>CAAE01015038.1:906271-924887 GCA_000180735.1 Tetraodon nigroviridis | reverse complement strand
GCTGCCTTTGGCTCTGCCGTGCGGTTGCCTTCCTGCTCGCTCCCTGCTTCTGTTTGGAGTGTTTGTGCTTGTTTCTTTGGTGCTTCGTTATCTTGTGCGCAGTCTGTTGTGTGTGTGTGTGTGTGTGTGTGTGTGTGTGTGTGTGTGTGTGTGTGTGTGTGTGTGTGTGTGTGTGTGTATAGTTGCTCGAGTGTGTCCTGCTTCTAACCCTAACCCAGGCTTAAGGAGCGGGTGGGGGGTCGCCGTGGCCGTCTCAACCTTGGTTGTTTGCGTGTTTTTTGGTTCTTTGTTGTGTTTTCTGCTGTTGGCAGTAGCGTCTGCATGAGTTCTTTGGAGATCTTCCCCACTTACCTTTGTTGTCCTTGTTAACAGCTGTTATTATTATTGGGCATTACTCCTATTTTATGAATTGCTGACAGTTTTTTTCTACCTGAAAAAAACAATTAAACCAACGCTTTTCTATATTCTACTTCTACTTATTGTATTTATTTGTGCCAGTTACCTGTGCATCGGTGTTTTTTGGGAACCTTATCAGAGGAGCTGTAAAAATAAAAAGGATTCTTTACCTCGGATGGTGTTGTTGGTGTTTTAAACTGTCCTCTGTACCAGCCACTCGCAAATACCATATTCCATAGAAAGAAGGGGAAGAGAGTGTGCACCCACCCATTTCTATTCTATCCATCCAACCACCCATCCATTCATCCATCCACCTATTCATCCATTTTTAAGATATTTTTATTCTCTGACACAGTATATCCTCGGTGCTTCAATGGTTAATTTCGAGAAAGCGATGGTTGGTCGCATCTGACAACCTTCCCCTAATATAGCAGCAAATCTCGTCTGTGAGTAGCGCCCGGAGGGATTTGAGGGATGAGCACTCCTGTTAATTTCTGCTCGGAGTCTATTACTTGCTGCCCTCGTTTCAACTCACAAGGATCCCAAACGTCTGCGGAGCCAACGCGGCTTCCCCGCTAGTTGTACCCATTCTCACCACGAGGTGGCACTAAAAACCCAGACATAGGTTGTGTCCCTCTTTGCGTTCTCTCCGCATCCAGATCTACTTCCATCACTGCCGAGTCAATAATCATTAAAAAAAAGACAATTATATGTATATGTATGTATATATATGAGCAGATGACTATTTCGCTGTCTGTTTATGTGCTTTTTGTGATCTGGTGTACACATTTTAGGGAATATTTTGATTGACTCCAGTGGATTACTGGAGCAGGGTCCCACATGTGCCTTGCAAACAATCACACCTGTCAAACCAAGTATGTATTATTCAGTGTAACATGGTGCCTGAGCAAATAATACCAACCTCAACCTGGGACTGCTTCTGACTGTCAGGAGGAATGGTATTTGTGATTGTAGGGTCTTTCCGATGCTTCGACTTCTAGGATAGGACTGCGCCATGTGTGGCTCATCAGTACGGAGAGGCTTGAACGTATCAGCTCCTCGACTGATGATGAGCAAAATATGTCAGTAAACCAAGTGTGACTGCATTTTAAAGCAACATTTAGTCCAAAAATATGTGTTACTCATACAATAATTGCCAAATAAGACACCGCCCGGGGCCCTATTTTAGTCTCAGAGGGGTAAAAAAAAAACCCCCGGCTGCATTTGGTGTTTTATCTAGACACTCTGTACATTTGAAACCCCTATTAGTGCACGTCTGTAATGGACAAGGGACAAAACAACAAAGCAAAGCAAGAGATAACCCCATGCACCTTCTCTGGTTGCCCAAGGGGACAAGTTGCCGTATTGAGTCAGCAGTGTGGGGGCGGGGTTTACACTGTTTAGTTGTATTATTTTAGCCTGCAAAATCACACAGGAACAGCCAGCGGAAACTGAGCAGAAAAAAGACGACAAAAGCAGGACCTTAACAGCCTTCTCAGTTCCTAACACAGAAACTCAGACCGGCAGCGGAGACTCTTCATGTCTGTATCTGCAGGCTTTCCAAACCACGCCATCCAATAAGCACGCCATCTTGAAAAAATTGATGAGATAGACCACATTTTTCAATGCCTAGTTATTCCTGGTCTTGTGATCGGTGAACTACAAACACCATGCCTCCCACTTTGAAGCCTCCTGCCTCCAGTGCATTGATATGGACACCACTGGTTTCCACGTGGTATCGATCGATAGGAGCTGCAGTTCAGTTCGACCATCAGTGGAGCTGGATTGACGCCATCTGAAGACCGATATCCACGCCCTCGTCATGGATGATGATATGTGGAGTGATTGGGTGATACACAGTGTAACGCACTAAAAACCGATTTCACTCTTTAAATATCCTTAAATAGAAGTTCTTAGATATAATTTCACACCACTTTCTTGTATCCGCTGGCTTTTGTTGCATGAAGGATCGGCTTTTTTTTTTTTTTTTAACCAGCTTTTCTTTATGTCTGTTGCACTGTGGGCGGTACGCTAAGGAAAAAAAAAAAGGAATGTTGGGGAGGAACATCACAGGGCATGCTATAGCATCGGGGTGAAATACACAGATGTTCATGCACATATATGTTTATAGTTGCACAGCTGGAGCCTTTCAGGATGAATTCTGTGCTGTCCAGTGGTCATTATCGGGTGATTAACACACTGTGGCACCGGTTCATTATTGTTGCAGTTCAAATGTTGATGGCTAATAATGAGCTCCTTGCACTGCACATGCACATGAGCAGCGTTCCCACCCGCTCAATAAAATAGTCGATATACCAAAGGCTGATTACCACATGTTGCTCTATAACACATGCAGACCTCCAGCATCACCCTGACATCTTCCTGCTCCCGGCCAAGGAGCTGAATCTACAGCTGCTGTTTCCACAGCAGCTTTTCAGCGACCTGCAAACGAACCCGACGTCCTCTCTGAATGTAACGGACTAGGTGGAACCGCTCAGACTGTTTTAGCCAGCGGGATCTAGTTAGACGGTGCTGACCATCTGTTTCTGTATGCGTTAACTGGGAAGAGCAGCCCTCCTGCAACAATTGGAATGCTTATTATACTCATTTACATTTGTTGTGTTAAATTACTAAGACCTTTTAAAAAACGTTCATGCTGTGTTACTCAGAGTGACTGAAGTGAAATATTTACTCAGAGCTGTTGTTCTGTGCAACAGTACATGATGAGCCTGTCGTTTGACTGAGTGATTGCTTCTATTTCTTCTCTTAATGCAAAACAGCCAGTCGGGGTTGTGCTCTGCTGCTCACGTGTGGTGACACCAATTTTATTAATAATAATACAGAGAAAAAGGCTGAAGAGCAGACTTATTTAAAATAATCATTTACGCGAGATTGATTTATGGTGCAATGAGTAGATCAGACATCTGTGATTTAAGGGCCTTTTCCCCTCAATTTATCAATTCACCTACTGATCTTTTTTCTAACTGATATTGTGGACATATCCACATTCCACCTTTAAGGCCATAAAGCCATCTGGCTTAAATGTTTAAAATAGGATATCATTGTAAACACAGAAGTTGCAAAAAAATACTGATAGTAAAAGTGTGATTTCTTTCTGATGCGCTGTGGTAAGATGATCAACTAAAAGAAACCTATTCCGCTTTAAATAACCTTAAAATTATACGGAAACATATTTAGATTTGCTCCCAAGGAGACGTCACCAGTATGGGGCAATTCATCATATTCACACTGCCAATGGCAACCCTTTGCATTGTTTCAGATCAGAAAAGTTTACCCTGTCTTTAAGACTCAGTAAACATTTATGTGTCGGACACCTTTTTAAAGAACTAAAGAAAAAAAAAAGTTTAGTAAATGAGATTTTTCACACATTGTACTCACATTGTACATAATGATTCTTTTGTATTGCATCCAACTGTTCCTTACTGAAGAACTGTGTTGATAAACACACCTTTGCCTCTTTGTCTGCCATCAGAAAATTTGAAGGCTAAGTTGGAGGATTTGTTGTCATCCAGTATGAACGGAAACAAGGAGTCACACAAACATAGGTCTAACATTTTCCACTTTCAATTTGCTTTTGATATGTACATCTGCATCCCCAGGTGAATAATTAACACGTCCGTAATTTGAAAACAGGACATGATGCAAAAACAAGAAAAAATAGAACCAATTTATATCACACGTCTGTATTTCAGCTTTAGGGCGCGTGCACACACACATGCAAAACACCCACACACACAAACACATACTTAATGACTTTTGCTTTTGTGTTGTCTTACTGAGATTTAGCCTAGAGGATGAAGATGATAGGAAAATTATCCCTGATCTACTCATTATTTTATTACGTGCATGAAAAATAAAAGGAAAAAAAAAAATCCCCCCATTTCCATTTCAGTCTTGTGTTCCCAGACTTTTGTTTGGATTAATGGGGAAATGAGATCTGACAAATTTTGATCTTTTTTGGTGCTATGTTTGGCTTTAGGGGAAATTATTGGACTAAATCAGTAGTTCAAACCCAACATCCAGGAAAAAGTCTGAAAAAGACCAAGGAAAAAAAAAAAACAAAATGAAAAAAACAAAGAACACAAGGACCGTGCCAGATTTCATGATCTAGGCAGCGGTGACCTTTTGTGGCAGGCGGCCTACGGACGGCGGGTGTCGAGGCACTCAGCAGCTAATGCCAAAGCCAGATCTGAGTGAGCCGTAATTGTGATGAGAACGATAGCGGGAACATCCAGGTCGGTGGGTGCTATCGCCGTGTTATCCAGCTGTTTACAAAGCGACGCTCGTGGCACACGATGGCATGCGACAAGGCTTCAACGCCGCTGCGCTTCCCTGCGTGAAAGGGGCCTTTGATAGAGGGCAGCCAGCAGCAAACACTCCTCTGAGCCTTTCAAATGACACTTTGTAATGTTGTGTTGTAACCGGGGGAGACGGAACAATCAAAGACAGTAGGTGGTGGATGGAGGGGGTGCTCGATGATGGATCTGAAATAGGGTATATTGTGATGCACCGGGCAGGGCGACAGGAAAACACCTCACCTGTTATAGCGCGTAAATAAGCATCTGGTGGCTGATGATATCCTTTCTCACTGGGCATGTTTTGTAGATGTCACTCATTGGGAGGGGGCGGTGCTTCCTCTACGCATGGATACCTGAAGTCATTGAGACTTGTGTCCAATCTCGCACCATCAGGTTGTAGCAGTATCCCCCACTTCAGGGAACTCAGCTGTCAGCTTCACAATAAAAGTCCCCCCTTGTCTTCCTGATTTCTTCAGCAGCGTCTCAGAGTGTTATATAAAGCTCTCCTGGCGTTCCTTTTTTTCAGTCATGCCTACAGGTATTTCTTTAGGAGTGTCTTTAAGCAAAGAACAAATCCGAACGCAGCGGGAATAACTTTGTCAGAAAAATTGTTTTTTACTTTAAGCACAGGAAGAGCAATGTTATAAATGTTAGCCCGAGCTGCTGAAGCTACCATGTCATCTTCATTAGGGAGACGGCGAGCAACCCCTGGGATAGACCCTCGTCTCTGAGGTAAGATGAATTAAGCGCACCACAATTCTTCTTTCAGAGTCATCAAAACAGCTTTCATGTTTCAAGAGGAACTTCCTGAATAATTTAGTGTTCTTTTTTTCTCAGCTGGCTTTAAAATTTTGGAAGACTTTTTCTCAACAAAAGGCCAAAGTGAACACCGATTGACTTTAACTGCCAAGCCAAAATCAAAAACCGTAGATTTTTCTACGATGAATGGACGCCGTTGAGTGTCCCCAGGTGTAATTATGAATTCAGGTAAATAAAAAACGGTGATATCCTGACACAATTTGTATTTAAAATGAGGGCCAGAAAGATGATGCTGTCCCTGGTCAACGTGATCAAAGACTCAGCAATGTTTTCCACTTGGACTTATCCAACTATGGAGAGTATGTGTGTGTGTGTGAGCGAGAAAGACAGAGAGAATAGGTTTGCAATTATAAGCAAATCCAATACATGACAGAAGGAAGGCTTTCAGGAGCGATTCATCTCCACCAAGCTGCTGTTTACACCTCTTTGTTCTATCCTTCTTAATTTGACGGACATATTTATCCATTTTCATGATAAATTGGACAAAATATACCCCTGACGCTTGTGCACATGAAAACCGTAATTAAAATTGATGCAGTGGGCTTTGACAACTCATTGGTGCACATTTATTTTCCCACATCCTTACAAGAGCTGACAGAGCACAGAGGCCTCCAGCCCACAGGTGAGATTCAGAGGAAAAGGGTATTAATTCTGCTTCTGTGACGTTGGAGGACAACCCACACGTCCTACTTATATAAAAAGCTTATGTAAAATCAGCTGCATGGCTCCTGAGGTGAGTGTAGTAGTGAGCGGAGGAAGATGGACACGACATGGTGTGGGACCTGGCGCAATGCCTGCTTCCCGTCACGAGCGTCAGTGGCGCAACTCGAACATCATCTCTGTCAAGTGTGCACTCACAGGATTTGCAGGCTCTGAAGGAGAAGGTTTGGCTTTTATTGCTTTGAAAAAGAATTCATGAGCCTTTTTGCTACTATTCATCCCTTTGACCACTGTATCCTTGTTGCTGTTGCTCTTGCGGCTACGATTACAGCGTACCAGACGTTCTATCGCTATCTCGCACTTACATTCTTTTGGGTACACAAATACATTTAGAACTAAAAAGATCCGCGCCGATGTTAGCCTTGTAATCGGTGTTATTTAAACTAAAGTCAAGGTGATGGAGAGATGAACGTTGTTGTGCACCAACTACAGATTGCTCGGCTGTGCGCCGCGTCGTTTGTGTAACAGCTCTGTTCATGGGGATAAGCTGTCGTTTTAGTTAAAACAAGTTACCTTCCAGGAAATGAGACAGTTTGACTAGCGATGAAGCCCAAAAAAGAGGGGAGTGAATGGGGGCCTCAGAGAAAAAGCGATACCACGTTATACACCTTACCATGAGCACAGATTACATGAAGGGTACTTGTGGAAATTAAAAAGTCAAACCATTTTAGCTACTCGCCATGTGCACTCATCCTTGACCTCGCCTTTGGCTATGCAAGACCTCCAGGTTGCTCTTTGTTTTTTTTTTATGTATTCTTCCGTATTTGTTATGCACATTCACAAATAAGGTAAGCAAATCCATCATTTGCCTTAGGATGCACACATACAAAGGCTGGCTAACAAAAGCAAACACAGGACGGTGGAGCGTACATGCCTCAAAACCCGTACCGTGGTCAAGGATCCTCGGTGCGTATCGATGCTGTTATCTCCACTTTTTTCAAAACAAAATTCACAGCTGTGATAAACGGCAATTGTCAGGTGCTGCAACGTTCAGCAGATAATCCATCACGTGGCTGTTGTGTGTGCACATAAAGGAGGATGAAAAACGGAAGGAGGGTGGGGGAAAAAAACAAAAAACAAAGTACGGAAAAATGGTGACAGCAAGGCAAAGATGGCAAGAGACTCTTATCGCCCTTCCCCAGCTGCCGGCTATCAATAATTTGCATTGGGAAGTTCAGGTGTAAACAAATACAGGCGCTAGAGAAGAAAGCCAAACACACAACGTCAGCAGGAAACAGGCAATATGACAGTCTTGCCGGAGTGCAATTTTATTTCTATATAGTTCCCAGTAATTGTGCAGTTCTACGCTCTCCTTCTTCAAATGGATCATATCTATGGAGAGAATTTTGTTTCTTTATTATGCAGTCAATTTGGTTTTTTTGTTTTGTTTTTTTTTTTACTGTGAGGGCTAATTCCAACCTTAGACTTCCTTGTTCAATTTTCTTTGTACTACTTTGATAAAAGGAAAAGTGGACACTTTGATTTCCCAGAATTGCACTGCATTTTAAGTCCTTGTCTAACACCAAAATGGGATTTGTTATACTTTGTACACAGACAGAGTACAAACATGTTGCTAATGCCAGTCAGAAGAGTTACAACGCCAGCTTGACACACTTCAGCAGCAGCATCGCATTGTATATATATATATATTAAAAAAAAAACAGTCGCATTTTCACATTTATGGGCTGCAGGCAGAAAAGAGCAGATATACTGTATATTTACCATGAGTCATGGTTTTGCTTTGCTTTTTTTGGATGTGCTCCATGTTGTCGGACTCTACCTGGATTGCATCTTGCCTCTCCCCTGTGTGACCATCAAGTTGCTGGTCAGTGCATTTTCCACTGAGCTGTGTTTGGATAATTGGATTTGCGGGAAAATTTCCAGTGCCTTCAAAAAAATTTAGAGGACAAAATAAATGCAATGTCTTGGCAGATGTGTGTGTATACTGCTGTCCCATGCCTGTATGGCAGACACAATGAGTTGCTGGATTGTTACCCAGGCCCAGTTAACAGCATCCGAGAATGTTAACAGTGGATTATCAGAATTCCGATTGAGCCACGTTAGGGAAATTGGTGCATTGAGGGGCCAGATTTTTAGCTGCTGTTTGCCTGAGCTGTTTGCCAACATGTGCAAAAAAGAAAAAAAAAGTTGGCAGACAAATTAGGACCCACAACATGGGGTGCATATTCATTTTACCACAGACACACACGTTTGGGTGCGCACACACACACATGCACGCATAGAAAGCAATTTAGGTAAAGCAAAATAAGGAAACCTTTTTACTTTATCGCACCTGTACACAAGGATGTTTGTGTCCCACACACACAAACACAAACACACACACACACACACACACACAAGCAAGTTCATACAAATTCCCTTCACACCAAAAATCCAGTAAATCCTGAATAAACTAATCCCAGAACACCAACAAATGCAATGCTCCCACTGTTTTAATCGTGATCTCCTCAACGTGCTCCTGTGCTGGCTCTGTTTCTGCCTGTGTTCTTTCTCCATGCAGATGTGGCTCCTCCCCTGGTATATGTTGGCCTCCCCATCCTTGACACATCCAGTTTTTTTAAATTTTCGCATGTATGAGGCCATCATAGAGGCTGCGAGCCACTGAAGGATGAAGCCGCTGCTGAAGATCAGACCCTGGATCTGCCCTGTTTCTGTGAAGTCCCTCAGCTTCTGCAACCGCAACACTGCCCTGCTGACAACCTCTCAGCCGGTGCCCTCCTGGGTGGTCTTCATTTGGAATGTAACGATTCAAGCACAGAGATGCCTTAAATACTATTACCATAATTAGCAAAACTACATAGTTTTAGCCACAATAAAAAATATTTGTGTAGGAACAGTCCACATTTTTGGAGCTAACTTCATGTAATGATCATAAAATTACCAAAACCCAATAAGGAAATCATTTTCCTCCGTTTTCCCCCAATGTTGGTTAAAAAGAGAAAGAAGAGACTTGTAATGAATTACTTTTAATTAGTGTAAGTGTGAATATATCTCAACTAGATATGTGTGTGTGAGTGAGAGAAAGAGAGCGAGTGAGCGATCCTGGGCCTAGTTACACAGAAATAGCTACAAGAGCAATAACATCCCCGGCTAAGCGGCAGGGGATCCAATTCCCGAGTCATTTCACAAAGCATGGTGCAACTGAGTCACTCTGCCCATTGAATCCAGTATTTAATTTCCTCAAGGTCTCAAGAGCCTTGTGTCTGTTTCCAATTTCTTCTCCTCATGAGTTTAGAATGGGGGACTAAACGAAGCTCCTCTGTCCTTTTCTGAACCCTTCGCTCCATCGTTTTTTTTTTTTCCTTCTTGGGATTGGATAGCAGGGGGGAGGTTAATGAGCACCTAACACTTCCTGTTATTGCTGCTTCTTACTCACACCTTCTGCTTTGGCTTTCCCTATTTGAAATCATTTTTCTACTCTCTACTTGCTGTCACCCTCTTCTTTCATGGCTATTGTCATTTACAGTTTTATATTGTTGGTTCTGTGTGTTCTGTAGGGGCAGTAGGCATCCGTGGACATTGATCACCTAAACAATTAGTATTTATTTGGCACAAGCAGCTTTTGTTCATCTTGGGGCTTTATTGAAGAATTTATCTCCTGTTTAAAAAACAGGCAAAACAGTTTTTGGAAACATTTATTTATTTATTTATATTTCATTTATTTCTATAATTTGAGAAGTGGGCTCAGTCAGTTCTATAAAGCAGTTTATTATTTGATATTTACCATAACACACTAAACATGACTCAGGATAGAGAATCAATATTGGGAAACATTTTTCGCTGCGCTCTAGAGGATGTTCATCTTTGCGTGTCTGGTCCATTAAAAAGCCAGATGATTGCTAATGAAGCAGGGATGAGAGGGCAAATGTCCAACAGAGCTTTTGCAGCTCAAGCATGCAGCCTGAAACTGCAGGACACACTGCAAGCGAACACCATGGACACTGGGCACCTGAGTCAGACAGAAGTTGACATTGAGCAACATTTGCTGAACAATCCGCT
Source organism: Tetraodon nigroviridis (assembly GCA_000180735.1). Lineage (NCBI taxonomy): Eukaryota > Metazoa > Chordata > Actinopteri > Tetraodontiformes > Tetraodontidae > Tetraodon > Tetraodon nigroviridis. The sequence goes on along the minus strand of CAAE01015038.1, from coordinate 914,613 downwards.
TCTTTTTCTTTCTTTCGGGTGACCTCCTGCAGTGAGAAATGATCAAAGGGGAAGATATGGAGGTATAATGGTGTAATTTAGCCACTCACCCACCTCCTCTGGGAAGAATGGCAGAGTGAAGCTAAATGTAAATATACCCTTCATACAGAGGGACCACTATGGGTCCTTGCCTGCACTGGCTTTTACTGTGTTTGACCTGCCATTTCCTGTTTGTTTTCTTGGATAATTCACATTTGATACATTCCATCAAATTTATTTATTGAGCACACTATCAACACTCAGCAGGGTGCCAAACACTGTTTTTCCTCCCTTCTTTAAAGCACAGGCACAGTACGTCAATAATGCGCAGCCTGCAGTCGTGGTCTTATCATTTCTACAGCCATACAAGAGGTACAGGTGAGTTTTTCGTTGACTGTAGTACTGTAGCTAAAAGTGAGTACAAAGTCCTAGAGTACGGTGGAAAAAAGAGGACAGCGGTTGCCTTAGAGCTCAGATGAAGTTATTGAAAACAAACAGAAGCTTTAAAGATTGCTGATAACAGATTAAACATTAGGGAGAGATGAAAGAGCCACTCTTCTTTATGAATTTGATTCAAATTCATGAGTCTCTCTCGGGCAGATGTGAGATGTTTCGTAAATGTATAGGAGAGTTAAGAAGTAGTTTGATGATGTAAATCTTGGAGAAGGTCCAGTTGGCTGACTAAAATGTAAACTATATTAGTTTTTGATTAGCCGGGGTACCAACAAACTAGCTGAAGGCAAGTGTAGGATCCTGGAAATTGACGTGTCCCAGTTAATTTATTCACTTTGGATTCATGATTCTGTCACTAAGGAGGCAGGTTTTCTTTGAAAAGACACCGAAGACAGTAGCCTGGGGAGTTTATTGGAAGAATTACGCTGAATTTCAAAAGATGCTAATTCATTGTGACACACGGTACCTTTATTCAGGCATCATTTACAAAAATATAAAACCCTAAAAAAAAGGTATATAAATTCCTGCTGTTATCTTCAGAGCTTTCAGATTTGACTTGATCATGTCTTGTGAGGATCAGGAGCATAGACTGAGCAGTGAAGTGGCTGAAGTAGCTCTTTTTGTAGAATTGGGCTGATATTTTTTTTCTATTTTTTTTTTCTCAATAGAGTGACAAAAAAAGATTAAAAAAAAAAAGTTATAAATTGTTGTCGGCAAGCAGAGATAGGTGTGTAGAGAGAGGGGATCACGCTCGGATATGCAATGACTTTTGCAAAACTATTATGCTGGCAAAATCAAACTGGTCAAACTGGAGACTGACAGCTGAGAGATGCGAGAGTTTAATCTGCTGATTCTAAAGTCATCCCTGACTCCTAAAGCAAACAGCCTCAAACTCGGCCAGCAGCAGACGCGTAACACTGGATCATCTCAATAAATAAATGGCCAAGAATAAAACTTTTATCTTATCTTTTAATTGGGTTCTTTTTATCAACTTATCTGCTAGTATATTGTTGCAGGCTCTTTGTGCGCCAGGATTTCAGAGTCTCCAGTTTCATAAAGTAATTACAAAGTCACAAAGCTGATAATGATAATAGCAGCTGTTCTTTAAGCCAAATGAAGCCTTTGTCCGTCAGGTGCGAGTTGGATGAGTAGTTTGGGACGTACTGGATTGCAAAAATTGAGTCATTTTAAAGTTTTAAAATGGAATGTTTGGTAAAATCCCACCAGCAGATGGCATATTTTTAAAATCTCAGTCGTTTGATCATGTCTCGATAAACACTGTCAGTCATAGCTGGCTGAGAGCAGAAGGCTGGAAGAGAAAGCGGGTCTGACAGGTCAGAGGGGCTGGCTGAGCATAGAAAAGGAAAAAAGAAAGAAAGGTAAGGGGTTCTTCACACACTCATTATTGCTAATATCTGAGACGAGCTCACACTGCCTCTGTGGGGCTCTTCAGGTTGGAAGTCCAATCAGTCTGAGGCGATCAGGTGATGCTTTGTTCGTCCGCAGAGAGCAAAGAGATGATTTCTGATTATCTGACCAGCTGATTACTAAATACACCTACTGATGCAGGTCTTGGACACATCGTCAGTACCTGGGACCTGGGAATCTTGGCATTTTCAAACTGGGCCTACGAGTCAGAGACACATCCATTTATGGAGTTTGTTTAAAATAAAAAGATGCATGTTGGATGTGCAAAAAAGGGATCTGCTGAAAGGGTGGAGAGCATCATAGAGGACACAAGAGATGTAAATCTGTGCTGGAACCACATCATTTCATTCTTCAGTGCACTGAACAGTATGTAAAGACAGAATTCCACAATATCTAGACATACAACTTTTCATTTTTTTTGCACTAAGCTTTCTGTGATCTAAAACAAATTGTTTTTTGTTTTATTCCACCAAAAATTGTGCAAATTCCAACAATGCACATCATTATATCTCAACTTCTTCTGCATAACATTTACATCAAAAATTGTAAAGAAAAACATCCAAAACCCTTCCGGTTGCGGTTTGCCTCTCTGCAATCTGCCAAACCTATTTACGAATTTTAATTGGAACTCGTTGTTTGTGGTTGATCACTAGCTTTGTGCCTCCTCTTCGTTGCAGCCATAATTGACTCAACAAATAGAAAACAGAAGTAGACTAATCATTTCCTAACTGCCGAATTTCAAACTTTTGATAGGAAGCGATGCAGTATTCATCAGGCTGTGGAAATGGTTTATCCTGTTCCTGTTGCATTTCCATCATTCCATCTTCATGCTGGTGACCAATGGGAACCTGTGGTGACACTGGTGTTCCACATGCTCTAAATATGCTACACTTGACCTTTGCAAGCTTTGAGTTTTGACCTGAACAGTAACTGCCCCCGGCACTATATACTAATCACCCTGGCGTGGTGATCATGTGACTTTGTGTTTGGTTTCCTTTCGGTACTGATTACAGAAAAATTGAAAAACAAGAGGACAAAGAAAGGAAAGTAAAGCTGCAATACATTTGAATCATCCTAAATCATTAATTTCATTCTACCACGTATAAATGACTGGTATATAATTTCCATTGTGCTCCTAAAGTTTCCAACGGTCATATTCGACATCTTTAAAATTGCAAGTTGAAAAAAAAAAAAAAGTCCTAAAGATATTGAAATTGCCCCTGAGGGGGTGTATTTTGCAGCAGCAAGTGTGTACTCTGTGCTACGAGGGCAGCTGGAGGCGTTTAAACACAATCTTCTGTGTGATTTCCGATGCAGATCAAAGGTGCACCAAAGTACTGTTGTGTCCACGTCTTTATCTTTAACCTTGAAGCCGCAGAGTCCAAGGTAAGATTTAACATTGAGCAATCCAAACAACGCAGATGGAATATTTGTTAAAGGAGCACACAAACCATGTGCTGGTTTGCTGTTGAAGCACAATTTCAATTTCCCCAAAAGATGCTGCTTAATTTCTTTTGAGGGACACAATAGAACAAAAAATTTTTTGAAAAAGTGATTTTCACAACAGCAAACACTCCAGAGGTTCTGAATAAAAACAATATTATTTTATTTGGGATTTTATAGGTATTGTTATATACATGGCATAATCTGTGCTTTTTATTATCAAGAATAAAACCGACGAGCGAGTTGGGGAAAGGTGGGGGCATAAAAAAAAAAAATTACCTTAACCCAGGATTAAATTGTTTTTTTTCTTATTAATTCGTTTCGTCTTGATAACATGAAAAGTTCTGTAAAACTGGAGAGGAGGGGAAGGAAAACGCTGGAAATTAATTTGCGTAGACAGTCAGGTAGGTTGAAAAATACATTGTTTTTTCCCAGAGACACTTGCAGAAGGGCCACTGAGGGTAGTGTGAATGTTCAGACTGTTATGTGCTTTTACCAACAGCAGCAAAAGGCACCTGTGTATCATTTTTCCCCCCAATAAAAGAGTATGTCTCAGGGCCTGAATCCAGTCCACACACTTACAATCAAATCCACCCAAATTTTTAAATTCAGGGTACATAGAGAATTGATTCCTGATATTGGAGAGGTCTGGCTTGACCTAATTAAATGAAGTAACTATAAAAAAATGTGTAGAGACATCATAAATATACAGTATGTCATTTGATTATTATGAGTCAGTGAGGGAACTTTTTTTTGTAAATAAAACATTTTGAAATCTGACTTTTTGGGGAAAAATCACCAATATTATATAGTGTTGACAAGGTCAGACAAAAAGACACTTGACAGGAGAAGATCCTTGACAAGAGGTACAGAGAGACTAGAGTAGAAAAAAAAAAATCTGACAAGGAAAAGATGATGACACCAACAGAACAAAATGAGTCTTCTTGTCTGAATGATGCCTCGGGAGGTTTGGCCTCACACCATTAGATGGTAGTTCTGTGTATGTGTTCGCACCTTCCTGAGCCTTTATCAGCCTTTGTCATTAGAAGTTTCTTTCCACCACTTTTTTAAAAAATTATATTTTTATCCTGTCTCTATGGAAACAAACATACTCAGGTAGAATGACTCAAGAGGTAAAACCATAAGTAACACCCAAAAAACCCCCCAAAAAAATCTGAATGCTAAAGGAACACACATAAAGGGCCCTGTAAAAAACAAGAATGAAGTGCAAATGTTTGCATTTAAATCTAGTGAGGAAAAGTGTGACTTTAAATCATATTAACTGTAAAGGACAGAATGATGTGGAAGGGACAAACGTCAACATCGTTGGAGGAGGGGGAAGGCCTTTATGGTATAGATTGGTCCATTAGCTAGCCATAATTTCCCACAAGACTAAAGTGTTTTCTTATCTTAGATCAAGGTCCACGTGGCCCACTAGCCAGCCGTTTGCTAGGACAAGCCTGGCGTCTCAGTTTTTGCCTTGTCCGGCAGGTTTGTCGTCCAATGGGTGTGTGGGTGTGTTTGTCCTTACAAAAACAAGGATGTGTTTTCCAGGACACGTTGATAATACAGTAAACACACTTCCCACAATCACTTGATTTAAGATACTACTGCACTCAGGGAACACCTGTAATCCATGAGTTTCAGAAATCAGCACGTCGTCGGTATCAACAACATCACGCATCCAGTGAGACCCTCAGGGTGAAACTGTTGGTGCTACAGCAGCAACGTGACCCCAGGTTGGACTTCCTATATCTATTGTGTCAGACGTCGTGTCTATCTATATGCATTTGGTCTCAGAACTGGCAACTGCTTCTCTTTTAGTCCACGGTGAGTCACTGGCAAACACTGTAGCTTCACAGTGAGCTGTAGTCCACATTGTTTTAGCCTGTTAACAAGACTTATCTCAAGCTGTCACCAATATTTCTGACGTGAGTTTTGTACTGTGGCATCACTCGTCCACGTGGAAGTGGCCCCTACGCCAACCTTTGCTTCTTCCCAAAGCCACTATCCATGTAGATTCATTGTTTTGGCTAGCGTTAGCTTCAAACTGTGTTAGTCCATATGTCTCCGAGGTGGGTCGGCCTCCCCGTTTTCAGCTCCAGAGGCAAAAGTTACTGGTTGTTTGGCAGGTTGAACCTTTCTCAGCAGGGGAGAGATAGAGCTTGCCATTAGCGCAGGCACAAAGCTCGTATACAGTCTGTTTGGTGTAGGTGGTCCCTGCAGGTGCTCCCTCCAGGGGGTCCACAGCGCTGCCCAGTGGAATGTTTCCCAGCCTGATGGCGTTGGCGTCAAGAAAAATCTGTGGTAACGACACAGGTGATAAAAAATATTGAAGCATAGTGAGAAAGGGAACTACATTACTCATAAATAATTTCACAGCCATAGGTGTTTATATGGATTGCCTTGGTGCATAAAAAGAAAAACCCAAGAGGATGGTAGAAGACAAAGTTATGCTTTGAAAAAAAAAAAAGAATGGAAAGACATGGGTTGGTTAAAGCAAAAGAGATGGCACATTGCTGCAGGCGAGTAACACATTCAGCCGCTGACTGCGGTTGTCATCAAGAAAGATCTACGGAGACAGAAAGGGGATTTCTATTTAGAAAGGGAGCCTTTGATGAGGAGGGAGAGTGGGCGTGAGCGAGGCAGAGGGTGAGAGAGGTGGAGAAAGAAGCAACATAAATGGGAGAAAGGTGAGTGCAAGACACAAGGAGGAATAGAACGTGAAGGTAGAAAGAGACATACACGATGCATAATGTTGATTTTTAGAAGGAAACTTTTTGTTTAGCAGAAGGAGAAGAACAACAAAAAAAGCTTTGTTGGCAAATTCGGTTGACCATTTTGCGTCATCATTATTTGAGACAAGAGAGACATGAAAACGGTAATCTCCACCATCCTCCCGCTCTCCTGTTCAGACCGGAATCTTGCTCCAGTTTTGCTTTCTATTGGCAGCTCTAGTCCATTTGTTCTCCGCCATGTTTGATATTCCAAATGGAACGGCTCTTATGCTTCTCTCTATCACACAGACCCTAAGGCAACGGCCTAACTCTGCTGAAATTTTCCCTTGTTGTATCAAGCACTCGTAATTCCCACTGCCAGTGTGGTGGTGGGGTCTACCTCCAGATTCAGGTGTGTGCTCAGGTTAGTTCATTGCTGACCCACAGGAGTCCCTAAACCTTTCCATGCCAGCCAAGAAAAGATATTGTGTTCATCTGGACTTTTCAATTTTCTTTTTGGAAAACGTTTCGCCTTTTATCCAAAAGGAACTGATGAAGCCTTTTGGTTAAAGATAACTATGACCTGGATGACTGAGAACCTACACAGACATCTTTCCATGCCAAGGCCTCCCAAAAAGCTTCTGGCCAGCGAGCCCCAAATGCACATTATTAGTTCTGTTATTATAACTTATATTTCATAATTACTATAAAAAAAGAACCCATTTCTATTTTGTTAGTAATACATTGTTTTAAATATCTATTTTGTCCTGTTTGAATGAAATGATAAAGCTCTTAAAAAAAGCCGCTATGAAAGCTTCCATTTTTTTTCTCAGGTAGCCCCATTTTGTCTTTTGATAGGAAAAACATGGATGCATCTTGCCTATGCACAGACCAGAGTTAAAAAAAAAAAAAAAACCCTATAGATCTCTCTAAATGTCAAGGTGTGCTTGTAACAGGTCCCAGGCGGACACCTGTCATCTTCCTTCAGCTGCCTAGTACAACCTTCCGGCCTTCAGCTTCCGTCTCTCTGAGAAAAGGACTCAGTCATGTTTGGCAACATCCCAAACCAATTTAATCCCGGCAGCTGGTTTGTCACAACAGCCTAAAATAAACTGGAGCGTGGTGGGGGGACAGAAGTGGGAGGGGAGTTAGCTGCATGATGTGCAGAAATGCTTGAGGAAAAGAAAAAAGACAACTCCTTAGTGATGCTGACAACATCCTAGCAACAAAGCTGGAAAGAGGTGGGGGATGAGGTGGCAGATAGAGATGAAAGGAAAGATGGGGGGGTGGGGGGCGGCAGAGATGCTGATTAGGGTATTGGAATAAGGGGGGGGTGTGATGATCAGTTGCAGATGTGAGGATTACCAGCAGGGACAGGCTGAGGGAGAGATCGATTGAGAGCAGCTGAGAGGGGAGAGCAAAGTGGAAGGTTGAGAGGCAGAGAGAGATGAATCAGACGCAGCAGCAAGATCGGAACAGTAGAGGAGGGGTGACGGACTGACGATCGGACACACGGAGACAGCCAGTGGAAGCAGGAATGGCAGTGGAAGTCATTTGTCGGAGCTTAAGGTCGGATTAGCGCTGACATTCATCCCAAATGAAAGTGTCTGTAGGTATTAGGGCGTCCGCTGTTACACAAGGGTCAAAACGAATGTTAGCAAGCACGTGGCTGCGAATAGTGCACAGCAACTAGGTGAGAGGCTGCTCCTTTATGAACACATGGATGCTAATCTGCACACATTTTTAAAAATGGTCCCTTCTCTGCAGTATGTGGCATATCCTCAGTGCAACCAGCTAACGCTAATGTTTTTAGATTGCTGGGCTTCTTCTTTTGATTCTGTCCAGTTTCATTATCTCTAAATAACTAAATAAATGAATAAATAAGATAACTTACGTCAACATATGCCTTTGTGCACTGACTACAGTTAGCTCGGAAAGGCAGAATTCATTATTGACCTTTCTGCTGCTAATTAAAGAGAAATAAAGGACTCCTAGAAAAAAAAAAGCTTGACTGGTGGAATATGAACTGCATTGAAAGGTTGAGCTCAGCAATGACATCTGTGGCATTTATTGCAGACAGGCAGGGCTCGCAGCTCTTACTGTTGGGAGTGGGCTGCCCTCAGGCTTACTGGTGCATCTCGCATCGCATCTTAATGGCCTCTCTTGAGGTGAGATAAATAAGCCAAACATTTGTGTGTGTGTATATATATATATGTGTATATATATATATGTGTATATATATATGCACATATATATATATATATGCAGGATATCGCAAACCCT
>CAAE01015038.1:893021-903991 GCA_000180735.1 Tetraodon nigroviridis | reverse complement strand
CCCCCCACACACACACACACACACACACTGCAGATGCTGATAAATGCCTTCAAGGGAGAAAAAATAAAATTTGTAATAATAAACACAACTACACATTATGATAGACATACAGATAACACAAAGACACTGTGGGGAACAAGTCACACACACACACACACACACGACCTCAGGGCATGTTGAATACAGGATAATGAAGTTTCTAATTTAATCCAGTCTTTTAGAAAGACCAAGCAACTCTTTTAAAGTGTGCGTGAAAGAAACTCCACACACAAAGACGTTATGTCAGTGCACCAGGAGTTTGTGTGGCCGTGGCCATGACTCTGGTTTTAAAAAAGCCTTTTAATGCTTGCATTTTCTATTTTGCCTTTTTTGCGCATTGTGAATCAGTTCTTTTTTTGTGTTACCCGCAGATGAAACATCTCACTTTGAGTCCCAGTCCCAGTTTCAGCAGGATAACACCTCTGGGCTACACAGTCCCACTAAACCCTGCCAATATGTCGACAAACGATAAAGTTCCACAGTAACACAGCTTGTGAAGAGGGTAAAAGTTTTACTTGTTAACCCGATTTCAGTTCACCAGCGCTAATAAGGTCAGAGGGTGGAAAAAAAAAAACCAAAAAACAAGCATTTCTGCTTGTGCACAGAATTACACCATGGATGCAAATACTGCCAGGATTCCACATTTTTGTACAGCAATTCTTCACATTTCACAGGAAATGGTATGAATGGTGCGCTGGTGCTCAACAAGGAGGATGGTATCTCGCTTTCCCCATGGGGGCCTCGCTTCCCTGCCGCCTGTGCTGTGTGATTTCAGTCTGTACCCTGGTACAATATGTCCAGCTGCAGTGCTGCTTTGTTGCAGATTTCCTTCTGGCTGAAGCAACGTTTACTATTTAGGACTTTTGACACTATTAGTGGCTGAAAAACTGAAATAAAAGAAGCTCTGATTTATTGCTCATACTTGAGTTTGTGGCCGATTCTGATTCAGTTGCTGGTGGTTCTTCAGTTTTGACCTGTACTTTGTCCTTTTTGTACTTTGCTGGTATCACCATATGATGTTTTTTTAAAGGCGCTGTAACTTTTGCTTAGCGGCTCTTTCTTAACAATATGACAGATAGGAACCATAAAACATTTGTTTCAGAGCGTGTTTCTGTTAGGAATAGAAACTCTCCAACTCAAATCCATCTACACATGAGGAGAATGGGATGTGCCTAAAAACAAACAGTACAAAGGACTTTTTTGTTTTAAAAACACCATAACCCACCATAACAGATTTCCCATTTAATGTCTAATAACACATTAATAACTTGTTTTATCACAGAAGAACAGCATTTTACTATTTTCTGAAAGCGCCTCAGTACCAGCTCCTTTTAGTAAAAATTAACATCAATTTTTTGTCCTTTTTTTCTCTTCATTTTCCATATTAATTGGTGCTCAAATATTGCCTTGGCGCTGAAACTTTCTGCTCGGCTGCAACTGTAGCCTTTCTGACACTGCAACTGAATTAATGAAGAGAGCATTTCATTATTAACTCCACGACAAGATTGTTCTTAAGCAAATTTAAAATAAAAACTTAAAACAGAAATAAAAGTTAACTTTGGCTACTTTACTTGTGCTTCTTTGAATTTAAAAAATGTTACAACACAACACATTTATGAAGCTATTTGCAATGTTGACCTAAAATTAATTAACATCTAGTTGAAGCGACCTTTATACAAATAAAAAAAAAAAACCCACAGCCTGTACGGTGAGATGAATAAAATATACTAAAGGTGCTGGTAGTGAGTCGAGGACCAGACAGTGTAAATGTGGACAATCATGCAGAGGCAGGAATGTTAATGAATAAGGGACAAACTCACAGAGTTGATGGAAAAGAGGATCCAGGAGGAATCCTGAGAGGATCTGTCAGCTCTTGTTGGCTTTGATTGTAATGGAAGCCAGCGCTGCCCTACCTCTAACCTATTTGGCCCTAATTCCAGTGCCGCTTTTCAAACTTTTTAAACTTTAATGGTCCCCTTCTTAAGTGCCAGATGCTGACAACATCGATTTGACTTTAAGTGTCAGCATCCCGCATGCCGTTTATTTTCTCCCGCAAAATCGACAGAAACGTCCATTTTCTGCGATTCTCCACCACCTCGTACTCGTCTGATACTACTTCTCTCCTTTCTCCATCTCACTCTGCTCTGTTCGCTCAGTGGCGTCCGCTCTTGGAAAAAGCTCAGATGAGAGTGGATAATATGAAATGCTGTTTGGATCAGCCACCTTTCCGGGGATGTTTTTTTTTTTTGGTTTTGTTTTGTTTTTTTTTTTTTTTCAATCAGGCTATGGTTAGCATGCACTGTTTCAAGTTTGTCCTTGGTGACCTTGGTGACAACATTGCTATGAGTGGATGATGTTTACTGTTCGGATTTCTGAGGATGATTGTTTCAGAGGACGTCACCAGCCACAAACAGCTGAAGGACATACAACTGATAATATTGCCTTCCACAGCAGAGTGATGGTGACGGTGGAAATGAGCAAAAATAATCCTGACGCATTATTTTAACTCACTGCCTATGATTCAAGGTGCCTACGTCTCTACTAGTCTGGCACCTTTCAGCACAACTTAAAAAAAAAAACAACTGTCTTTTAACTAGATGTGAATCGTCACTACTGTGGGTCTAACGGATGACGACCTTGTTAAAGGTGGTTGTCAGGGGCCAATAAAAATAGGCTTTTGACATGTGATGTGTTTAGTGGGCAATAGATGGAAGCATTAACACACAGTAAAATCATACCAAAACTCAACGGCTTGACTTGGTTTGCTCCAAAATATCATTTTTCCTTTCTTATAAACAGACAAAAGATGAGGGTTAATGAGGCTAAGTCCACACTTCCTGTTACAGTAATCGGAAGTCTTGTTTACCATTAATAGCGCCTCATATCTGAAAAAATCTGACAAAAGAGGTGTGGAAATGATAAGCCACTGTTCCAACTCCCTGGCTGTGACAGGCACTGTGCTGCAATGAAGAACCGTGGCTCGGAAAGTTAATTAGACAGGCTGGGTTACTTAGAGATGAAGGGCTGTTAGACCGGGAAAGAGGGGAGGGCAGTTGGAGGAAAAATGGAGAAAGAAGAAAGTTAAATACAAAAAAACAATACAAAGAGGAATAATGGGAAGTATGAGGGTGAAAAATGTGGAGACTGACAATTAGACGGGCAAAAAAAAGATTTTAGAACAAGAAAACACTAGATGATCCAGATTTGTGTCTGCATTTTGGCGTCGTGATCTCGGATCTTGCAGACTTAGCAAAAATACATCCACTGGGTGTTTCATAGCAACACTTGCTGGGTGACAGCATGTGCATCTGATACAGATACTTGAGAGATTATCATTGGAGAGGATTGACCTTTGACCTTGTTGAGGAAAAAAGGGCAGCAACCAACTGCTGTATGTGATGGACTTCCATCGTGTCGTTGGCACTCTTCCAGCTAGCCCGGCTGTCCTGCTAGTCCAATGACCTCTGCCAGACTCAGAGACTTTTTTAGGAAGTGAGGACATGTACATTGATGCGTGTGTCGTGTATGTGCGACTGACAGTGAGAGTGTGAAAAAATTAGAAAGGGGCCATTCTTCTGTTAATTACTGAGTTAATGACATACTATGCTCCAGTGGACATGCAACACGACACACGCAAGTGCACATCCACACACACACACACTATAATGGCCAAGTCTGCTTCAGTGCACACACAATGTGGCAGACAGCTATGAAAAGAGCTTGACAGTGAGATAGCAGGCTAACAATGCTGAGCATCCACATAAACACACAAACGCGGAGAGGCAGCAACTGACAGCGAACCTCATCAAACCGGCTTTAATGAAGTCACTTCTCCCAAAGAGAAGAGGCGAAGAAAAGAGAGATGAGAGGAGGAGTAAAGGAGAACAAGGTCGCAAGGATTGATGACGCTCATTAGCCTAATAAGGTACTTTAATGAAGCACGCCCAACGCTGAGGAGTCCTGCTGTTGAAAGACGCATACAAACACGCCGGCTGTGTGACTTTGCGTTGCTCCTTTATAAACAAAGCTATTTTTGTTAGGTTTTATACGTGTTTCTCTTTTCACATATATGACCACATGCTTGGAAGGTGTTAAACCAGCTCACCTCTCCTTCTGAGGACTGCAAGAGGAGGTCTTTTCTGCAATATGCCGTAAAATCTCCCACTCCGGCGTTGACCTCCACGCCCCTGGGTGCCTCCAGGGTCAGCGTTCGAGTAGGGAACTCCAGCCTGAAGCAAAAAGACATGTGCATGTTAATGTGTCGCTGTGGAGGCAAACAATCGCGCAGCAGAATGTAATAATAATAATAATAATAATAATGCACATAATTATTATAATAATAATAATATAATAAACATGACCTGATGCTTTTATTATAATTGGCAATCAAAAAAGGGATCAATAATATCCAAAAATAGTTTCAGCACCCGAGCCACTCTTTATAAAGCAGCAGATTTGTTTAGCACTGCTAAAATTAGGAGAGTAACAACCAGCATCTCCTCCACACACAACACAATTTTCTCAAGTTCCACAATGTTAGAAGCATTTTAGAACAAGCACGTTGCCTACTGCAACAACAACGTGACCATCAGGAGTGGATTAGGGAGGATTTCCCCTTTTAGGACCCTGGATCAAAACTGCCATATTTGTAAGGGCTTTTAAGTGATGACCGCCACGGTTTGCACAATGATCAAAGCTCTGAGAGGCGAGACACTACAACATTTACCAGCGGTCGTCCAAAGCCACCGTGGCTACCACGGTTAGCACACTGAACCTGCTCATGCTGAGTTTTCTTCCCCGCGATTGACTGGAACTCTAAATCAGCCAACAGTGTCAACTTCAGATGAAATATGTATTTTAGGGAGGGGGCTTTGATGCTGGCTGCGTGCAGTGGCGATGTCCGCTGACCATGGTTCTCTTTATGAAGGGTCTCAGGCTGTGACTCAGAACAATATGAAATTGATAGTTTGTAGTTTCAGTGTTTTTTTGTTTTTTTTTTTTACAGAGTGGAATAAATAACACTAACTGCAAAGCCGAGAGAATTACACATTTTAAATTGGAAGTACTGTAAGTGCGATCCCTACTCGGTGAACACATTTTCAGCCAACGTGGCTCAGGGGCCCTTTAGAAAATGGGATGTTAAATACCAACAGGGAGGCTGCTAGAAAAAAAAACAAAAAACAAAAACAAAACAGTGTAGGTAAACACTGGTTACACATGTGCCCAGTCTGTGGACCAGAATACAAACAAACCAAGTAGAAAAACACAGAGGCAGATGTAAGTAATCATCAGCATCTCATTTCCCTCTGGCTGGAAGGTGTTTGAGCAGAATGAGCAGCGATTCTTCATCCCTGGACTACGTTTAGCGGGAAAAAGCTGAAGTGGCAGCAATTCCTGTGGCTCTCCCATGCTTGGCTGCTCTGAGAGTGGAAGAGCTACCGGTACTTTGAAAAGATGTCCATGCTTTTTACACAATTTCGGCTGGTTGTTGTATCAGATCGTAGACTTTGATTTGGAACAGAGTCATTCAATGAAGAATTTCTTCTTTATTAAGATCCAACAGGCTAAAATAGAGTAAATCAGTCCTGCCACAAGACGCAGAGTGTTCCGCTGTTCTGGTTTTAATGCAAACATAGTAAGTGTGCTGTGGTTGAAGGGGGGATCTGTCTGCTTTAACAATGCCCTTTTTAGCTTTCATCTCCAAACACTACGAAAATTGTTAATTTTTCAAAGTTGGCAGCCTGAGGACACTTTGCGGACAAAAGTTCTTAAACCAATGACAAATGAAGTGTGGAACGGAATTAAGTGAATTTATTTTCTCCACACGCCTGCTTAACACTTGAAGTAAAGCAAATAACAAAACATCCAAACATGAAGTGCATCCTCTGACCTCTAAACACAGACTTTATTTGGGGGTTGGGGGTGGTTATTCTGCACTTAGCCCACTCTGAAAGCTCGACCGTGTAAAACTGTTGTTAGCTCGTCCGGACCTACAGTTTTATCACGGCCGACTGTGTATTTATTTTTGATTTGAAGTTAAAGGTAGTGGAAGCGCTGAGAAGTGAAGAATTTTATTAAAGGTGAGGGCAGCTTTTCTGCGGTGTAGTGGTGGGCATCCAAGCAGCTACTTCACCCAGGTCGGCGCACATCGATCTCAGCGCCGATGCACATCGTCCACGGTAGAAAAAAGATAGAAAGAGGCAGCCAAACAGCGAGATGGAGACAGAGAGAGACAAAACATTGCTTTAAAGGAATGAGACGAGAATAACTCATCAGTCCTTCTCTGGGAGCTTTTGTATGCTTGCTGCAGGGAGCCAGAGAGAATTTCAGCAACAGTCTGCGGCACTATTGTCAGATCTCTGGCTGACTTGACAGTTGAGGCAATTACAGTGATGCCGCTGCAGGCTTTAAGAAGTTGTGATGGGCAGACACAAACATAAACACTGACGAGCCATCACACCGCAGCTCTGGACCGTGCACAAACCTCTGGTTTACCTTTCCACAAAAAACCCCAAAACAAAACAGAACAAAACAAAGACTGTTAGTTTTACCTTGTTTAAAAATGATTATTAATTACAGCATCTAGTGATGCTGAAAAAATGCAGAATCACAGAAAAGGGCACAGATGGAATAACTATTTTTTCTTTTAAAAATTGTCATTGATTAAAATCTGAAAAACTGCTTGAGGGTTTTACAGCACTTTCAAGTTGATGTGATCTGCCAAATTCGTCGAAGAAGACAGTCTGAAAGCCAGTGTTAACGCAACACTAATGCACTTTATTGTGAGAGTAAGGTAGAATATTGAATTTACTAATGTTTTATGCTTGTACATAACTCTGTCTACTCATGTGCCGCTGCGACTGTCGGCATTAAAGTGGATATCATTCCTGACATGTCCGAAGGCTAACAGTAAAATCTGTGAAGATTAGCAGAGCTTTAGCAGCAGTGTCTGCACCCCGGAAAGCTGCATTCTGTGTGTATTTTAAATTTAAACTCAAAAACAAAGTACAAATTACAAGGGTTCAACATTAATTCTATAGGTTCTCTGTTCACCCACAATTTTTGTAACTGAGCCCTTTTATATACATGACAATTTTGGGCTTGTCAAAACCTGAACCTCTAGATGTTTCTTCATATAAAAGACTAATGTTTTGCCAGGGTATCCCCAACCTGGAACTATTCCTGAATGTT
Organism: Tetraodon nigroviridis; assembly: GCA_000180735.1. Lineage (NCBI taxonomy): Eukaryota > Metazoa > Chordata > Actinopteri > Tetraodontiformes > Tetraodontidae > Tetraodon > Tetraodon nigroviridis. The sequence goes on along the minus strand of CAAE01015038.1, from coordinate 896,761 downwards.
CTGGGGTTGTTTTGTTGTCTGTGTTCTTTTGCTTTTGTGCACTAGGTAGCATGGTGGTTTCAGTCGTTGCCAGTGACAGGCACACTTCATCACTGACAAGGCTTCTTACGGTGCTGGCACCTGCTCACCAGTGTCAGGTCGTTTTCCCTGCAAGCCAGTTCCAGGACTTACACAGACTGGATGTTTCCAGTGTTTCTTAGATTGCTTCTCACAAGTGTTTTTCTGTTTCCAAGGTTGTCATGTCTAGATTCTAGTTCTTGGATGCTCTGTAGTGGAGCCCGACTGCAAAGATCTAGACTTTTTTGTGTTCACAGTTTTTCCTTTATTAAAGCACTTTATGTTTGCTCTTTTGTATGCCCGATTAAAAGGTTGGTTTTTTAAAAATTATTATTTTGAACTGCTTATTTGTATCTGCAATTGGTTCCTAGATCAAGCAGAACGTAACAGGAACCCCTGTACTGCCCACTTGATCATGTAATGAATGATAAAGGTGCTTTAATATTCACTGTGAAATTGTGAGGACCTAACCAAAGCATTTTCACGTTCCCAAAAGTCTTTTAAATTCCTTTCTTCTTTTACTGTCAAAAACAACAACTCAAAGGCTGCTTCCTCCTCCATTACAGATATGCTTTGACCTTCAGTTGCCAGGAGACTTTTTACAGCAGCCACAGCTTCTTGTCCAACCTGACAAGATAAGCCAGGCAAAACTACATCACAATGGTTTTTCAGCATACTGTTATTCCTTTACGAAGAAAACACAGGAAAGGGAGATCAAATGGATATGAAAAAAGATAAAGAGAAATACTTTCTGGAGGCAAAAATAAACGTTGTATATTCACACTGTCTCTTTTATCCAGGAGGCAGTGGAACATTACCAGATCTCCAATCCAAGGTTTTAGGAATGAAAGAAATGAATAGGTATCCAATTTTTAAAGCACTTTTTTAACACATTTATTCATCTTATCGGTAAACCGACATACATTTAGCTTTGTTAAAATCCATTAGCTTCAGTTTAGCATTGACAAATGCTCAGTTTGGTTTCTGAACCTTTAGAGTTTTATACATACACGTACACTTCTATCTGTTTGTAGCTCTACTATTTGTAGTACTGCCATTCAAATCAGGGTAAGTTATATTTATTTAGAAAAAAAAGAAGAAAAAAAAGCGAAACTGCTCATCTTGATGTAAACCTCTGAATCTGTTTTAATTCCAAAACCTTTTAATTCCAAACCTGTGAAGCTGTGCATAAAACCCAGGAAGACCTGATCTCTTTTAATGTATATTTCCCAGAAGACCTGGCTGACATTCATCCTGCCCTTTGCCTCTTTAGAAGCGTTAAAAGTCACATCACCTTATCACCAGTTTGCCATTTGGGAATCACACCTTTAACCTTTTCGGGCCGAACGCTCTGTCACCTGCCTGAGCGCACCGCCGTCACTCATCGACTGGAACTATTTGGTGGAAAAATGTAAAAGCCCCCGAATGTGTTGGTACAAGAGCATACATGGGGTAGGTTGAGAGTTCAGAGTGGGGTAATCGCAGCGTTAAACAACCATCAGATAAATTAAAAAAAATATGAGAAAACTTTTAAAAAGCTAAACAGGCTTTGGAGTGTTTGGTACACGCTACGTGGAACGTGCAGTAAGAACCTCTTTATGGTACAGCCAGCCCTGTCTAAGCTTTTACAAGGCACTTGTGTGGCATTCAGGTGCCCTGCGCCGCCGTCCACCTTTGAAAAACACTCTAGGTTTGTACTAAATCGCTTCCAGATCTCCATGCCATATAGTGCTGCTGAGGAAATAGCTGATGGCGTCGCACGTAAGGAGAAAAGAAAAATGTCAAGCAATTTCATGCCTCCGTAACTCTGACGGGGTGGCAGGATGGCCATTTAAACGCTTCTGTCTTTTCACTTTTTAAAAATTCTATTTATTTTTCATTCACTTGTTTTGTATGTAAAATGAACAAAGAAAGTTCAAATTAAAAGATGAGTCACTTAAGATAGATAGATAGATAGATAGATAGATAGATAGATAGATAGATAGATAGATAGATAGATAGATAGATAGATAGATAGATCGATAGATAGATCGATGGATAGAAGGGTAAATTCATATTCTCATTAAAGCTGCCTAAGGCAATCAGAAACCGTCTTTATCCACATTGGATCATTTGGTTCTGTTGCAAAATCAAATATTATCAGTTATCATACTCACCAGAAAAATCACACAGCAAAGAACTATGCTCTCAAAGACACAAACACACACACACATTTAAAGTGCAAGCGAGAGAGAGAACAGATGCATGGCAATATGGTAAGACCGTTTATTATTTAGCCGGTGTTGGTTTTAGGTTGTCTCCCCTCGAGCATCCACAACCCTCTAAAAATAAACAGTGGTTGATAAATAATAACAAAAAAAATCCACAACAAGCCGTGGCAAACAGCAGTTTATATAGATAAACAAAGCCTCCAGTCTCAAGAGACAAATGTCTTCCAGTTGGTTCAGATAGTCGAGATGACTGCCAGACCTTTATGGATTAATATGACCTGGATGAATGAGGACCTACATTGATACGTCGATGCCAGCTGTTGCCATGGAAGCTTTCCAGGAGCTTTGCTTTCTTGTCCACTTTTTTCCTCTGAAGAAACCTCACTCACATTTTTTAATTAATGTCATTTCTTCTTCTTAATCCAGTTGCCAAACTCCGTTTATTACATGACGTGTTCAGATCCCCACCAGCGTGTTGTTGTGTTGTCTGAGAAGAGCCTAATTAAGTTTGCTTTTGAAGGATGTTTGAGCAGACGTGCATGAAATGTTCCTGACAGTTGAACTTGTTACAATAGACTGTGAAAGTCCCATCTATGCTGTTTATTGTGGGAGGAAAAAAAATTCACAGGTAGTCACAGACTCTACCCCTGGAACATCCCAAACGCTATTATGTCAAAGAAGCTATTCGCAAGCGAATGAACACACACGAAAACCAACACATTATAGATTGTTCCCATACGTGTGCTTATTTGTTATTCTGCCGGGCTCTCCTCTGTCTCTTTATTCTCAGCCCCCTTCTCCCTGCAAGTGTGTCTGATCAATATCAGCTTAGAGCTGCTCAGGACCAAAGTGTACCACCTTAAAAATCCATTTTTTAATAAACGGAAAAAGAAAGGGAACACTACATGTGATCCAAAGATGAAAAAGGAAAAGACGCGCAAACCACCAAAGATTCATTCGAATCTTGACACCTAATCAAACTGAATCTGATCTAAAAAAAAAAGAAGAAGAAAAGCAGGAAATTTATTTTCTGTAAACATATTCATTCGAAAAAAAATCTTGTCAAACCTCCAGCACATGTTAACAAGTTTCAATGTTGAATGAGAAGAGACACTTGAAGGGCGCAAAGGAAGTAACAACTATCTGTCAATACTTCTAAAATGTTACAGTCACAGTTTAGTTAAATTAGAAATACTCTTGGGGGGAAGGGTCCCTAAATCTCACATCCTCTCAGTCAGCTACAAGGCACATGGAAGCTAGAGGTAACTGAAAAAAACCCACAATGTTTCTTTTTCTTTTAACTGTAGAAAAAAAAAAAACTGGTGGAGGCTGCAGGGTCCTTATGTATCCCCTCCCCCTCCCACACACACACACAGCCTCATAGATGTAGGGGGGAAAATGAGGACAGATGTCCCCAAATTCTCTAGTGGGTGCGCTGTACGCTGGAGCTAACAAGCAAACAAATTGTGCTGT
>CAAE01015038.1:854514-877102 GCA_000180735.1 Tetraodon nigroviridis | reverse complement strand
CCACCTTTATTTCTGTGCTCCTAACAAAACCCAGATATAACAGTTTCAGGTTTTTAATGCTTGAAAGCAAAAGAGCTTAGAGACTTAAAAATAAATCATGGTTGGGGCACACATATTGAGTTTGTCAGAATTATATATAATAACCAAAGTTTTGTTAGCTTTGTTATTGTCCTGATAAAAAGCACGTAGGTCTGACTAATTTCAAAGTAAATGTGTCCTGGCCTGTACATCAGAGGTTATGATGGTGGTAAATGCAAAAAACCCCCCCAAAACCTGATGAACACACTAGTAATACTGGCAGCAAGCAGAACGCATAACTTCCAACCACTGAGTTGGTCACAGAAATCATCAACCTGCAGCAGGCCCAACACTTACAGGAGCAAAAGAAATCAACAAATTTACAGAAGAAACTGAAACTAAATTCAGAATAATCAAGTGATCTGCTCACAAGTGGGCATGTGCAGCTATAAGAAGAGGTGGACAAAGCCATACAGACAAAATGCACAAAATCTCCTCTAAATGTATTTTTCTGGGCCTGTCTTAAACATTTTCTATTAATATTTGTTAGTCTTTCTGCTAGTTCTACAAAGCCCCAATTATGAGAGTAACTATATAAGATTTACCATATTACTGTGCGCCTCACTAGGCGGACAGGTTACAATTCTACCAGCCCCGATGAAACAAGGGGGCTGGTAGACGAAACAACTCGGGCCCTGTAGGTCACACACTGATAAATTATACACCCAAACGTGTGGCTCAATATCCCGGATGCAGATGTCGAGCCTCAGCTTCATAGCTATTACGGTTTATAAATAAATCACAAAATCCCTCCCAAATCACTTTTTTTAAATAACACTATTAATTATTATTATTATTCCGTTCAAAATTTAAAGTCTGCATCTAAAAGGTTGAACGTGCTTGCCCATAAAACACACGAAACCCTCTTTTTTTTTCTTTTGAGAGAACTCTTAAAGTCAATTACGACCTATCCTGATTCCTTTCTGTTCTTTTGTTCCGAGAGGGATAATGACAAAATCATTGAGCCGCCCTAGACTTTTTCCTAAAAATTTATGTCATGTGTCCTCTGAGTGACATTTACCGTAGGACATGGGGCTTTCACTAATTTAATTGGAGCTTGGAAAAATGATTTAGCCGAGACAAGAGTGCGGCCGTCAGCCTTAGTCCGATGCACTAATGGAAACGGATAACATTTACTTTGCAAAAGAAAATGCGGTAAAACGCATTTAAGGATTCAAGTACAGACAAAACAACATAAATGATTGTCTGGGATGAAGTGATCTAATTTGCTTTTGACGGATAATGTTTGCAGCCAGGGTAGCATTGAACAATCATAAATGTGTAGCGTGTGTCGGTCTTACCCACTGTTAGCTGACTGGTCAGTTGTCCCTGGGCATTCCTTGCGTTGACTGTCACATTTCTGTCAGACTGGAGGATTAATGGACTGTCCTGCAAGTGAAGAGGAATTATGTTTAAGACAGCAACAGGCAGCAGCAACAGATCCCATGCATGTTGCTGACATGCAGGATTTCCGCATGGCTCATTGACACCGCATTAACACGTATAACCAGCACCCGCCTGCGCCGACCTTCAGACCTGACACTTGGGTCCCACTCTACCGATCGGTGGTGCCCTCCTTTTATTCAACATAACCTATTCGAAACAGTGGCCTGGCTGTGAGTGAGCTCACTTCTCGGTAATGCATCGCAATTATTTCCGACTCAAATGAGAGTAATAAAACTTGTGACCCTGACCTCCAGTCACCGTCTTCAAAAACTGGTTGAGTTACACACTGTCTGCTTGCACAGATTCACTGTGTGACAAAATATTTGGTCTCAGACTGTCTCACTTATTTGTTTGCATAATTTTTACATATTCTCACATGAAATTTTCCTTTTATTCCTAAAGGGAATGAGGGGGGTTTGCCAATGCCTGTCCCAGTGGTCAAAATGGCATAAAGCAGATAATAGTTGTCTTTTTTACTCATTTCCCCTCACCTCTCTCCCTTTCTATTATAAATTGCATTTTTGTTTGGGAGGCATGAAATGAGTAGCTCACATGTGACCCAATTTCTCCACTGATTTCCTCAAATTAATATCATGCTGCATTCCATCCTGAATTCCAAATGAGAAATGTGTTAAAATTGGAAAATCATTGATCCATTAAAGTGGTCACCCACAACACACACTCACACACACACACACACACACACACACACATCATTATTTAGTTTATTATGCTTGCTTTTGGGTGGATGTTTACAGTTGTTTTTCACCTACTGTGTCACACCTGTCTGTGCTCCGCTCTGGACTGTGAGGAGACTCCCAAGACATTCTGTCTTACTCAGCCCAATGCAGCCAAAGATGGGAAATCAGATTTGATTAAGCACACGATGCAAATAGATGGAAATGTGAGCTATAAATAACTGCCGCATGTTAAACAGATGCTAATATCCTTGTACACACACAAAAAAAGGCTGTTGGAAGTCAAAAATCAGCAGGGGCTCATATGAAAAACAGGCTGGTTCAGGAGGATTGAGGTCGATCAAAGTTTACTCTCAAAAGGTTTGATCACTGTTACTGTCTTATAAACACGTTTTACCTGCACTTTTTTTTATTGGCTTTGGTATAAATGTGATATAGATGCCCCATCGTGGACTTTGCTGAATGTTAGAGCATCTGTTCTGTGAATCCTGGGGGAATGTGAAGGTTTGTTTCGCTCTCCAAAAGTCCACCATCACGGCCCTGATCGAACTGCGCTGCTGCGGCTTTATTCAAAAATTCTTTTTGAACACCAACATGATGGTCATTGCTTTTCTTTTTTTTAAACACACTTTATTTTAATCCAAAGGGTAATGCAGGGGCCATCTTTATCGTTGCTTGATGTTCGAAATCCAATTAGATTTTAAATTAAAGTGTGTGCTTGAAAATTTGTGCGTGTGTGTGTGCAGGAGAGTCCCATCTCAGTTGTGTGCAATTTGCATTGAAATAGACATGCGGGGCATTTTCTGCTATTTCTAGACAGCTGCCCTTCAATGGAAATATTTAATCTGGATATTTTGTGACGCTTTCATTGGCAATAATGTTTGTGTGACTCAACATCTAAGTGATTACTGATGAGTCCAGTTTCATTGTCATGTTTCAAAATATCAGTGTATGGACAGAAGTGTTGTTGGACATCCAGTCGACCAAAGAAAACCATGAAAAAATAAAGACAAAATCCAACATACTCCCTATATCATACACCATGGTTCTAATACCTTGATAATTTATTTAATTTAGTCAGCAGAACAGGCCCAAAGTGGCCTGAATGAGGAAGCCAGTTTAATTAGTCTGGTGTTAAACTGCACTGGTGGCTCATCGTGGCACCCTCGAGCCTCCAGCCCCAGATGGGGCCCCTCTCCACAGCTCCAGGCATGACCATCGCGCCAGCTTGCTCACTAACTGACCACCTGCCTATTTGTCAACCTAAAATGCTCGAATGAAGCTTCATTTGCGAAGGGACGATTTATTTATAAATTCAGCCGTGTAGACTCTCCAGACTGAGTGCTTTTGTAGAGTTTGCATCTCAAAGAGTCACTGAGCTGTTAGCAAGTCAGTTAGAGGAAAAACAAAATTACTACCCTGACTCAATGATATTGACTTTAAGGCAAAGAGAAATGAAAAATAATTTAGTTTAATTACTGAAGGCAAGCATACTGTATGTATTTAACGCTAAACCACAATACCGATCAAAACAGTGGGTGATGAAGAGCCTGCAGACCCACTTCGTTTCTCTTTCAACTTTAATTCCGCTAATTAGCGAGGGCTATTAAATAAGTAATGTGTTTGTCGGTGTGCACAGCTTATTTGTTGTTTTCATTCCCCACGGCCATGTAACAACAGAAAATAAAGTACAAGTTGCACATAACAGCTTCCTCTCTGGGTATTTAGATTTAGTACATTTAAAACTTCCTTATGTGCATTTTGGGGCCTCATCATCTTTATAAGGTGTCATCCGTTTTCTGCTCTAGTCTCCTTCCAGCAGCCCTGAAAAGGTCTTTAATCCACTTAAGTTTGAATGTGAAGCCTAGCCTGACAACATGTCAAGACTGTCTCATTTGCATGAGGGTAAAGATTGCAAATTGCTGCCCTCATTTCAGTAGTTTCTGTCAAAACCATCAAAGACTGACTTTGTTTCGCTAAATACAAAAAAACGCAAATCATTTCAAAATACAGACTCCATTTTCTATGATGTAATTAGACCAGCTACAATTTCAGGATCGAATTTTTTCTTGTCACTGTCCCCAAAGTGCCACAGTGAGTGTAAAATCTTATCTAAAACTGAATTAATTAATCTTTTTTAATGAAACTGCATTTGCTCTCATTAGCTTATCTCAAGACTGCTGTTGGAAAACAGTTAAGACCCCAAAAGTGGTTAACAAGGGGACAGCTCCCACTATCTGGTTGATAAAAAAGTTGGCGTGTGGGATTACTGCCATTCAGAATATTTACTGGGGAGACTGAATTTGAGATTCACTCATTCCAAAGAACTTCAAACTTCAGATATCAGTCCATCCTACTGTGTTGTGAGGTGGAGCGACTTATAACAACCAAAGACCAGTGGAAGAACAGCGCCGCAGACAGATTTCCTGAACAACACGTTTTGATGAACGGTGTTGACCAAACCACAAGATCACTGCTTTAGTTGAATTAAAGAAGGCTTTTTCCAAACCAAGCGTGTGTAGATAAAGAAAATGTGAAAGATTTTAGATTAGAAGGCCCCATTGTTCAGGGCTGTCATGCTGCAGAGGTTATTATGGCATCAGTCTCTTATTTTTCCAGCAGTGTGAAAAGAACCAAGAGCAAAGAGAGAAGCAGAACTGAGAAGTAGGGCTTTACCAGAGGACCCCACCAAGCACTTTCAAGATCAGCAGGCACAAAAAGTTCTTTTACACTCTGTGAAAAGCTGCCCTTGTCCTTTCTTTTTTCTTTTTTTTTTTAGTTCAATGCCTGAACTGTGATACTGTGCAATGACTTTATACTTTAGCATTCATTTAATGGTGTTTCACACAAACTCTGGGGTACCTAATTGTGCCTTGTGATAACCTTCTGCTTATTTCACATAGAGATAGGAGTAATTCACTGGCGTAGTAGGGAACCAGCAAAGAGTACACCCGCTAATCTGATCAGAATCAGCTTTATTCTCATTATACATTTTTGTCGACTTGTAACCAAACTGTAAAAAGTTTGGGGTTGACAACTCAAAGGCCACAATCACAATCAGTGCTGCTCTTGGCCAGAAAATACTTTTATTCTGCATAATAACCAATAACCATTCACTTTATGGCTGCATGATGAAGGTTCTCTAGGTTTTTCTCTGATATATAGTACCTACTGATTCCAAATGCCTCATTTGGCTTGGTCGAGACGGAGTTCCTCCTAGGGGAAGGCATCCCTTTACTTTTTTTTCATTCATCCATAACATACCATACGATTGGTTACAGAAGCAGAACCGTCTTTACCTTATTCTGCTCACTGAAGCTCAAACACAGCAGAAATAAACAGCAGTAGAAAACAGAACAGGGATATTATCATTCCCAGCTGATTTTGGATTCTCCTTGTTTACTGTCTGTCATTTTTGACATTCTCTGAAAACAGCAGTTTATTTATTTCCACCCTAATCTACTGTAACCTTGGAAAAGTCTGTTCTGACTAAACTGTCCTCATTTAAAAAAGGACACATGAATGTTACAGTCTGCTTACTCCCCAGGAGAGAGCCGTTGATGTATTTTTAACAATGACAATATAACTGTCGTTTTGTGCGAACATAAATGCCATTTCCTTTCTCTGTTTTTTTTTTTTAAATTTGGGTACCATTCAGGCCTCATAAGGACTGCTGATGATGTCACCTCCCCTGCCCATTCTGATTGTGAGCTTCTTGTCGCTGGCTCGTTTCTTTAACCTTCTTTACTTCACCTCATGCAGCTCCGCTTGAAAGGCTGAGGAGGAAAGAGAGGAAGATGTGGTGTGGACACAGACAGGTGATGGTTATCACCCAGGTGCCTCGCTGTTGCCCATCCTTCAAACACGTTTGCTCATCGATTTTTTGCCTTTCTGCTGCTGTAAGAGGGTCATTTTTTGCCACTTATTTCTTTTTTTTTAATGTCTTGTGGCTTTTGTCCCCTTGTGACACCAAAAGAGCTGCTCCTTTGAGTGAAAGTCAAGCTCCAGACATAATTACTATGTTTTCTTTCTGTGTACCTGCCTATCAGCAGGTAAGCTCGCCTTCAGTGGTGGCAGGTGACAAGGTCCGACAGAGATGAGGAAGATGCTTAAGAGGAAGTGTCTGCTTTAGAAGGGTACCATCCTCTTTGCTCCGCTTATGCTACTACTAATGCTAAAGCCTACAGGAATCAAGTGACAGGAATGAAATGTCACTCTGGAGGTAAATTTTCTCTCTAGTCTTGTTGACTAGTGATGGGAGAGACAAGATAAGTAGAACAGATGGAGAAGAGCAGTTCAAAGCAGATAAAGCCGTGATGCTCCATTTGCCTTGAAATGTGTTCCCGTGGTTCAAACAGTTATGGTTAATAAAAGAAAAAAAAACAAAAAAAACACCCTGTGTGTTCTTTCTCTTTAGAATTTCAATTCATGTTGGAAAATTGAACAAGAAGTTCCAGATTTGTGCATGTGTCACGCTTTAAATTGGCGTTAATCCTCCTTTTGCCTTGTCTCAGCTCCCTATTGTTGTTTCTTTTTATTCGCTGTGGTATCATGTGAACACATCCTCTTTTCTCGCCAAAGCCATGCCAGCTGCTTTTGTGATGAAATCCTATTTAGCCCGAATGGCCACATAGATTGTTATTTTTAACCCATGCTGAGTCAGTACCATCCACGGTGGCGCTGAAAGAATGATTGGATAGTTATCACAGACAACCCATTACTGGTCGGCACCTTCAAGCCGACAGTTCAAGTACTAATCATGATTACTAGCTTCTTTTCTGTCTAAAAGTCATCATTGTTGAACTACAGTTAGGTCTACATCATAGACAACCACTAGAGAAATGAAAAAAAAAAAAAAAAACACTAAAAGAAAAGTGGAACAAATGAAAATGGCTGTAAATATTTTTACGAGGGAGTGTTGGGAGTCTTGTTCTCTTCCTGTTGTGGTACTGATTTCAAGTACAAAATATATACTTTGATTGCCTGCTTAAAAAACCGAAAGTACTAAAAAAACAAAGATTACAGCTTGGCTGCCCTATTGGCCGACCTCTGAGTGCATCCTGGTTCCGGGCTCAGACAGTCCAGATGCTGAGGGAGCCTTCTTGTGTCTTTGCTTTGATTACACATTGCTGCTTTAACAACTGCTCCTCTAGGTTTTCCAGATCAATTACTCAAGATTCCTCATGGCAAGGTTTTCCTGGGTTTTCCCAGATGCCATCTGCCTTTGTGTGGATCAAACCTCACATTTGGAACACACCCTCCAAGTCCACACAGAGCTAAAGGAGTGGGGCCTCTGTGAAGCTGTGTAGATCTTTGACACGTTACTCTGCCTCACACTAGGCTTTGTTCTGACACCAAAGTTTTACTTGAATGTAACCTTTTCAACAACATCTAACATTTCGGGGACAGAGGGGCAACTAATTTTGCTCTCAAATTCGATAAGCGGACAGCAGGTGTGGATCTGTCGCGGCAAAGACCATAACACAGCCTTTTCAGAAATCTAGAGCAAGGCTGAATGCCTTCAAGCTGAGAAGCAGCTGCTCGCCGTTTTCCTGCCATATACTACATTTCCTCTACTGTGTAACTGAGATGCACAGACAGAATTCCCCCTCAGCTTTTCCCTGACAGTTCAGTTTTGCGAACATGGGGGAAAACTTCAGCTTGAGCTCCAAGATGTCTTGCATGAGTCATCTCCTGGTGAAGAGCTTTAAAGCAGATATTAGTCCAAACTGTTCGTCTGTGAGTTTTTCTTACACATTCTAACTGATATTGATGGCAGCTTGTTTTCTCTTTTACTACATGTCCAGCTTCTTTTCTCCAATCTCTTTTGTTTTCCTCCTGTGGGTATTATATTGCCCCGGGCAGACTTTTAATGAAAGGACATAAGTACCCTTGATAGGCAGTGATGGTCAAATTGGCTTTTCTGTGATGGGACGTTTGGAGGGTAAGAAGAAATTTAAAAGATGGGCAAGAAGACTGTGCCTCAATCCACTAGCCCTTTATTATGTTCTCAAAAGACATTTAAAAAAACAGTTAGGGAGGCAAAACTCCAGGCCAAATCCAGCCATTGGGTTGCATATGTCTTTTACTGGGACAATCCTGAGATAGATAGACAGATAGATAGATAGATAGATAGATAGATAGATAGATAGATAGATAGATAGATAGATAGATAGATAGATAGATAGATAGATAGATAGATAGATAGATAGATAGATAGATAGATAGATAGATAGATAGATAGATAGATAGATAGAATGGATGAAAGGATGGATGTTTCCCACCAGGATCTAGGCTAAATCTTACCAGTACAAAAGAAGCGTTGTTAAATCTCCACTCTTCTCCTTGATCTCTCATTCAACTGTCTCCACTTCAATTAATTTCCAGTGCCCAGTTTTCCAGGGAACTGGAGGCCCCCAGCTTATTTGTGTTCCTGTTTTATCTTGCTTTGATCTCCACCCAACACTTAATCTCCGTTCCTGCTGCTGCTGATTGTCTCTTCCTTCATTTTTGCATATGTGCCCTTGGAAAGATCTATCGCTCGGAATCATTTCATGTTTCAACAGTCCAGTATTTGCTTTTGCATCTAAATCTTAGTGTAACTCACACTGCAGCAGCTGGAAATGATGGTAGTCACTAAACTGCCTTTTCAGGAACAAATGGATCTTCTGAGAGTTAACATATAAAATGCCGTGTGTTGCTGCAGAAAGGATTAATTTGGGATGAACACCCATCGATGTGAAGGACAGACTCACTGCCTGAAGGTTGTTAGGGATCTCGCTGGTTTCTGTTCTTTTGAGTTTGCTGCCAACTACTTCTCCCAGATGGTCAAACACATAATACAGTGACAAAACATCAAAGAACAAAGGCACATCTCTGCCACTATTAGATTTTTTTTTACACTTATGTCAACCCAGGCTAAGGTTCGACGGCCCTGATTCTCTCAATGGCTAATCTGTCATTCAGATCCCAGTTGAGCTGACATTGCTCATGAGTCGGCAGCTCACGACTGCTAATTGTGCCTGTTAATCTCTTCTGAGTTTGGAGTACTTTTCGACAAATCCTTCAGGGGACTAGGATCAATTTAGAAGCTGTCCATTTCTTAATGCAGATTTTAAAAAAAACAAATGAGAAATACACACCCTGGGGCTGTTTTTCTGACTGTGGGAACATTCTATAATTTAAAGTGCCTGTAAAATATAATAAATCACTTGTAATAAAACTCAATGAAACTGGAGCTTAATGGCAGTTTATAATGACCTATAATCACACAATCAGACAACAGACATACAAGCACAGCTGAATCTTAACTACAGCAAAACAGGCTGTAAACCAGTTTACACTGAACTGGAGTGTTAGCACTGAACAGGTTTAGCATAAATGATCCTTTTTTTGGGTATCAATGAAAATGATGCTTAGAGTGCACAATCACAGTCGTGTAATAGACATTCAACTGACGCTGTTGTGATCTCTGAGAAGTATGGTGTTTAATTAATGCTGAGCCGACAAATGATTTGCACATGAGTGATTAATTGTAATTTCTGTGTCTCTTTGGCGTCCAAGCATGTGTGTCTGTACCTGTGTGATCTTGTGAGCATGCATTTAATGTTGTGGGGTCAGACCAGTGCAGCGTCACCTTCCCATCCAGTTAATTAATTCAAACGTCCACCTTTAATTAATTTCACACAGTGGATTGTGATCGTTGCCCTGGAAACAAGATGCAACTACTTAGCACCTGCAGAGACGAGATGTGAGCTGACAATGCTCCTATAAAGATTGTGTCAGAGTTCTGCAGCATTTAGATTCTTTTTGAATCAATATTCAGATTTTGCATGCGCAACACTGCATAACTATAGAAAAAACAAAAAAACAAACAAACAAACAAAAACCACCACTGCCAAAAAGGAAGTGAAACCTGTCTGTCCTACACCTCTAAACGGCTTAGTTGTTGTATTTGCTGCTGCTGTTTTTCACAAATTCAGATGCTATTTGACAACCTCGTACCTAAAGGGGTAAGGGAGGGAATGCAGGAGGGGAGACGAACACGTACTTGAGTGATTTCAATTGGCAGGGAAGAGTGACACGAATCTCTCTCATGTTTGAGCACACATCCTACACACTTCATTTGACACGGTGATTACTTTTAACAAATGCTTTAGCAGGGTTTGGTAAATGCAAAGCATGGCTGCCACGTGTAACATCACGGGCTTAAATGTTCTGTTAAATATAGACCCTCATTTTCCCCCCACAGACGATATCGCTGGAACAGACTGTGGGCTAAAAGATAATTTTGTCTGTTCAAAGCTATCTGTTCACTTGATCATCATGCCAATTACCTTGCAGAGACGAGGGATGAGGGTGGGGGGAGGGTGAAAGCCTGATTGTACGGGGAAAATTCATAGAGTTTAAAGTGAAGCTGTGCCATTCTGTAATTCTTTAATGAAAGCTGTTGCACTACAGCCGAGGCAGAGACTGACATACAGACGATAAACACCGCAAAGCTAAATATAGTCTTTAAGTTACTTTGAGTTTGGTAGCAAGGAGCCCATCAGCACGGTATGTAAATCCTAAATATAGTTCTAGCGCAGTTTTGGTCAGCTGCTGTCAACATGGAATTTCTGGCTGTGCGTCTGCTGCAAAGAACCAATACACAGAGTAATAAATGGAGGTATTTAAGAGCAGATTCATAAAAAAAGTAATGAATTTTAACACAACGAGAAAAGTAATGCATGGGACATGATTTACATATATGTATCCTTCTAAGCTAAGCTGGGTCCCTATTCTGCCAGGATGTAAAAGGGTGTGTAGCAGTTTCAGTGGGTACAAACTGGATTTTGAGTTTCAGCTGTAATGACATCGTTAGAATGCTAAGCTCTAATGTAACCTGGTCTGATGTGCTCTTCTACCGCAGTCAAGTTTTGTAATTAAGGGATTTGTTGTGATTTTAAAATGACAAGACCCGGGAGACATATGCTTGCGGGTGGATCTAAGTGATGATTTTTGGAAGCAATGGAAAAATATTCTGATACATCTTGTCTGCCCCTCCCCAACCCTGTCTCTCCTAAGGCCAGATGTGACTGTAATTCTTCTGACATTCCTAAATACAGTGATGTGTTAAAGGGCACTACATTTCCAGCAGTTGTGGCCCTGTTGGGATTCAGGAACTTAATTTTTATTTACAAGATCTATAGTGAAAAAAAAAAATGGGACTTTTCTTGATGGGTGTGGGAAAAATAAGAAACACTCGAGCTCAAATATGCCAAACCACCGTTCTGTGATAAAGACTCAGAAATGACCTCCGCCAGACTGTTTATAGCCCTGCAAAGTCCAAATCAATAGAGGCTGGGAAGATAGAAGCGAGCCTAATGTTCCAAAAGAACTTCTAGCCATCGAATTAAAGGGACGGGGCTGGAGAAGTTTCAGCTAGCTCAGGTCCCTGGAGAAAGAGCTCAGAGAAAAGCATGAGGCAGAGAGAGAACGTAATAAATCTGAAAATGACCAACAGCAGAAATGAAGTTAAGGCGTACTCCCACCTCTACCTACTTCTTCTTTTCTTTAAAGCTTTGTCTGGAGCTATGCGTAGATGAGGGAAGCATCCCAATTAAGAATGCTTTCACCCTTTTTGGACTTTGTTAATTATGTTCTGTTCTCTTTCATTTTTGCAGTCTTCTTTTATTTATGTGTTCTGCTGCCATCTCCCTTTAAATACTGCACAGTTTGTCCAAACCTGTTGTTCCACCACTTATCCATGTTTTCTCAGGATAGTCCTTTTAGCTGGCTATGGCACATAACTACATCTGTCTTCAGAGAGCTGATATGGAAACAGGAGTGGAAAAAGAAAATACTGAATATCGGGGATAAACCAGAGTAAGGGGGAGGAAAAAAAACATCTGCCGAAGAAGCTAAAAGAAAAAGCCTGGAAAAGGACAGCAAGAAGATAGAAGAAAGAGTTTGATTTGGGCCTCCTGTGGGGTTGTTGGGTCTGCATGGGCCAATTAGGGTGCAAGAATCAAGAGCTGTTTGTCTCAGGCAAGTACAATATACATTTATGGTGTAAATACAGCAAAACATTAACGCTGTCATGATAATACAGCAAACATGCTGCTATCAAAGAGGGACACAGCTAGTGGGAGGACTCAGGATCTGTTCCCGGGCCAGACCTGCCATCAACCAGCACTTCAGGCACAAATTTAATCACAATCCAGGTGGCGAATGTGTGTTAGTAAGATTCAGAGGCCATTAGCGAGTGAGAGGCCGTTCTATGGATCTGGCCCTTTGAAAAACAATTTAGACTGTGAAGACAAACTGTGCATCAAGCTTTGTTGTCAGCTAATTTTAAGGCACCGAAGGGAACAGTTGGAAGGGCTTCTTATCATGTCCTCCAGTACAAAACACTTTAAAATAAGGTGACTTGTGTTCTCAGAGCGGGGCAACGCTGTCTTTTATTTGACTTGTAACTTCTTTTGGTCAAAGCTCATCAAGGGCCTGAATGACTAGCAATAATAAAAAAAATCTGTTAAATATGTTTGATTACATGATTGATCATGATCAATACACCTCCGAACAGGCCAAGCATAAGATGTTTCTCTGCAATCAGATCTTTTTTTTTTCCCTGCAGCTCTGATTAATGCTTTTTAAAGTCCCTGTGACTAACTTGTGTAATATGCCCCTCAGCATGTTGCCAGACCATATCAATTGTGCTGTGCAGTGTATTTTCCAAGTGCTGGCAGAGATTTCATCAGCTGCCTTATGTGGTCCACTAGTCGTTGCTCCAGGTCCTGTGTGTCTCAAGAGCTTTTCAATTGCCTCCAATTTCCTGCCGAATGTGTCACGAAATTCGCGTCAGTATTTCCTCCACTGACTGTAACATCACATCTCTGCAAGACATCCCTTACTTGCTAACTGGATGCAGCCTGTAAACACGTTGTTACATCAGGAACATTGAATTTGCCAATTTCACGTAATGTTTCTCTAGCACAGCTAATATCCTGTGAGCCTTCATTTTCATTAGCTGTTGGGAGTTTTCAGTTGTTTCGGTTTTCTCCTTCATTATAGTTTCACCTGTAGCCTGATTTTTTTCTGTCTTTTACAAGAACTTTTTCTGTGTTACTCTCTCTCATTTTTCTGCCAAAGTCTACCATATTGCCAAAGGTCTCAGCATTCACTTGCAGCAAATGTTGAACACTTTATCTTTGCTTCTGCTACACTAAGGAAAAGAGCGAAATGTTGCTTGATTGTCGTCTGCAGACATTTCTTTTTTTGTCTGCTTTTCTATGGTTCCTGTGTGTTGTTACGCCATCTTGTGCAGTCAGCTCTCTTTTTGTTTGCCGGTAGGCTCATAGGTGCTGACATCCTGGAAATATGGAGCATCGCAAATTGCTTTTCTCCACCCTTGTGCCAAGTTGTTATTTTCACTTACACGCCAATAACGGCTCAAAAACTGTGTGTTAGTAAAAACTTGCTTGCATATTCCACTTTTTGTGAGGTCATTCTAATTTATTTATTTATTGCAGTAACCAAGCATCACTCTAGATTTCATCACATTATTGCATCACATTGACTGTGGCTAATCTGTTGCTACTGTTTTAATAATTATAAAACCTGCACAGTGGAGAAGTTTCCAGTAGACACAGAAAGCAGCCTGTATTGCAAAGATTAAGTACACAACATTTCTAGAGGAGATTTGAAAACCTTGAAACTCTGATTGTAGTTGCACTCAATTACTGGTCGGTAGCAGGCTCCAAACATCCCTAGGGAAGGCTAACGACCACGTTTGCTCTTTACGTTCAAGCTTTTCTTTTTCATTTCTGATGTCTATTTTAAAGAACAACAACAACAAAGAGCCTGAAGGCTTCCACCTAATGAACTCGACTGGCAGCTTGTGACGACACTGTTTAATAATGCACAGCTTCACAGCTTTGGCCATTTCATTAATCACTGAAAAACAAATGCGCAATCCAGTTTATTTATCAATCATCTCCAACAGTGTGCTGGGGGTAAATGAAGTATGATAGATTTGCTTCTTTATAATGCTCTTAGATAAACTGGTTTTAATGTCCAGCTTGGTTTGAATGCATTGAACTAGCGCCAAAACAAGATTTGGAGCTGATCTCGTCAACCATTAGAGGCTGGTGCACCACAATAAACAAACTCACCCAGCGAGACTGGATCTCTTTGACGTATAATGGTGACAAGAATTCAGACACTCCCTCCAGTCTGACGCCGTCTTTGGTCACCCTCAGGTTCCCCATACCGTCCTAAAGAATGCAGAGACACAAAGGATTGGTTGTTAATCAAAGAAGAGACACTTTCAAACAGTCGCACAGTCAAATCATTATGTTGGGTTTCCAATCACAAACAATAACGTGTCAAATTGTACTTTATACAATGTGTTCACATTCATCTTTTAAAATCATTTCCACCTTGTCTCCCTCCAGTCTGCCCACTAGTACAGTGGTCTTCAGCCCAGTCCTACAAGGCCAGCAAAACTGAATGGATTGCAGAACTGGGTTGATGGCTCCCTGTTTTAATCATTACACAGACAAATAACCCATAATTGCAAACTCAAAGTCCACTAATAATTGTAGTAATGTGACAAAGTTAGGGAGGTGTCCTTAAAAGAGTAAATATATGATAATGAACACAGGAGCACAGTGTTAATACTCAGAGTGTGAGTGAGCTGAGAACCCTTTTGCCTGGACCAGGCCTGCTGTAGGGCTGCTGTGATCCTGTCACGCTGGCTCTCCTAAGCACCGATTTGACATGGTACAGTAGCTTCTTCTTGGCTCTGTAAAGACCTGCACTGTCCTGATATCCTGCATGGCTGTTTGAAAGGAATTTAATCTGACCATGTAAGTCTGATCCAAAATCTTTCCAACGTTCACTCAAGTGGAATCTGTGAAATCTAGTAGGATTTATTACAAACCAGCACAAAGCCTTTTCCTCCTCCTCCTCCTTCTTCAACCAGACAGAGTTGGTCAACTGATCAGGCCCTTAATTAGTTTTGCAACACTTCAGAACTGCTGGAGTACTCTGCCTTCCTAATTAACTTGCAAGGAACTAAATCCACCATTTAGTGTGGTTACATGTTGGAGACATTCCGTTTTATATCCTAATATATAACAGAAAAAAATGCATATCATAAAAAAATGCAGTGAGACATATAACACATACATGTACATACAGTATGAAAAGAAAGCATCTGAGGAGTATGTCAGATCAATCAGTTCAACCAGCCAGAGGTTCTCAGTGTTGTTTTTAAATCTATAGTCATCAAGTTGAATCCACAGCAGGGCACGCTGCCTATTCAATAACTCATAAGGCAAGAAACCTAAGTGGCTTGCTCGATCTTTTATACACTGAAACAGCTCAAACACACACACACACACAGCATGGAGAGAAAGCCGGTTGAACCCATTTTCTCGTCTTCCAAAGCCTGCGCCTCATCTCTCATCTCCTCTCAGTCACGCTCCGTCTCTCAATTCTGCTTAAACACCAAGACAATAATGTTAAAACAAATAAGCTGCTTTTCTTCCACCTCGCCGCTCAAGTGTCCGGCAGATAAAACCTCGGCCCCATCCACCACGATGGCCGTCCCTCTTCTTCTCCCATATTCTCCCTTCTTTTTCAGATCAGCGTGCCTCATCGGCGGCGGTAAATGAGCATTGTCGCTAAAGACGCGAGTACAATGGGGCTGTTCATCAACAGGCGGAAGAAAATGGACAAATCTCTCTGTTCACTCTTCCGCCTCATTGTTTCTGTCTCTCCCTTTTTCTCTTGCTGTGTATTTTCAGAAATGTTTTTGTCCTCTTTCTTTCACTTTTATGTGAAATTAATTTCGTGGAGCAGACCAGCCGAGGTGGTGCAGCACTGAGCACGGCTGGCTTCAATTCCCAATAAAACGCTCTGCTCGTCGTGCTGAGAAGAAGGTGGAGCAGGAATCTAATAAACATTTTGAGGCCTAAACTGACCTTAAATCATTTTATTCACCCGAACTCCGCCAAGACATTGGCTCCCCCCAGCCCGCTGCCCCCTGCCTCTGCGGAGGTAATTACCTAGCATTAGAAGGATCTTCATGGCTTTACGTTCCTAGAGAAGAAGACAGGCTGGATCCTCTAATACCTCCTCCTGTTTCTTACTGACTGCAGCTCTGACATTGAATTAGGCACATTTTTTGTTATGATGAGATGATGAGATCACAGGTCCAAATGCGTCAAAATAGCACAGGTAACCAAAAACCAAAAATTCACATTCAAACATGTTGTTTGAAGGTTACTATCACACCTTTCACTTGGTTGTGATAGTTTGTTTGCTGGGCAGTGCGTGTGTGTGCGTGCGTGCGTGTGTTGTCCTTTCCAGTGCAAGAATTGCAGAGATAATGATGGATACCCTCATCAAGACGAGATCTACTGAAAAACCATCCCTGTTGGCACATCCGTGCCATATGTGAGACTACACAGAAAACACACCCACGCAGGTCACACACGTTACAAAACATGTTGATGAACTTGACTTCAGGGCGTCTTGTACACCAATGCACATAACACACACAATAACCCCTGTGTCTCCGTGGTGATGGATCGACCTGAGAAGTATTTTGCAGCTGCTTCTAATATTCAGGAATGCTGTAATTTTTCATCCAACCTTTCACGTCAGACAGAAGGCCACAGTCAGGCAGAGCAGAGTCACCTTTACCTGGGTGGAACCCAGGAAATGGCAGCACAGGTACTCAAATGAGCACCTTTTTGCTCAGTCGTTCACCATTTTCATTCCCTTTTACGTCCCCCTAAGGATAGGCGTTCATTTTTATTTTTATTTTTTTTTTAAATAACTGCCCAGATTCTGAATTTCATCAACTTTGTGTCACATTTAATTTTTTTTTTAGATTGTTGAAGAACAAAGGGTGATTTGAAAGTTGTATTAAACATATAAAACCTCTCTAGTTTGCCGGAACCACATTTGTTGGAGACAAAGAGCCAGGCCACGTAGACAGTTCCTCGGGGCTGTGTGCCAACAGTCAGCGCACGCATGGCATCCTTTTGCTTTATCTCTCTCCTCTCTACCTCTCTCCTTCCCTCCCTCTCTCTCTCTCACTCATTCCTTCAGCCATTTTCCTTCCATCTTTCTTCCTTCACTCTTTCCTGAAATTGCACAACTTCCCTGATCGCCGGTTGCTCTGGCATGGGTGCTGAAGGGCTTGCCAGGGGTGGATATAAGAGGACCAGTTTTCTTTTGGGAGGTTAGAACCCATGGTTTAAAAATTTGAAAATAATGGTGGTGCCTTGCAGCCGCTGTTAAGGTAGGTCAAGAAGTCATTTTTCCCGTACCAGTAGTTTAAGGTGGGGGTTTGAATATGAAATTTTTAAAAAAAAAAAAAAATGTCCATTTCAGTTTAGATTTAACCAAAGTACAGATGTAACTATTTAAATTCCAGTGGCTGCAGTTTGGTGGTAATTCAAACGCAGTGTAAATCAAACAGCGACCAACATGCGCAAAAAGATGATCTACACTTGGTCCATGTGCAGTCACAGGTGACACAAGCTGCCATTTTAATGCCACCTGTTTGTCAGAAGCATGAACTATTCATGGCTGGAGCTGTTTTTTTAGGGTTCAGTATCCTGGTTATGAACCAATCACGTGCTAACGCTAGGGATGAAGGACTGAAGATTACCAAGCCGGAACCGTCCCAACTCACTAAGCACTCTCTGATAGGAGCATGCAGGCCATAAAAATGCTAAATAAAATGCAGAAAAAAATGAGGAGGAACAACATAATTTAAAAATCACAGGGGAGTTTATGATTATTCTTAAGAGCAAACATAAGCTGACGTTCCTAATGCTAACAGACGGGTGCACCAGCTCAAGAAATAGCTGTAGATCAATGCTCCTAATCTGCTGGCTAACAGATTGCTAAAGCAAACAAGTGACACAAAAGCAAATGCCTGTTTCATTTGCCTAATTTATCAAGCTTTGACATCCAGTGGGGGACAGTTGGAGGGATATTAACCTTTCTGCTACAGGCCACTGAGCTTTGTGCTGTGTTTGAGTGCAGTTCTGCAAAAAGAAGAACAACCTGCAGTATCCACAGAAGCAAAAGAGGCTCCGTTGGCACAAGCCACCTGCGTCCCAGATCACCCGTGACAGGCAGGTGACAGCGGAGAGCGTCCCACCGCTTCGCTCACATCGCACAGACTCGGCCAGCCGCGCCAGTCGCAAATGAGACTACAAAGGAGTGACATGACAAGTGCAGTTAGCGTCACCTTTCTTTGGCTAAAAGCTGTATCCCGCTTCACTTCTGCAGCCAGCGGTCTGAGTGACGGGTGACAGCAAAGGTCTGATAGGTTCTGGCACCGAGGGTTTGCCTGGCTTGGTGCTGTCGCCCCGCTCTCACTGAAATAAAGCTACACTATGACAGTGTGCTGAAAGGTTGGTAAACAGGTTGGGATAATGGTTTATTACAATGATAATCCTAATCATGATTCAGACCAAAAGTGTTTTACTGAATTTATATTATTGTTTTGGAACACATCATCTTCCTGACATACTTGTATTAAACGCAGCATTTATTAAATCTTTATCTGTTCCTCTTGGACTGAGCAACATTGGCAGTTAAGAACTGTCTAATTTCCATTCAGCACAAATTTGTTGTCAGAAGGAAAAGAAATCATATTGCTGACATTTAAAAAAACATTTGTGAAGGCTTTTATACCTCCACACTAGATCTGACAGGACTCAATGTGTCTTATTAAAGTCAAGCTGGCAACATTCATACAGCCCACATTCATACCCAACATCTGCTGAGCGCTCCAGACAATCTCGAGGATGACAAACACAAGGAACACACACTAGCAATATTTATCCAGTTATTTACACGTCTTATAAACACAAAAACTGCGTTAAAACCACAGCACATCCGTGTTGGTGGCAAATGTGAGCACAGGTGTGATAATCCTATTAGTTTTGGGTTTGTTAACGTTTCGCCATGTTCAGATAGTGAAGAAATGTCACAGTCATGAGGTGTTTTTTTTTTTTTTCCCCTACAATCCTTAGGCTTTAATGGATTTTTCTTTGTAGAAAATGGGTTCAAATATCAGCTAGGGGTGAAGCTGGGGTGAAGTACCCTCCTAAATCTGCGGCCTGACCTCAATCCCTCTTCAGAATCACAGAGAGGTAGCACAAAGGGCAAAATACTTAAAGGAATGCTGGGTAATAGGACCCGATAAATGATAAACACACACAAAGAGCGTGTGTTCAGTCTGGATTCAACTGCTGTCTATATGCTGACCTTAAAAAAGCAAACCACTGCTAAAACGTGTTCAACAAGATACTAGTCACGAAAAAAAGAAGTTGTTCATCTTACAGATAAAATAAATATTTCAAGTGAAAGACAGCATCATTTCTATTCATCAATAGCCTGGAACAAAATAGGGGACTAAGGAACAAGGTAAGAAAAAAATAAAAATCCTTGATAATAAAACTGCATGCGTGTGTCCGCAGATACTCAGTGATGATAACTGCAGTCCTTCCCTTAGATTTAACGGGTAATAACATAAAATACACACGAGAGGCCCTTTCTTGAGGGACACCCGAGTGGTTTTAGTCAGGGGTCCCAATGACGAAACCAACTTGCCGTCTGAAATTGATATCACCAAAAAACTAAATGGAGTGGAAAGTATCACTGTGGCGATGCTACTAAAGGATGAGTTAGAGTTGATAGGAGGCACAGTTTGTTGTTTATTTCTGAGTAAAGGAGGTCCAAGACCCCACCCTATGGAGGAAAGTCATTTCGATCGCTTGTACTTGTGAACTTTCAGTCACTACTTCAAACTCATGACCATAGGTGAGGGTTGGAACAAAGATCGATCTGTAACTCGAGAGCTTTACCTTCCGGCTCAGCTCTGTCTTTTCTCCAACAGATTGGTGCAGTCTGCATTACTGCAGACGCCTTAGTACAGTTCTCTGTTATTTGACTTTGTTGACTGCATATCTGCTCTAAAGGTTGGTGTTGGCATGGCAACTGTTTTGAACTTCAGTTAGCATCTTTAGAGGATTGCTTTTTGAGACAAACGTTCTGGATGATTTTTGTCCAACACAAACCTCTGATGACAGCTTTGTTATTAACACACCAATGCATCATCAACCCATGAAATTTTGCATATGTCGAAGTAGCATAAAGAAATCAGACAAGAGTGAAGTGAAGGAGCCAGAGCAGACCTGACGCTGGCTATTTAAAACATGTGGGAGAGGATACCAAATGCATCAGAGCACTGCAGTTCAGGAAGATTGTAATTTATTTTAATGGAAGATTCTATCTGGCGTCTAGAAAAAGCGCACTAGATTTTCTATCATCTTAGTGTCCAGACTTTTAATGAAGAGTGGTCTGTTCTTTTTTTTTTTTTTTAAGTACTTCTCTTCTCTTCTTTATGGTCTAGACACCCATACCTCAAGGGATTTCTCATAGGACTGTTCTATCCCCACAACATTTGTGACCGCAGTGCTTACATCGACGTCTACCTCGCACAAGTCAGAGGGAGATGGCGGCAAGGCAAAGAGCAGCCCATGGCTCTTGAATCTTTTGTGGTTGCCTACACTGATTTACCCTCTGACTATCATCAGATCCGGCTTCATAAACATAGAACAACATCTAGACCAAATGTGTTTTACTGAATTTTATTTATTCTATTAGAACATATCATCTTCCTGTCATACCTGTATTAATTACAAATAAAAGAAATCAAATAAACAGTAAAAAAAATACATTTTAAACATGCACGCTGTGTGGCCCTTTAGACCACGTCTCTCCGTCTCCACTAGAGGGCGGCGCCTTTGCCTTTGCTCAAACAGTAAGACAAGCTGGCGATTTTTAAGCAGTCATTCTTAGACACACACACACACACACACACACACACACACACACACACACACACACACACACACACACACAGAATCACACACTTTTGATAATAGGATACAACAGAGAAGATGGAGAAATGTTGGAGGCAAAATCAGCAGAAAAACTAAGATGAGTAAAGACATGAGGAATGAAGAGCACATTAGGAACATATGAGGGATCAGACACCATAAAAGCATCATCAAACACAAATGAAATCATCACGGCAGAAGCAGATGCTTTTGTCTAACCAAAAAAAAAAAAAAAACCAAAAAAACCCCTCTCACATTGTTTTTCCCAATATTTGTGAAGCTTTAGTCATTTGTTGTTTGATTTTTGTTTTTGTTTTTTTTTTTAAATTAAACAGTACTAACTGAGAAATTCTTGAAACATCAGAATATTTGTCCCCAGCTAAAATGTGTCTGAAAAAACAGGACACCGGAATCAAAATACAAATATTGTCTGTCAGACTCTGCTCTATTAAAGGCAGCAGGAGAGATTCCTGCCCCTTCCAAAGGGCCATAAAGGCTCCTCACCTGTTTTTCTGTTTTTTACCTGTGTTACCATGGCACTGCTCAAATATGTGTTGTGTTGTTTGAACGCCAGATTTCGGATAGAAATCCCAACTGGACAGGGTCGGGGTTACTTCCTGATATTGTTTCCACAGCGTGGAGTGCGTCCGAAATGTGGCAGCATCAGTTTCTATGTAAATGAGAAAAACAATTTCCTTAAAGGTTTTCTTAAAGGTTATCATAAGTGTGCTGACATTTAAACAGATACAGACTAGTATATATGCGCTGCTCATGGTCTCCTGACCAATGTGCTGGCCGGAAGGCTGCTGTTCTGAGTAAACAAGCATTGTGATCGCGCTTGTGACAAACTTTCTGATTGTTTTCATCGCTCTGTTCCTTCTTTGGATCTCACTCACCTGGGCCCTGCAGCGCTGCGCTGCTGTCGACAGAGAACTTGTTCAAAGGGATCAAAGGGAAGTGCTGGATGAATAATTTGGATTCAAGTCAATACTGCGCAGCTCTAGGTAGCCTACATAAACACAAATCAAATAAATGGGAAGACATGAGGATTGGACTAAAACAATGGCACCGGGTAGATGGAACACGCCATTCTCAGCAGTTAAAGGTTTAAAAATTAAAGATTTCAGGGGTCCCAAACAATTCACAACCCAAAAATGTCACACCTGATGCTAAAAACTGCCACACACGAGAGTTTCAAACACGCCCAAGGACTTTGTCCCTTGTTGTTGTTCATTTCTGTCTCATCAGTTTATTATCTGGATTCTACAGCTCACAGAAATGCATTTACACAAGTCTTAGGAGAAGTCCTAGAGTGGCTACACCAGTTCCCTCCAGTATGTAAACAGGTGCGAGTTTGACACCTGATTTTCAACAAAAATATGTGTTTATAATCTAGGTTATAACCTTGTAAATCAGAAATATAATTTTAAATTAGGGTAAAATAGG
>CAAE01015038.1:826896-853727 GCA_000180735.1 Tetraodon nigroviridis | reverse complement strand
CGTGTGTGACACAGGAGGACAGAGTTTTTCATGCTGACTTCCACATCAGCTGAGGTCAGCACTGTTACTGGCAAAATAAGAGAAATATGTGTGTGTGTGTGTGTGTGTGTGTGTGTGTGTGTGTGTGTGTGTGTGTGTGTGTGTGTGTGTGTAGAGGAGCGGTAAATTACACCTTGCAGGTGTGAACAGCTGTACCAATGTCAGCTGTATCCAGGAGCTGGATGCAACAGCTTTTGACAGCTGCCTATCGTCTGTTTTCATTTTTACACATGTACAAAAATCCCAATTATATTCTAATTTTTAGGGTTTAGGAATCTGTATACCAGTAGAATAATAAATGTTTTATTAACTGATAATTTCCCTTTTCTTCGCCTTTTAAGTCAGGTCTAATGTTGTCAATAAGAATGGCAGCTCGTGCTTTTTAAAATGCTCATATTTAAAATCTTGATAAACTTGAATATCAACTCATGAAGGCTTCAAAGACTCTGATCCAACAGGTAACAGCAACTTAAAGTCGTCACACACATCAAAGCGTGTCTTCACCAACCCCATCATCCACAGTTCCAGCCCATCGGCCAGTGAAACTGGCCCAACTTGAACTTTCAGAGCTCCCTGAGCTGGATGATAGGAGCCTCAATTTAAAAACACACACTTCTTGCCTACTTCACCCCCCTGACCTCTCTTGACCTCTGCTGACCTCTGGCACTTTGCCAGACTCATAATGTGTTCACTAACTGAGCAGCAAGAAGCACCTGATCCGCTAATCCCGATCATGTTTTCATCTATAAAATGACAGTTTAAATGTATCTGCTAAATGGTTGGTAGAGAGAAATCCCCTGTCTTGCACTGTTTTCTCCTTTACTATCCAGTATAAAGCACCAAAATGTCTTCACACTACACTCAAATTTGTTCTGTGAAGAAATATAAAAGCAGTATGGGGTGTATTGAGTATACCCCCCTGACATTTTGATGTGGTAAAATTTCCTAGCTTGAGTAAATTAAAAGTCAAACTATACTGTGGATGTCAAAAAGGAAAAGAACCCGACCTGGGGATGGCAAAAACTTCAACTGTTTTACATCCTTAAAATGCATGTTTTTACCCTTATCAAGAAGGTTTTAGCTGACTGTGAACAAGGATACCATGAGGCCAAGACATCCATGGTTTGTCCAAAGTAGCGCTAGCAGGTTAGCCAAGGTTAAGATCATTTGGTATCCCTACTGGCTCATGGGCTGCTTTTTGTTCACCCTATCAGTACATACATTTCTGTCCTGCTGTGTGGATATGATTTAATATAATCCATTTGTATCTGCGGTGTTCTGGATGGTTCTGGGGCTGCTATAGTCAGCTGTGCCACTCCAGGCTCCGTTTGGCAGTGATTCCACTGGAAAGCTGCAGGCAGCCATTACAGGCTCAGCAGAACGTCTCCAAAGGTCAATGACAGGCAGCCCATCTGGCATAGACCACTTTTTATAAACAGTTTATTAGCAAAGATTTGCTTTTGCCCATTTGAGACTGTTTTTCCTGTTGAGGCATTCATTTGAGATACCCCTAACCCCATTTCCAATTAATACTGCTCATTTTTATTGATTTTCCAATTGTTGTTTTATTTGTGCTTACAGGCACCATAGCTTCACTGGAGGGAAAAAATATAGAAGACTTAAGCAAATAAAATTTTATTTTATGCACAACTGAATGACAGCCAATTAGGATTTAAAAATATAAAGCTCCCAGTTAGGTTTACTGCTGTTCTTCTGCCATCAATCATTGTGATTGGGGGTATTTATGAATGTGGTAGAGGATTAAAACTGCGTCACCTTTAACAAGAATCTCGGAGTCTGACACTTATGTCAAAGTAATGGAGGTACAAGGTACTAAGCATTTCCAAGTGTGTGTGCAGGTGTTGTAAGAGGTAATGGTGCTGAGAAGATAAAAATGGTTGCAGATTGAGTTCCGTTCAATGGCTGACACATGAGCAGTGTTCTGGCTCTTACCGCACACACACACACACACCAACACTATCCCCTTAAGACTCCTCTTCAATTTACTGCCAAAGCCGTCTCTGCAAAAAAGCAAATCTCTTTTTCTCCCCACCGCATCACAATGTGAAAAGCATCCGTCTGGCATTGCTCAACAACACACAAAAGAAAGTTTGAGAGCTGCCATCGTTGCTTTGTGGCTATTTAGATGCGATTCCTGTGGAGACAATAAAAAGGACGCCCATCGAAGAAGCTCCCCAAGGAAAGGCCTGAAAGGAAAATTGTCAAAGAAATGAGGGGAGAAAAAAGAAGAGGAAGCATTGTTGGTGTCTGCCGATTGTGTGTTGGCAAGATTCCATTTTCAAAGTTCTTTGTGTCAGTCAGATTACACAGATGAGCCATGCGGCTTGCTGTGACAACGCAGCATCCCGTTCAAAGCAAAACAGCAGCAAACAGCGCAACAAGTGCTAATAAAAGCTACCCCAGTCCTTGAATGATCAGAGATTACAGCGGATGGAGGCTGCCAATGGAGACATCCGGAGAGGGCTTGAACTGTGTGACCTTGTTGATCTGTCCATCCATCGCACCCCAGAATAGTCCCTGAAAGCATCCATGATCCACTTTTAATTTTTAATTCTGAATCGATTTTTTTTAAAAATTATTATCATTATTTTTCTTTTTTTCAGAGATTGATTAAAGCAATTTACAGCAAGACACATGTTGCTTTTTTCTTTTCAATTTTTTTTGACATTTTGCTTCTTTAACATGTCTCTGTACAAACTAGCGAGGAAGAAAAATATATTACATCCACCATATGGCTTAATATTTGGCATTTTTATGTATCACTTACATGAAAGAAAAAAAATGCAACAGGTAAACATGTCTAAAAACTCTTTTAAAGGCCATTTATGCTGTATTTTTCTCTTGTTTTTCAATGGGTTTTACTGCTGCTGCTGTGACTTTGAATTGCTCTTGGTCAATAGTAGTTTCTAATAAACTATAGAGAAATTTATTTTTTAGTCTTGATCTTTCAAGGGCATTTTCTCAAAATGAGTTTTTTTGTAGACTTTACAAACACTAAACTTTTATTACTCATCTATGTTCTGAAGAATTTTAAATACCCAGATTTACAGTAATAGTGCTTCTAGCCATGCATCATTTCACATCATTTCGCACTGCGACACCTCTAAAAGTCTGTGAGGCCAGTGGCACGAGCCTGGCTGTGGCTGTCTCGACATCTGATTTAAAGGACATGTGGACAGATGTCCACTCAACCCTGTCAGTCCCACTTCATACCTCTTCATCCCATCATGTAGCGTCAGTGCTCAACTGGGTCGGGAAACAGTCCCACTGCTCTCTCTACCTGTCCTTCATATACTACAACATACTACTACATATATATATATATATATATATATGTGTGTAGTTTAATTCCCAACTGTGTCCTAGGCAGGGAACTCCAAGAGCCTGAAGGGATAAAGGATATAAGGATATTAATCACAAAAAAGTTATTTCAGGCTCTTTCTAAAGACTGACAGACGACAGAAAGCACCAATGTAAATGAGAGATGAAAGGAAATTTTTTCTATTAAGATACTTTTTCAGCTGCATTCAAGAACCGTACTCTGAGCCCTGACTCCGTGGTAACTCACTAATACAGCATTAAACAAAAATGCGTGTACAGTGTTTTATTTCTTAAAAAAAAAAAAAAAAAGCAGCAGCTGATAAATCCAGGGGAATAAAGCCGCTGCACACAGAGAATGTGAATGGTGTGTCTTCAGGCCACGCCTTCGACAACATTCACTTATTTAACACTTTTTCCACCCTCAACAGTTTGATGTTATTCCGTTTGGATCCAGATTCCATATTTGGATGCAATACCTACAGTTACCACATGAAAAATTCATGCCTTCTGTTTTATATTTTTATTGTTTCATGTTTCATTTTCCACTTATTTTAAATAAGGAATAAAAACAGTCTCTCTCTCCCCATAGCTTGGGGTGAGTGCCATTATGTTTTATTCAACTCCATCCCAGCTTTTATGACTCTTGTTGTCTCCCGGTTTTTAATTCCGCCTGCTTTTTCTTGACGCATCGATATATAGTGTTTTGCTCTTTCATGCTTTGCTCTGGCTGCCTTCCTTCAGGCAAATCCCCCCCCCCAGACCTCTCTTATATTTGCAAGTGGTTCGCTGAAACATTAGGCAGCATGTGGGAAGCTTTGCCAGAGGTGTGCAGAGGTCAAATTGTCCCCCATTTGCATATATCCAATCACAACAAAGTTTCTCGCGCCCCAAGGCAATATGGGATATTAGATGTATTTGTGTTGTGGCCCCTGGATGACACGCTCAGAAAGTCTGCGCTGCAAAGGGGCACTTCATCAGCATTTTAAAAGTAATTCTGCACATATGAGTGCTGATTTTTTTCCAATAACCATTGTTATTTTGAACCACTGTTCAGCAATTTTAGCGAAAGGCAGAAAAAGACAACGCACACGAACACACTTCAGTCGGGACCTGAACACCACTCCTGCATTAGAGCACCCCTGTTAAAACACTCCTCACATAAACCGTCAAAAAAACCACCTGATGCGCCGGCGTGAGCCTCTTACCGGAGTGAAGTTCATGACTTTGAGGATCCAGATTGTGAGAGCTAGGTTGACTATCATGGTGACGAGGAGTAAGAGGATAAAGAAGTACAAGCATCTCTTCCTCCAGCCATATATCCCCACCGCTGGGTAGACCTGGGCGCCACACACCGATGCCCCCCGCTGGTGGAGCGTATTGGGCTGTGCTGCAAGGATGTACTGCTCCTGTGTCATCTAGAAGAGGGACAGATTCCAAAAGTTAGTTAAATAAAAAATTCAAGTGTGTTGTGATTGATATCATAAGCATACATTCACTTGCACACACACTAACACACACACACACACACACACACCTACACACAAAGTCCACAAAGAATAATAAGTCTAGCTTCCCAGTTTTTACTGCAGGAAAAATAAAGGATAAACTTTAGGATTGGTTGGTCCTGAGGGATTATAAAATGCATACACACAAAAAATGCCAACAAGAATGGAGAATGGAAGGCAGAGGCAGGGTTTGGAAAGGGGAGGTGGAGTTGAAGCCGACAGATAGCAGAGAAGCCAGCGGGAAGAAGGGAGCAGATAAGACAGCAGAGGAGGGCAGAGTCAATTAGCTGCCCAAGTCATCGGTAGTAAGAGGTATGGACACTAGCTGCAAGGCACCACTATCTCTGTCCATCTCTACCCTCTTTCTCTCTCTCTCTCTCTCTCTCCCGCACAGACAATCATTTACTTCCTATCTCACTCCAGCCGCTCGTTCCCTCCATCAGTCACTCTCTCACACACATTATGTCTTTATTTGCTGAGGCTGCACGACCTCAACACCTCTCAGAGTTTTTTTTTTTTTTCTTTTGTCAGCCCTTAGAGTGCTTTTTCTCCATACCAACGCACACGGTGATGCTGATGAGACACGCTGGAAAACAAAAACCATTGATTCTTGTTTGGCCTGCGGGGGTGAAAAGACAGAAAATGCAGAAGGTCTGAACATTAAACAACTGGTTTATGTAAAAATATAAAACACAATCTAAAAAAGAAAAGGTGATGTTTTCTCCCACTGATAAACAAAGGAGGTGCAATCACATGTACCACCGGGATGCCTTTTGTGTTTTGTTTTTTTGATTTTATTTTGGCCCATTTTCCACCTGAATTAACAGAACCGCTGGGTGACTGAACGGCCAGAAGATGAAAGAAAAACCCAGTAAATTCAGGCAAAAATGTACCCCAGATGCAATAAGGAGCCAATGAACCAAGACAGTAGAGGCACGCAGAGAAAAACATTTGGGCCCATTAACTACGGAGAGTAAATTGAATTGAGTCTGTGTGTAATGCTAAGTTACATTTAAGCCCTGCAACATTTGTCTTAAAGCAGGAAAAAATGCATTTAATAGAAGTTTTAAAAACACCCTCATCAATTTTTGTTGTTTTTTTTTTCTTTCAATGAAAAGATGATTCTTGTCTTAATGTGTTTTGGTGAAACTGCAGTTATTTTTATCTGTTACACCTTAAAAGAAGCTGAGTATGAGGAGCACGATAACATTGAGTGGAGAGGGCTTAAAGCCTGTCTAGGGGTCAGTGAGTCAAGGAGACTTCCTCTGCTGCTTCTGGTCAGTTCACACACGACCTGTCAGATTCGCAGCGTCACCGTGGAACAGGTGGGAGCGACGGCCGCTAATCATTTTATCTCTGTTGTCAGCATTCACACAGAATCAATAACAAAGTGTCTGACGCTGGGAGCTGATATACGCTTTCTGGGTGTATCCTGAGATGTGTCGTGGAATGCTAATCATTTTGTTGCTGAAGGGTGTCAACAACAGAAATCAATAAAAAACACACACGTGCATGCTTCAGCCTCAGCGTAATAAGGTCAGTCATCCAATGTTGTCGAGTCTGCCAATAATTTCTTCTCTGTTTTTATTTATCCAATTTGCAGCCAGCCTTGAATAGAAAAAAATGTGCAACTGCCAATGAACAAATCGTTTCAGTCTTTCTTGATTTTTGCTTTTCACTTCATCTTTTCCGCACTCCCATCAATTATTGCATCTTTATTCCTCTTCTCCAACATTCCAGCCAGCTTTTCTCCCTCTCATCTTGATCTAAATCCTTCTCCTGTCCTCTCTGCTTACTTCACTTCCACTCTTGGCTCCAGACCAACCTATTCCGTCCATCCTGCACCCACCCTTCCAGGGGACTTCTCAGATTGAATCCACAGCAGGGTCATCAATCAATCCCATGGTGCATCCTAGCCTCCAGGTTGCGCGTGGGGACGACCTAACTTTACAACGTCATAATGTCCTGACAGACATAAAGCGGGCAGCTGCTAGAGCGATGTCACTATGGTTTCCAGCTCAGAACACCCCCAATTTGGCCAATATCTATCTATCTATCTAAACTTTCCAAAAGCAGATATTAAGTTATATTTCTGTTAATTGACACAGCAACACAAGAATCCTTCCTGCAGCTGTGGTAAAGTGGAACGAGAAGGCTCACCTGGATGGCTGGAGCTGGAGATGCATGTGAAGTTGTGCTGAGGATTCATTGGGCTTCTTTCACAGACAGGCCACATCTTTCCTAAGTCAATCAACAGCACCTATGATGACCTCAGGGTACTTTTAATCAGCACCAAACCCTACTCACCCTGCTCCCTGCCCCTGTGATACTCATTTACAGGTGCCTCCCAAAGATTATAACTGGGTTTATTATATTTTTCTTTGTCTTTATTTCAGATTTCCCAGATTCAGGAACTAAAAACAGTGACATCTGCACTCTGTAGCATCATTGCAAATGTATACATTAATATAGGAGAACAGCAGGGGGTAGTAAGTAATCGCCCTGTAGTTTTAATGTGGTGGGATTTAATGTATGTGAAAGGCAGGACATGGTAGATTGAACAAACATAAGGACACAACAAAAGAGCAGAGGAAGGAAAACTATAGTGGGAGGAATAAAGAAATGATTTTCAATACACCATCAGACAAATTACAGAGCCTTAAAATGCTGCGGATGACTACAGCTTTTGATTTAGTTTCTTGTTGTTATTAATGGGTGCCTGTATAGTGTTTATTATTGAACTGCTTCTGTGCATTAGTGAGCGTAGTTGAGGCTGAGGTTGTTGTTTTTGCGTAAATCAGTTTTCAACACAGTCGAAGCGTGGAGGTGTAAGAAAACGCACTCTGTCAAATTAAAAAAAACGACAACAACTGTGATTTACATACATGCAGATTTATTTTGTATGTGTTTGTGTGTGAGAGATAAAACACTAAGCCCACATTAGCGGTAGTGTTCTGTGTTAGCGGTAGTTGTTGGATTGGAAAGGCTGCCATCCCTCTCTGTCACTGCGGGTACTCAAGTGTTAAACCAGTGAATGAATTGCACACGCATACACACACATCAGCGCATGCAGATACAAACACACATTGAAAAATAGAAAGGCAACATGCAACATCCAGTTCCAGGCCCCAGCAAACAGAGGGAGCATAGGTGAGTAAAGCCGCACATACTTTTACAAAGACAACTCTTGTTTTAAATTAAAAGGTCAACAAGAGCTGTCTTCATAGTACGAGAAGGAGTATTGGAATAATGGAATTTTTGCCTGTTTGCGCAGCTTCATGTAGCAGCAGAGGAGGTTTCAACTACCATCTCTATTTATAGACGCTTTCCAGCGAAAAGTTGTTCTCATTTGTCTCTGTCTGGATTTATCTTCAGCCAATGACGTCTTGGGAGCTTCTTTTTTTTCCCCCTAAAGACCCGAGAGACTAATTAGCTGATGAGGAAAAAAGGAGAAGGAGAATTACTTGGGCCAGATTTGAAGAGGATAACGTGTAAAACCATAACAAAATACAAATCTGAGTCTGATCGCAGTCAGATCTCAGTGGTTGCTTAAAATCTTTGAGACACTAATGGTTTCAGAGCGTAGAGCGCCCATCATTTGCCTCATGCCCACTCTAGCTCACCTCTTCACACTCATCAACACGGGTCTTTCTTCTTGAGCTTACTTTTTGTCCCTCTGTTTTTAGAAGGATGACAACAGAATAGGATTAACCTTGCTTCCTGCTTTTAAGTCTCCATGTTAGACATCTTATCTGTAAATTCTTGCATTCTTTTATTTAACCTCACCAGGGGTTGGCTGGGGCTTCCCGTCCCATCTTGACCCATCATTGCAGGCTTAATTCCGACCCTTAAGGCTGCCTACTGAGCAGCTGGACCATAAGAAATAAAACCATTTTATTCGTAACACCAGCCAACAAGCACGGTTTTCACTCAGCACTCAGCAAGCGGCGTCACGTAATCCTCTTCTGTCTCTTCAAAAAGTCACTGTTGATCAACGGTAAATGCTTTTAAACACATCAATATCTGCAGGTGCTGTCTTCTGCTCCTCACCATTTCTGCTTTGTAGCTGAAGGACGCTTTGGTACGCCTAAAGCTGCTAGGCTAATTTCTTTTGTTCTGACAAGCCGCCTGTATCTAATGTTGGCAGACTATCTGGCTGCTCATTTGCATGCAAACCCAATTTTGATTGGAATAACATGAAATCATTTTTGCTATCTGAATCTGATTCTAGTTAGATACCCTTCTGATAATTATGTCACAATAATTTTACAACACTAGGTTCATCCAATTCGAGGATAGATTTTTGTCTTCCTCTTAACACGAGGCCCATGGCTGGTAATGTGGCATTGCAATCTCACTCCTGGTAATTTCATCATCATGCTTCCTGATCCTAGATGCATCTGTTTTTTAAAAAAAAAAATGAAATGAGTTCCTAATCGGCGATTCCCTGTTGGCAGTGAAACAGCGGCGGGTGAGGGGTGAGGCTCGCTCTTAGTATTTCAGTGCGATGTTGTTGTTCTCAGCCTCTCCACTTGCGCCTGCTCCTCTCAGTCAGCGCCTGTCAGTCAAAAGGCCGGCACTGTTAAACACACCAGCAGCAACAGCAGCAACAACAACAGGCTCCAGTTTTGGGTTTGGTTTTTTTTTCCAGTTCATGAACAAATAATTCCGCACGCCTGGGGAAAAAAAAAATAAATAAATGAAAAGTTTCCCATCTGAGCAGCAAAGAGCAGATGAAGAAGCGGCATTGGTTTCTATCTATTCTGGATAACCCTGACCATCCTCTCCTGAGCTCCTTCTCAAACAGACCGATTCAGCTCCGCTGCCACAAAAGCAGACACAGGGAATCTTTTCAGCCCAGTGCAATAAGGCTATTCAACAAGAGCGTCTGACTGAGCCTCTCAGCTCTTCATGCTGTGATATGATCTGTTGTATGTCTGTTTAATACTATCGAGCTGCACATTTTTTATGTTCCACTTTTTGTTGTAGTACTTCAATCGTCCTGCTGTAAGTAATTTCCCATGTCTGGGATAAATAAGTTACATTGATTATATTCTATTAACCAAATTACACATCAGGATGGTGGAGGTGGTTACTATTAAGAGTGATTTAAATAAGTAATTTTGCTGTTTGTGTAGACAAACTATACCATCAACAATTTCAATGGAAGAATTCCTGTGTGTGGTTTATTGCCAGTTTGCATGAAAGTGCTGCTCATTTGTCCTCCTTTAGGATTTAGAACATAGTCCTGAGGGTTTAGAACTGTTGAATCAACATGTCTGAGCTGTCTTCTGCATCCTTATAACCTCTGTGTCTTCTCCCTCCTGTCAGACATTGGTCAACTGGGCCTTTACCCTCCTTACATTTCTCTCCCTGTGATGTGGGATCACAGATGTTTAAGTGGATCCCAGCCTGTTCTCTTTCTCCCATTGAGCCACTCCTCTCATCTCCAGTCTGTCCTTCACTCTGCTTACGCTCCTTTCTGGCTTGGTCCTAATTGAGGTGTGCAGTGTCAACCCAGTGGGCCTTTTCAGAGTTCCCTTCAACAAAAGAGGGAACATGTGAGCGGTGTGTGTGAGATGTATGTCCTGCACTCGCTCACGTCAGTGCCTTCCTACAGTTGATCATTCATCAGCCCGCTAAACCTCGTGCACTGTAATGTAATAAGCTGAGAGAGGAGAAAAAGGCAGTCTTGGAGAGATGGAGATCAGGAAGATAACCACTCACACCTTCACCTCGACCACCAGCTACCAATCCTTCACACAAAGAAGAAAAAAAACCCTTGAATTTCAAGTAAACACACACACACACACACACACACACACACACACACACACACACACACAGACATTTTAGTCTACTTCACTGTATTTTTTTTAACCAGAGTGATTTGGGAATTTTTCTCTTTTTTGTCTAGTGGATGCTGCACACACCACACACACACACACACACACACACACACACACACACACACATGCAAATGTATTCGCAGACAAATGGCACTGCTGAACCCTTGATGGCTGAATGCTCTCATTTCATGGGTTGCAGGTGTTCAGCAAAGTAGTCGACGCTGACTTGTTTAAAAGCTGACACGGC
Organism: Tetraodon nigroviridis; assembly: GCA_000180735.1. NCBI lineage: Eukaryota > Metazoa > Chordata > Actinopteri > Tetraodontiformes > Tetraodontidae > Tetraodon > Tetraodon nigroviridis. The sequence continues at coordinate 842,745 of CAAE01015038.1, read as the reverse complement.
ACTGGGACCAGGACAAAGGAAAGAAATTAATCACAGCAAAGGTCAAAGAAAACAAGCATTGATGCAGGATTGTTTACTGTGCTGTCAGCTTGAAGTAAAGCATGCGTTGGCTTGCAGCTTGTCAGATAATGAAGCTCAGTGAGACCTCGTCTCCAGGTACTCTGGTCTGGAAAACCTTGACTCCTGACAATGAATCTTTCATAGTGATTACACCTAAACTGCGAGGACGTGAGTCTAAACAAAAGTATAGTAAGAAAAAATTATTTAATAAATTAACAGGCTTCACCTAACAATGGCAATCCAACTGGAAAGAGCAACAACAGCAAAGTTGTAGATGACACCAGGTATTGATCTCTTAGAGGAACAATTGGAGGTGATGCATGGGATGAGAGTGTTTTTGCTGCATAGGCGACTCAAAGTTCCTGAAATAAAGTCCTAATCAGTCTGCGTGTCTGCAGACCAGATCAGACAGAGCACCATTAGCACTTCTAACGCCAGTAAACCAATACGGTGTTTGAAATTAAAAGCCAACATGCTGGTCATAACAACAAGCACTTGCTAATTAATACACAAATCATTGGAGGCCAGTATAATGATCTCAAATTAACCACAGGATAATTATCATCAGAAAAGCAAATCACTCACAATAACATTTTTTTTTTTTTTTTTTTGATGAAATTGATCATTTAATTTGGTCAACAAAAAGATTTAAGCTACATTGACGGATGGCAGGAATAATGCCTTCTAAAGAGATGAAAATCTTGGCAGAAAAGTATTCAGAAGGCAACATAAACCTATTGGAAAAAAAAGGAAGAAAAACATGCATCTTCCCTACCAGCGCGCACCACTGACCTGTACCGGCTGCTACTGGGCTGTTTTTATGTAATGGCTCCGCTGATTGACAGGCTCGAGGAAGGTCCGGTGCTTCTCTCACCCCCACCCGTCCACCCCCTACCTTCTCACTGTGTGTATACAGCAGTGATTTGGCATTCCGCTTGAACAGCGCTCGGTCTTCCACAGCGAGCAGCCCAGTTGTGACAGGGGCCCCAGGTGTGTATCTACAACCTGATCTGGTCTAGTCAAGCCAGCAGTTTAGAAATAATTGAACAACGAAGCAGCAAGGGAGGACTGTGGAACCGTGAACTCCATTCCAGCGCAGGCGCTCATGAAGAATTAACTGTATGTCGTGTTGGGAGGTTAAAAACACTGAGGAAAAAGCCCCAACCAGATTTTAATACCAATTCAGAAAAGATTTAAATCTTCTGTCCACTTTCCCTTTAGTGGATTAATGACCAAAAATGCTTTGCTGCAAAGCGTGTAATGATAAAAAGGTTGAGGTTAAATGGTCAGCACAAGTCAAGTATGAGTCGGGGGGGAAAAAACAAGACACACACACACAGACATTGTTTCAAACTGTATTAACTGTCTGGGAAAATGATTTCAGACAACCCCGCTGGGTCATCTCTTTGATGTTTCTTCCTTTTCTCTGGAAGTTAAAGAGAACGTTTGTTGGAAAATACCCACAGAATAAAACAACATCCAGCACAGTTGCGTTTTCCATTTGCTCCCTGCAGGGAGAGCATGTGTGAGGAGTCCAGCGATGCATGAGCAAGACCGGCACTGACCCAAGAGGCTAATGTGTGTCTCCCAACTGGACGCAATTGCTTCTGTAATGAACTTGACCTCCAGAAAAAAAGAGAGAAGAAAAAGTGGGAGGATAAAAAAAGACTAATAGTGACTGTGACTAAATCACAGGCTGTGTAATAACGCTGACAGCTACTGATCAAGTTCCCACATTAAGTCAGGGGTAATTAAAGAGGTACGCCCAATAGTCCCCCCCAAAAAACCCCCCTCTATCTCTCTCCTCAAATTGTTTTTAAAAAATGTTTTCCAACACCCCCCAAAAAAAAAAAAAAAAAAAAAAAGATATTTTGGATAAAAAAAAAAAAAAAAAAAAAAAGAGGATTTTAGGGTATAAGAAAGACCAGAGAAAAAAGGGGGAGGAGGGAAAAGGGGAAGGAGAAAAAAATAAGATATAAGGGGAGGGAGAAGAAAAGAAAGAGAGGGGGGGAGAGAAAAAAAAAAACAGAGAGAGAGAGAGAGGGATTTGAAAACAGACTTTGTGATGAAAGATGCGAGCTAACTCCAGTTCTCCTCTAGCAGTATGCAGCTCTCCTGCATGCGTGTGTGTGGGTGTGTGGGTGTGGGTGTGTGTGTGTGTGTGTGTGGGTGTGTGTGTGTGCACCATGTGATCTAAGGTCTTCAGTGTCATTTTACTGCTTGTGGTGTGATAGCAGCCCATTCATCATTCTAGCATCTGGTGTCCTTGCAACAACTCACACAGCGTGCACACACACACACACACACACACACACACACACACCCACACCACAAACCTGCTCTTGTGTGTGTTTATTGATATATCTTTCCGCTCGTTCAAAATTCCCTCACATGTATTTTTCTTTAATATTAATTGCCATCAGATTCCATGTCACAGAAGCAAACTGCAGACAGACTTTTAGCTCATCAAAGATCTTGAACCATGTTTAATAATGCTTGATTGAACCCACCAACCTGCTGAAGCTTTGCCCCACCCTAAAAATGATGTTCTTACTGGTTTTAGGTGGTTGCAGTAGAAGCAGCTTGCTCCGTGTGTGCTTAAGAATGCAGTTTTAATTACCTCTGGGATCTTCTGCTAAAACTGGGAGGATTAATACTGGTTATTAACATGCAAACTGGTCCATGAGCTTATAATAACATGATGAACACCACAAAGTGACTCGATGGCAGTTTGGGGCAAGTGGGAGATCTTTTTCACCCCAATATAATTGTGTCCAATAATACTCATTTATGTGGCATGTTTGACAGGAACCCATGGCTCCTTCCAGATAGACCAAGTCAGTTTAAATACTGTTTTGCTCCTTTTCTTGTCCCTCCATCCTGCCACATTCCCACTTTTCCTCCCCTTGGGTTAGGGTTAGGGTTATTCCTAATGCTTGTTCGAGGGGGCTAAAAATGAGTGTAACAGAAGCTGCAGAAATGCAAAATATCCATCAATCTGATGTTAAGAAAACCGTTTTATTCCACTAAAAATATCAAAGATAATGTGCAGTCAGTCCAACAGCCAGCAGGTAACACTCCAGTTCTACATTGTTTTAATTAATGAGGCTGCAGACAAAACCTCTGTTCAGCTGTCAGACATCTTTAGTCCTGAAGGAAGGCTTAAACACCCTCGATTTCAATATTTAACTAGAAGGGTGTGAAATGCTCGATGGTAATCGAGCCTCTTTCATGCCGTAATAAGCACGGACACAAGTTTAACATTTGAGAGAAGATAATAAAAGTGGAGAGGGGATGGGAGAACTGTGTAAGAATGTTGCTTTCCACAGGTGCCTTGAGGATTGGGTGGAAGCTTTGCTGCCTTGCTCAAGGTCCTTATATCCGGCTTATTTCCCAGCCCCGGCCCCTGCAGACCGAGCCGCATCCGTCCCCACCGCTGTTACGCTTTGTATGCCGAGGCTGAGTTGGCTTGCTTATCTTAATTGTATGCACCTCACTGCAGTAGCCTGCATGTCTGGGTGTTTTATTTCAGCTGCTCATCTTGAAACACATGCCCTCTTCTTTCCCCCTTCATCCTCTCACTTATTACTCAGTAGAACTTTTTTTTTTCAAAGGGGGGGCAATTTAGTGCATTTTTTTATTATGCTAATAGTACAAGTTCTATTAGTACAATAGTATTATTGTCTTTGGGCATCTGTGGCTGAACTGCTGAGCCCCTACTTTAGCATTGTGTTAATGTGCTAATGCCTTCATGAAGTAAAAGTCAAATGTGGTTGCCATTGTGACGCTAACACCCAAACAGACAGCTTTACATCATCTGGTAGATGTCTCAGTCCATCAAAAAAGCCTGCAAAAGAGTGTAGCGTTTATAAAAGCATGACTTTGATCTGTAATATGCGAAAAGTGCCACTAAAACAGCTAAACATGATCTGATTGGCTCTTCATTTGCACCTGTGTTCAGCTCAAAAATTTTTTATAAGAAACAAACTGCAATTTTCTAACTGAGTCCATCAAAGTTTTTGGCTTTACTCAGTTCCCCGCTTTCTGTTCTTTCATCTTTGACACCAAATGGAAATGTGATCTTTTGATTTATTTGCCTCTTCCCCCACTCTGCTCTGTGCTCATTAAAGAAATAAAGAGCCAGAGCTTGGCAGAAGGGAGCGGAGGTATGGCTGCAGGGGTCACAGCTGGCACCCTGGAAGAGGACCTGGCAGCAGACGTAAAAAAGAAAGCAAAGACAGGAAGACGAAAGCAACGGAAAAGAAAAATGAAAATTGGAAAAAGACTGAGAGGCAGAAATGGAATGGAGGTCTGGAGGGAGGGCGAGAAATGGATAATGATGATTGGACTTCAGCGGTGCACAATAGAGCCATTGGCTGGAGAGAAGCAGAGCTGATGAGAGAGGTTCAATTAAGGTGGAGGGAAACAGAAAGGGATGGAAGAGAAGCATGGCAGATGGGTGCACCCTGGTTCCTCTCTGCAGTGCCCAAGAAGAGCAGCGACAAACAAACCGTGTTGGCACCAGGACCCTTTGATTACACCATTGTTAATCACCATCTCGGTGGCTTTGTTTGTCTTCTTCTGGACCGACGTTAACCTCTGCTGCTAAGCACTTTGTTCCTAATCAAAGCTTGGATCAGAAATGAGATGAAAAAAAATCACAAGTTCTGTGAAAAGATCAGCGAGCACTTGACTGAAATCCTGTCAAGGATGAGCGTTACCATGGCCACCTCGGGCAGACTTTTCAATATTTACAGTGCAGTGTTTTCTTTGATGGTGTTCTGCTGCTGCTTAAGTGTCATTATCTTCATATTTTCGCAATCCAGCGTGTGGCCCGTATATTTCCACTACAGAGCTCAGCTAGCAAAAGCTCCAGAGTGCACGTGCTTCTGTGTGCATGTCAGTGACATATACGTACAAAACCATGCACATATGTCTTCCTGATTAGATCTGTGCTAGACCAGCTTAGCCGAGCGTCAGCAACACACAGTGCACAGCAGACCTTTCTCTCTTTCTCTCTGTGTGCTGCATCAGCCTTTACTCTTCCTCCATCTGTCTTTCAGCTGCCCCCTCCTCCCCCTAAATCTCTGACTACAAATACAGACCAACTAAGGGTCACCTGAATGCTCCCTTCGCACACTTCCCTCTCCACCTCACCAAACCTGTCTCTCTTTCTCTCTCTATTTTATTTGTTTTGCAGCATCATGCCTTCAGTTTGCCATGCATTTCTTGCCCTCTTGTTCATTCTCTCACTCTACCTATATTGGCTTCCCTCTACCGTTCCCCCGCTTTACAATGTCTCTCCCTCTCTCTCCTTCTGTTCTGAGCACTTGGCAGCGGAGCCGCGGGGTTAAAACATGCTGGCATGCACCAGTCTGACAGGTGTGTGTGTGTGTTTTCGCTACAAGGTCGACAGCTGTGGGATCTGTGTTTGCGGCTTCTGTTTTAGTCTCAGGGAAATGTCACATAATGTACAAAACACTCAGACAAATCAACGGTTTGATTAGTGCTAAAGAATTTTAGGGAGCACTTCATTAAACTCAGTAGATGTTTCAAAACATGCAGGCCTGTTGCATTAATACAGCTAATGATAATCACTCCCCTTTCCACACATACTACACAGAATGCTGGAAGGACAACAATTTGCGCAGCTGTCGTAATGTTTGGTGAGGATTCAATGTTTCCCACAAGGCATTGTGAGCTCACAATATATGCCACCATCCCTTGTGGTCCCAGCTGGGAAGATGGGTGTACCAATGTCAGTCTGGTACATATAAATTACTCGACACTCAGTGAGTGCTCTAACAACACAGTTTTGCGTTTGTTTTGCTTATGAGACCGAATGTTAATTTAGCTTGTCTGTAATATTTGATGAGCTAAGCTAGCCTTTTTGGTGTATAAGTCATTTTTTACAGGTTGCAGTAAAGTTGTATGTGTTTGCACTGTTTTCTTTTAGGCTAACAACAGTTTGGACTTTGCACCTTGTAAATAGTCTGGATTTTGCTGCCGAGTGTAATTAATAATTAAATGCAGCAGGATTTTTGCTTTTTCTGTTAACACCCTGGTGAGAAAAGAGCCACCAAACATTTATCAGACAGTTAGATGTCCTTCACAGCTGTGTTGTGTTTGTGTTGTTTTTATAGATTAAGAACATGGCACTCATGATGGAAAACCACCAGGACTAACACACCATGATGAGTCAAGCTGTGTAGTGGAAACGTGCCATAACTAGTCCACTCAACCTTGCTCCCTATACAGTGAGCTTTGGATATAGTGGGCAGAAAGTAGGGAACATGCGCCCACCCTTTTTATGTACAGTAAACATGCGCTCCCAGTAACAGGGTGGGTTCTCCGCAAATTTCCCTTTTTTTGTAAATAATTGACCTGAATCAATTGATCACTTTTTTAGAAACGTCAGCTTGTTGCTTGTTATGCTGCTTTTGTCAGGACCAGTTAGGGTCAAGTACGTGCTCGGTTCAGGTTTCTGTCCTCCTCATTTTCTGTTTTAAGGAAGTCTGGTGTCATGTTATTGTCAAGTTTCCTGCCTGTGGGATTAGTGTGCCTGCCCTTATGTGTTCCACCTGTGTCTCGTTGTTTCTGCCAACCTAGTGCATATAAGGTGCATTTTCTTCCCACCTGTGCCAGACACACATAACCAGACAGATCTCTTCTGTCTGGTTATGTCTGTCTGGTTTACTGATCTGAATGAAGTGGCTCTGGTTTTACTTGATGTTTAATACCTGCTACCAAGGATGCTTTGACACACGGCCAAGGTTGGCGATCAAACCACTGTCTGAGTGCCAGCTGCCTTCTAAAGAAATTAAAGCGGTGACAGTCACAACCGCCCAGACACGCTGGGCCGTGGTCGTAAAAGACCAGAGCGCATAAAGCCATTAATGGGTATGAGACTTGACAAAGTTATAAGACCATAAAGCTGTCAATCTCACCCAAATGACAAAAAAGTCAATTTGTTCAAGTGTGAAAAATCAAGACACATGGCGCAGTTGTCTGTATTATTTCTGACTTTATGTGAATGGAAACACTTTTAATGGGAAATAACACCTCCACAGGCACAAACACAAGCTAACGTGTTTTCAGAGGGAGGCACCTGCAAGTCTGAGTCTCTCTCAACCTTTCACACTATCTCTCTCTCTCTCGCTCACACACACCCATAGTGATTAAAGACCAAGGCCATCCGGTGCAGTAAAGAGAGCAAGGCGAAAGCACCCTCATGGATGCTGATGCAAGCTTTGAGACATGCCTTTTGCTTGCTCCTTTCCCTCCTTTTCTTCCTGTTGACACAAACTTCCTATTTTCTTGCTTTCTTCCTTCTTCCATTTTCCCTTTTTTGCCCATCTCTTAATTAAAATCACATTAAAACCAATTTTTCTGATTTCCTAATGATTTCGGAATGGTTCTGGGAAACCACCGTGTACCCACAAGGTACCTGTTTCTCATCCAGCCGCACTTAACAGACGTTCGGGGAGGCGGCTACCAGCTCCTGCTGCTGTTAGACTAATGAAAACATGCACCAGGCATGGCAGCCACCTCACTCCAAGTTTATGGAGATGGTCCTCAGATCTAGAAGTCTTAGAAGGATAAGCAGGGCAGATGGCACGTTTGGTGCCACAGGATTCGGGGTTAGGGTTAGCAGCTGTGTAACCATTTTTTTTTTTTTTTTAAAATGAAAACCAAGTGGGGAAAAGTTCAAACCTTTAACAGCCTTGAATTTGTCTCCTCGGCAAGATTTCCATCTCAGCTTTGAGTGTGAAGTAACCTCATTTTCATTATTGTCAGAACAGCAATCACCAGCAGTGTGTATTGGGACTCTGCAGTGTCTTTGCTTCCTCTTCTCCTGTTGTGATGGTGTCATTAGTCAAAACTCTCACACCCTGAGGCAAAAATACTGACTGACTAAACAGGGATGCACTTTATATATTAAATATGTGTATCTATATGCTAACGCTAGCGGGGAGAGGCTGAACATCTCCTAAAATGCAAACACGGGCACCTCCATCTGTCCCTGTGGCGAGAAAGGAGGAGGTAATTTACATGATTAATTACCTATACCCAACAAGCACCGGTGCTGCTCGGGCCTCTGAGGGTTCATCACATACATAACAGTCTGCGTGTGGGCGTGCGTGCACGCTTGCGCGCTCTTTGCCACAGCAGTTTTTTTTTTTTTTTTTTTCCCTTCAAAGGCTTTATAGTCTGGCCAGGTAACAATCTATAATTAATGACGATGCCTTATCGCTCAATTAAAGAACAGTCAGTTCTAATTCTACCTAACTAAACTAAACAGAAAAACTTTATTTATTGAAAAAAAAATAAATCTTTTGAAATTGCTATTTAAATATTATAAATTATATACCGTAGACCCTTTTAATGTAGTGTTTTTAAAACATTAAAAAGGTGTAAAAAGCTGAAATATTTCACAGAAAAAGTCATGTTTAAAAAAAAAAAAAAAGAAAAAGAAAAATGGTCTCTTCATAAAGAATGGAGGAGGAAAGATGGCGAAGCCAGAGCAACTCAGGCTGAATGCAGCAGCCGGTTCAGGCTTTTCCTCCCTCGTTTTCAAGCTAACTGGCAGCATATGGCCGTGCTCATTACCTGTAATGTGGCATTAAGGCAGCATCCACATGAGGCGCATGTGTGTGGGCGAGCGCGCCTGTGTCTGCAGTTGTGTATAAATGCACATGTGTCCAACCTACACACACACACACACACATACACACACACTCACCTATGGGTACCCAGGGGTTTTGAGGAACGATACCTGCTGTGCATGCACATCTTTCTCACATTGTTCTCTATATTTCTCCACTTTCACAAAATCTAACATTTTTTGTTTTTTACATTTTTTATTAATTTATTATTAAATTTTATTATTTAATGATTACAAATTTAAAAAAGCAATAAAGCAATTAATTTTGAGTTTGTTGCTTTTTTTCCTTCAAATAAATCTCTACAAAACAAATCTGAGAAGCTGAAACCTTTCCGTATTTAAATCTAAATATTGTGTGCTGCTCTCTCAACTCGACTCCATGAGCCTCCTCTTTTCTAAAAGCCATGTGTGAATAAAGACACGTCCTTGTTCCTCTTAAACCAATGCACCCATGGGTTCATGTACTGTGTGTTAAGGATCACAGGGAGTGTTTGGTAAAGATTTATCAGACCCAAGCAAATGTTAAAGCCTGCTTTCTGGCCAGGACCGGCTGTCTGGTCCACCTGGTCTGTAAAAAGACACATGCAGCTTTCAAGCCGTCTCACGCAGACACAGGTGGGAAGCATTTGTCTGAGAGGGTGACTTTGTGTCATAAATGCTGCCTTCTTTGAAAAAAAAAGAAACAATTCCTGAATTAGCAACATAGTGGTTTTAATGGCAGAATTTTTGGACGGTTTTCTTTAAATTCAGAATTATCGCAGCGATCAATTTAGAAGCCAGAATGCCCATAGGTCTATGCATAACCATAATGCTGCCTTTTCTGGTTTCTGCAAGGAAATAAAAAACAGGTCAGAGGTGAGAAATGAAAGTCAGCTCACGCTGTCGCGAAGTTCCAAATAATCCCTCTGGCTCCTTTTGGAATGCTCTTTTTCCTGCTTTCCCACAGTCTGCTCCTCTCTCAGATGTGCAGCTACGTCTGAGCAAACTGCCCACGTGTGAACGTTTCTCAGCGTTATCTCCCCTTCGCGCCTCTCCATTTTTCTCGCCGCCACATTTTTCTGCTCTCTGCTAAATGTTCTGCCTCTCGAAGGGCTTTTGGCTGCGTGCAAATCTGCCAGAAAAGCAAGTCTTTCAAGAAGTGATGGATTCTTCCGCCTTCCAACTCACTGCTTCTCTGCTGTTTTGTCATTTTTGCCGATCTAATTGGGCTTTGGCCAACATCTATCTGCAAAGAGGATGGATGAAGTGACATACGTGTCACTCATATTTCCTTTCTGAAGCATCAATTGTGAGGACATGTTTTTTGGACGCAGCTGAACCTGCTGCTGTTGTTATGGAAAAGAATTTAAAAGTACATTTACCATAACTATCAAAACAAACTTTGGAGAAGATTAATTAGGGCTCACTTGTCAGCAACTTGGGCTGTTTGGAGGAAGCAATGTAGAGACAACAAGAGAAATTACCTCTGTTATGATGTGAGATGTGTGCGTGCGTGTGTGTGTGTGTGTGTGTGTGTGTGTGTGTGTGTGTGTGTGTGTGTGTGCTTGCGTGTGTGCCAGTGTCCATGTCCACTTGATGACAGATACAAGCCATTCCCTGAAGTGAGACTGACCCCAGCTGAGTGAAGTTGTAACCTACTTACATAAACTGAAAAAAAAAAAAAAAAAAAAGTTCATTAAGACAAAGCGTTCTGTGAGACAAAGCGGGGTGAAAAAAAGACGGATTTATGTACTAACATTAACCTATTGAAAATAACCATTGAACAAACAAAACAACAAAGGAAAAACGGTTGACTGGAAAATATCCCCTCAATAGTTTATGTGCAATACAGGAACCCCACAAAAGAAAATGTAAACCCCCCCCACCCCTTCCCGATTGTTTAAATATTTAAATTCTCTACACGTTCAGGCTGCTGTATTATTTTGCGCTTTATTCCAAACAAGCCACAACAAATATTTGCTTTAGGTGTCCTTGTCAACTAGACAGAAAATAGCTTTTTTTTTTTTCCTTTTTGGTTATCAGCCTGAAAAAAGCAAAAGCACATTTCTATGCATTTCAAGCAGTTGGCTAACTTTATTTTCATTCCATTCTCTATTTGAAGATGTGTATGCTAATATAGGTGTACATACACATACTGGTATGCCTGCGATTCAGCTAAAAATGGCTACAATTAAAAAGTTGCAAAACTTCCAAATTGCAGTAGCAAAACAAAACTCTGGAGCAGCATCGGCGTGGCTCATAATAGCGATGCCGCTAAAAACAAACATCTGGTGCAGTGCAAATCAAACCAGTAAAGCATCCTTTAAAACAAAAGGGAAGCTTTCTGAAAAGTGACAGAAAAGTTGCATACACAAAAAAAAAGCATTTTGAAAGGTGGAAGAGATGAGAGCGAAACTTCCGACCAGGTTCTGCAGTCCGGGTTGGGTTTATAATATAAACAAGGAGATTTTCAAGCCATCCAGCACCTTGTGAACAGAAAGAGGGTTCCTTGATAGCACCCTCTCTCAAAAGTAGTCTTTCAATTCATTCTAACTGAAGTAAATCGTTTGCTGTCTGGTGTTATGAGCCGCTGTATCGATTCTGCTCTGATTCTCTTTTGTGTTGTAACTTTTATTTGCAGGCTCATTCTGTTCTCTGACTCTTCTCTATTAAACTAGGAAAGCAACCGGGAGACATTTAAAAAACCACAACACAGCGCTTAGACAGAGTGGTCTTTATATCTTTTACAACTTTCAAGAAAATATGTTGTTTTTTTTTTTACTGATAAATATGGTAAAGTGACCGATTTTAAAACAATTAACAATTGACAACCTAACAACCAACAATTGCTACCTTTTTTACTTTTAGCCAAAACTGTCTCTGAACAAGTCTGCAAGCTTTAGTTTTTGGAACCATTATTCACAAATTGAAAGGTTCCAGTGAAGAGGTATATGGAGGAGCGTCATAAAGCCTCAGGTCTCCAAAAGACATCCAAACGTCTCTCAGAGTGCTCTTTTGCAGCTCATGCAGCACTTTGAAGGCTTCTCTTCTCCAGCATAAAGGATGCAGACGCATAGGGATTCCTGCGTCTATCTGTTGATTACAGTTGAGAGATTTCATGACAGCTTCGGATGCTATTTTTAGTATTTGTCTCCATTCTTGCTAATTTTGTTGGCTTTTTCTTTCTTTTATTTCTACCCATTACAGCCCGTGTATTCCCGCCATTTCCAACAATGAAGACCCAGCTTGGACCGAGGGGTAATTATAGATAGGAGTAGAAGAAAAATTGGCGTGACTAAATGGAAAACATGCTGGATTCAGATTAGGACTACATATAAGCCACATGATGCTCTAACTTTATCTGGCGAGAGCAGAAAGAGAGGGGAAAAAAGGGAATTTAAAAAAAGCACGAGCACTTGGACAGGCACTTTAATATTCAGAAAGGGCATTTAAAAAAACCCAGTTGTCACACACACATGTAAACACACACACGTGTCCCAGACCTGTGGCCCCACTTTCTACTCGCCTCTGTCACTCTGATGAAAGATAGGTCCGCGACAAACGGAAGTACCCTTGTCACCAACAAATATCGTGGCCAATGGGGACCAAATAGAAACTAATCATTTGCTTTTTTCTTTTTCGGGGCACTCCCACAAACGTGCACGAGACCACGGAGGATGCTAAGCGAAACGATGGCTGCCAAAATGGCCACCACTTTTGTTCACAAATCTCATTATCCTCTTCAGTTCACGGTGAGCGCGCTAAGTAATTACACCGCCAGCGTACAAGTCCCGCAGTGGATGTACGAGTCACCCCGTAGTAGGGCGTATCATCCCTCCACGTGAAAAAAACTTGTTGTTGCGGCTGGCCATCAGTCAGGAGAAATGCACATAATCAAGACTGTAGAGTACGCTTGGGTAGATTTGCAACAAACATGATAGCTTCTATTAATTATTCAGCAGAAATGGACTTCTGCTGCTCTTCTCCCTGAAAATGTTTTCCTCCCACTATCTAATAAAGCCACCACGCTCGCATTTAAGACTCTCGTTATATTCCTGGCTAACAACGCAACGGCTCATTTTAGCTAACGGAGTCTGTTTGAAACAATCACACTTTGAAGGCGTGATGGCAAACAAACACCGGCCTATCCTCAGGTCTTGGATCTGACCTTTAGATCCGCCTTCTGAGCGCGTGTCAGAAGCAGTTGCACGCTGCCAGTTGTTCAGTATTTCCGCGGTGACCTTTGCAGCACATTCATCTGCAGCATCCCCACCTGAGCAGCGTGGTGAATGTGGACACCAGGGTGAACACAGGTCCGACGTACAAAGACATACTGTATATGATGGTACAATGTGATGACCCAGAGGGCGTGTGTTTCTTGGTGCCAGGGTCTTTCAAAAATGTCTTTCAAACAGCCTCAACAAACACGTGAATGCAGAAGAAATGACTGTCAGGATCAAAGGAAAAACGGCCCTGCTGAATTTTCACTTAGGGCTCACTTTTAGAGCAAAAGTAGGTTTGGGTGATTTATTTATTGTTGTTGTTTTCTTTTAGAGGACTTTGCCTTTGAGAGTGCTAGATTGCGTGAAGAGATCATCACTAAACCAGAGGAAGGCTGCTGAGAGCAAAATGCCAAATAGATGAATGGACATGGAGTACAGACGCATGCTGTCAGTCAGCGTGTGTGCGCCACTTTGAAAAGACTAGCGTGTCTCCGCTTTTGCGAAGGCTGTACTGATAATGATCTGATTCTCGCCACACTGGCGCTTATTCGTCCTCCTTCTGTTCACCTCTGTTTTTCTTTCGTCTGTTCTGCGGGACATAATTACTGGCGGCACGCAAAACGCCTAGCCATAAAAGCGACTTTTTACACCTGTTTGAAAAGCTGTCGACACGGCGAGCAAGTAAGCACAGCAGGCGTCGCGTCTGAAGGAATGAAAAGGTCAAAGGCGGAAGAAAACAAATGTGGACGAGACCCAGAAACCCATCAAACCCATAGCTGTCATTGATTGGCTGATGAGGGAAGCACTCATTGATGAGTCCACTTTTAGGGTGTCCTTTCATCCCATAAAGCTTTCCGTGTGTTTACAGCACGGCTGTGTTTTAAACTGCCTGTGCGCCCGTGTGTTTGTGCTCGTTTCCCACAGGTGCGCACGCTATGCCCTTGCAGCGGGGAGCCTTTTTGTATTGAATAATTGTCATTGATAACTAATTGCTTCAGTGACTTGTTTTTGTGCTTCACCTGGGAAGCTGGGAATCAAGTTGAAAAATGACATATTTCCTCAGTAATTGGTTTAAAATGGAAACGCTTACTCCAAGGAGAAGTTTACTGCGTGAGTTCAGAGGTTACTGGCTGTGCAGATGTTCCTGCGTGTCTGTGTGCTGCTTTGCTGTTTTTTTTTGTTGTTTTTTTTATGTGCATGTGTTCTGTATATCTCAATCTAAGGTTGAGTTAAGACACTCATTAAATGCTTAAGGGTTCCATTAGCCGAGCTGATTACCTCTGCATCAAACTGACAGGTTACTGGCATGCACAAAACACACACACAGACACACACACACACAAACACTTGAGGCACAGGAGTCCCTTCAGGAAAGAATATTTTTAAAGTTGTTTTTGATGGGGAAGTTATTGGGTGGGTTAACCCCTACTCCTTAGCCCAGAAAAAAGGTGTTGGGTAAAAAACAGGTAGAAACTTTAGTGTTGCCTTCCTCATGCATAGTAACTACATTAATAACTGCACCAGAAGCACACCAAAGGCGTGAATGTGACAGTTTACTAGTTCTATCCCAGATATGTGAGCATGTTACCAGCCTGTTCCCTGAAAGAAGCATTCATTCTGCTACTCAAAGAGAAGGTTTTGGGGTTTCTGCCTTGAGCACTTCGGCTTATGAACCTGTAATGAGAACTTTGATTTGTGACACTTCCATTAGCATGGACATAGAATAAGGGAGTTTCATTGTGTTGGTTGTAGGTTATATATCCTGATGATCAGTTAGTTAGTTCCTGTTAGCTTTAACCCCTCCTTTGAGCTTGCTTAAAACATCCTTTTACAGTTGGCTTCTTTGCAATCACCTAATTACCTTAATTGGTTGTCACCGGTGTCTTCAGTATATAAATCTGTTCTCTTACCCATCTCCCTTCACTCTATCGCCATTGGATAGTATTTGTATTTTCACCGAGGAGGTTGATTTTGCTGGCATTTTTCTGTTTGTATGTTTGTCTAACAGCCAAAGACAGGAACCTTGGTGGTCCAATCCCTGGCTGCAGAAGCCAGCTCTAGGAATGTAAAAAGTGACCTCTCTAATAGGGAAGGAGCCTGAGCTGGTGTGAGAGGCTGAGAAGTTCTGATTAGATATAGTCAACTTCACCTTGACACATAGCAAACGCTCCAGAACCCTCCTTCTTAAGAGGGGTTGTCTTGACTCTGGAGTTGCCCATAGCAAAAGGCAACGGGCAGGGATGGCATCACTTGTTGACCCCTAGCTAAGTGTGCAGGTAAAACCCAATCAAAATACATGTGATCATCAAGTGAGGTGACTTTTTTCTAATTAACTGCACTCTCCTTAAAAATCAAACAACCAGACCACATAACCATCTAAATTCTAACATAATAATTACTGTTAATCCCCCGTTATTGATTTGTCTGGGGGTAATTAGACTCACGAGACATTTGCTTTCTATTCAGGAGTTAAATCTGTTTCACAGACACATCCCCACACACACTTATTTCACTGTGTGTTCTTCAGTGATCTCAACCGCTGCAACTCACGCTCTCGAAAATCTGGGTAAAATGAAAACAAGTTTTGCACAGAGAGGTCGCATATTAGGCTAAGTCTCTATTCCATACCAGATGAGTAGCAGCATCACACGAGGGCCCGCACCCCATTTGCTGATGAGGTGTAAGGCTGAGGTCCCGGACCAGCGAGCAAAACGTGTACTCCAAAGTGTGTGAAGCCATTCACATGAAAGGGGAACCAATGATGGTGGTAAACTAAACCCTGACTTTGGTGTTTCTGTGACAAACACAGGGACCCAGAATTTCAGATGAGTCAACTCCTGACTGCAACCAATGCCTTAAAGCAAAACTGCAATTAGGAGGTTGGAGAAGTTGTCGGAAACCTCACCTCTTCCTCCTCCAAAC
>CAAE01015038.1:796909-818254 GCA_000180735.1 Tetraodon nigroviridis | reverse complement strand
GCGTGCGTGTGTGTGTGTGTGTGTGTGTGGAAGAGGTATGGAGATCAGTGTGGTATGAATGTGCATGTGTTCTGTTGTGCACGTTAGGAGGCTGTTTGGACCAAAGGACAAAACATTCGAGTCCGTCAATATAGCAAAGAGGAGCCAGCCAGTGCAAAAACACCTGAGGTCATTTATGTCTCAACCACTAAGATCATCAAACATGGTGCGTCCACAAACAGCAAAAAAAACCACAAAAATAGGGAACAGTTTAGAAGAGAATTTCTGTGTGATTGGGCTAATGGTAGTTGCTCTGAGTTTGCACTGAACTGATTTTTGTCTGTATGTTTTGGGTCAAAGGCTGCATTGTGCCTCATCAGACATCCACGATGCAGCAAACTGTCGATAAGGAGCGACCCTGTCCCCACCGCAGCCCATTAAATTCTATGCGCAGCGGAGCGTCTGAACTACGACGAACTGCGCGCTTCTTTGAGTTCCTGCTACATTTTCCGGCCCATCGTTCTTACTTGGCCAGTCTGCTGTAATGACAGCCGTGTCAGCGTGACTCACTTTCCTTTCCTCTCCGCATTGTATCAAATGTCACTGCGCTTTAATCTCACTCTTTATCTGCCCTCTGACTTTTTCAGCTCTTTCGCTGGGTGGCTCTCACTTCGCCACCCCCTGGGTACTTGCGCACTTACACTTCACTGACATATGGAAAAGGCCCGCAAGTCATTTACGGTTGCATCGTGCTGATCTGTGGACCTCGGAAGACGGCGGTGGTGACAAAACCTGGACAAACCTGATACCAGATTCCACCTTTCTATCTCATAGTCTCTTCTGGGCATGTGTGAGCAGTGAGTTGAGGAGAGAGGAAGAAATATGGGATATTTGACAAAGTTAGAGGTAACAGATGACAAATGTGTCCCTAGACCAGAGCCTGGGCCAAACATATATAAACTGTGCAAAGAACCCAGGACCACAAAGCTCATATTTCTCACTTATCCCGCCTGCTGTGGTTTACACGAGTGTGTGTGTGTGTGTGTGTGTGTTTCATAATATGAGAAATGTTCTTGAGTGATGCAGTGCAAGTTTGTTCAAATATGAGCTATGAGCTGGCTAGCCTTATCTGACTCAAAGAAATGATTAATAATTACACTGGAAAGAAAAGAGGGAGTTCCAGTTTAAAACGACTAAATATCAGATGATCTTACAAGATTTTTTTCTGAATATTTGACTTTAAGCTTCGTGGTAACTGCATTAATCTGAATTCACCATCAACTAGCAGCAGCCAAGTCTCAGTGGAAGCTGGAGTGTGTTCCCTCCAGCTCCCTCGCTGCTGCAGTCAGGATTTCTGGCGGATCCCAGGTAAATAAATAACAGCATTGGCTTGCTGTTGGTATATTACAACATTTTCAGGTTGAAAGATTCTGTAAATGTCGCTGACTGAGGTTCAATTTAAATAGAATTGTGGAGAGTATTTAATGTTTTGATTTGACTTTGTGTGTGTGTGTGTGTGTGTGTGTGTGTGTGTGTGTGTGTGCGTGCACATGTGTGTGTGTGTAAGAGTGTTATGGCGGCATGCATGACTGCAGTAAGTCGTTGCTCTTTCCTGGTGTTTTTAGCACAAAGTGTGTGTACATGTCACAACTTGATCATTTTAAGAACGTCGGTGGGAGAGATCACAGGGGTCTCTGTGAGCCCACTATGGACCACTGTCCATGCCAAAGGGTGTCGATGATAGCAGAGAAATCGATAGCAGGAGTGCACATGCTGCAAAACGCTAACGATTCAGCTAAGAAAGTAACCATGGAGACCACCGAGATCAAACACCTTTGTCATCGATTCCAGGTCTGTTGGTCATGGGTGGACCTATTTGGTATCTTTACCCCTAATTTTTATGCAAATATGTTTTAGAACAGCCTTTTCTAGTAATTTACACATCTCTATTCTAAATTGTATTTTAAATTTAAAAAAAAATGGCATCTTTAACGACCTGCCCCGCCCTGTTTGTCCCAGTTATTAAACTTTCATCAATACAACAGAGGCTCCTGAAAACAAAGGCAGCAGAATGCTCAGTAAACTACAAAACTGCCCCCATAGACTGGATTGACTTCAATTGAAGATGAGACTTTGAGCCACAAACTGTTAGAGTCTGACTTACCATTTTATACATATGAGGCATCAGAGAGCTTGGATGACAAATTAAATCAAAGGGTTTTTAAATGCCCGACACGCCACTTTCAGTTTGGGGCCTTTTGGACCAGAGAGACTAATGGATGTTGTCCCACATCTGTTTCCTAAGAGGCTGCAGTTTGGTGGCCAGTGAGAACTAGAAAAGCTGAGCTACAGTAAGTGCTGCATATGCTGAACTCAGCTGTCTTTCTTACACATTTCCGAAAAGACACACAATGAACACGCTCCTTGCATCAGGATTCAGCACACAGAGCGCTGGGGACTGATAGGGGGATAATAAATGATTTTTAGAGAGAAGCAGAGAAGATAAAGAGCAAGCGAAGAAGAAGAAACAGCCTTACTCTGCATTAGCTAAAATGCGCTGGTACACACAGATGTTGTATTGAAAACAAAAATGTTTTTTTCCAGTGCTTGTTCCAGGAAGTCATCCTCGTTAGCAGATATGTTGCTGGTTTAGGTAATGAATCAGTTAAAATATTAGAGCAAAACCACCTTCTATAACTTAAGGTAAGATAAACTAAAGAAGGTCTGCACAGAATTAAGGAATCAATAAAAACACATTGGAAGCTAAATCTGCTTGGAAAAGACCTTATCATCTTCACAGAGGATCAGCGCCTAATCATAAATTCAGAAAATCAGATAGCAAAAAGAGAGCAAATGTAAAGAAAAATAAAGAAAATGTCAGGGAGGGGGGGTGAAGAAGAAGTTAATTCTGAGAGACATGAGCAAAGGCGAACATTAGCCTTTTCAGAGGAAGGGTGAGCGAGCGCAGACAGGCTGCAAACGCGAATCATAATCATTGTGCAATTGTGTTAGCACATATGAATGAGAGATACACTCGGAGCAAGGCTGAGTCACAAACAAAGACAAAACCTGCTGATGATATGCAAAAGTCTCAATCCTTCCCTCCCCTTTTCCATTTATCAGCGATAAACGTGGGTGGCCAATGGCGGTGCTCCATAGTTGTGCAAGGGTGTAATTACAGCGATCCTCTCCACCAAAGTCTTGAGAGCGATGCCACATAAAAAAGAAAGTTAGCAGATGTTTGAGAGTATGGATGAAGGCGGCGAGTCCAACACACAGCACTCAGTCTGCACCGATTAAAGCAGGACGGATTTGTTTTCTAGGCAGCGGCTCCTCGTTCTAGCAACGTTTTTCAAACACCTGCTCTCTTCATCACTTCCTGCTGTCAGACTCCTGTCTCCTCTTCGTTCTTCTCCTCTTTGCATTTTAAATCTTTCTCTTACATCTGCTGCTTCTCTATTCCTCGTCTCCTCTCTACCTCTGCCTTGTCCAGGGTGGACAACCGGAGCTTTTGCAGGCTGTGTCTTGGCTTGTTTCGCTACTTTGGCAGAGTAGTAAATGTAAATCAGCAACTTGCTTTAAATGAGCTGGACTTGCCAGTTTAATTAACCAACAGGAGGCTTCTGGCAGTTATAGGCAATGAACTGTTTAACTCCTTCAAGAGCTGGGCAGCTGTTACACTGGAGGACTGGACGCCCGATGCTAGTATGAAAACAAGGGCCTGAAACTCCAAAAGGAAGGAATGGCACAGTCAGTTTTTTCTAAAACTCAGATTACTAGTTAGCCATTGTCATCCGATGACAGTCATGCTACAGTTTGTAAACATCCTACCTAAGAATTCACTTGTGTTGCGTGTCCAAACATATCATCTTCCTCATATTGATGATTCCACTGTCTCTCTTGATCCCTCTTTCCCTCTCTTCTCTCGCTGTCTCTTTCTCACATGCACAAACACCTCTCTTTTCTCTTCAGCCTGAATCCTGACGGTCGTCATTAGCTACTCAAACAGCAGCTCGGTACTTTCTTGGATGTTATAGACTTTTACTGCAGGCCCGGCCAAACTCTGCATACCTTAATATGTGTGAGACCTGGGTGTGTGTGTTTGATGGAATATGAGGCACGGTCAAACAGAATCACACGTACTTTGTTTGTAAAAAAAAAAAAAGAGCACAAGGACGCGTTCCTTGGCTGCTGTGTTCTAACAAACGCAATGGAACAACTTCTACAATTCCCAACAAAGTTGGAAAACCTGGATGTGACAGCTGGTCGCTTAGCGCCAGAAACCCTGCTGTTTTAGGGTTACCATCAAAAACTGGATTCACCCATTTAGCAGCAACTATGCCCAAAACATGTCCAGGACAAGAATAAAGCAGAGAGCACAGTGGTGCGCTGGTTAGCTCGGTCGCCTCACAGCGAGGAGGCACCAGATTCGAAGGCAGTAACTCCAACTAACAGACAAATGCTTTTACACTTTAACTGCCTTTACTTGCAGTTCAGGACAAACTTTTGAATTAATGACAGGCTTGCAGCCTCTGCACTCCCAGTCTGAAAAATAAAGTCAGTGGAAACTGTGTAGGTTTTTTTTTGTTTTTTTTCCTGCTGGTTTCTATTATGTGGAGCTACATTTACACTATTTGATGGCAAACTATGTTCAAAGTAGACCGTGCAGCAGTGGAGGGAGATCAAGCGAATGCAGTAAGCAGGAAAAATCATTCTAAATGCAGCTCACATCCACACAGATCATGACATGGCGGGCATTAATGATTCAGAGGCAGCCAGATGAAAACCTGGAAGATCGACAGAAAAGGAGGCCAGGTGTGAGAGGAAAGGGAGACAAAGAGTGAGGGAAGACAGAGGGGTGAGGAAAAAAGATGAATTAGTGAAGCCAGAGAGGCTGAGTGGAAGTAATGTGTCAGAGTTTTCCCGTGACAGAATCCCAACGGAGGATCCCAGCCATTTTGGTTGGTTTGCTCTTCGCGCTATAATTTAAGAAAAGGGTGACAAGACAGAATGTGAGAGTAGGGGTGGAAGAAAAAAAACCAATGCTGCATGACACTAGAGCAGTGTGAACAGGTTTGACATTTACCATCCTCATCTTCCAGCCGCCATTTCTCGGCTTTTAAGAGATTTGCCCGCAACTGCTGGTCATTTGTTTTTGTTCAAGATGGGCAATTAAAAAGACAAATAAGAAAAAAGAAATCAGACGCTGGCTGAGCCAGACGACACCTAATTAACTCTTTATTAAATCAGGCACAACATTTCACGCTGTATTTATTTGAAAGATAAACAAGTCAAATATATTAGATCCAAGTTCAGCGAAAGCGGCAGCAAATCTTTTGCCTAAAAAGACTGAACCACGCTGGCATAGTTGAGAGGAGGCTAGGGCCTGCTGCCAACACTGTCAACCCAGTTACACACGCACACACACACACACACACACACATTGGCACAACCTGAAGGTGGCATGTTACGGCAATGCTCATAGCTGCATCAAATCATGTTAGCTCCTGCAAAATACGCAAATTCAACATAATGTATGTGTATACTTATCGTCCTCTCCTGAGTCTCTCCATGAGACTTGGCAAACACACCCACAGATGAAGTGCAATATATATATTTGTATCTTGTACTCCTATCTTTGTGAGGACTTCATGTGTGGACTGCAGTTTCATTCCATGTGCAGACTACAGAGGGCACTGTAATCACTGAAACATTTGTTTGATTTGGCAGATTTTTATTGCTTTATTTATTTATTTATTTATTTATTTGTAGTGTGGAAAAGATGACATAATTTTAAATGATTTGTTTCCCTGCCTCTTTGATCTCGGTCAGTAATGCGCACAGAGAACTACGACTTGGCCCCACGTGGAGGCATTGATCTGAGTCAGTTCACTTAATTGCTACAGTCATTACTTACCACTGGTCAAGATGAATATAATCAATATAAAATAATCAGAAATACCCATCATTGCCAACTTGCACAGCTGAGTGGGCTGCGATCCTGTGCAAAGCTGCATCTACTCGGGCCTTCACTAAGAGCTTGTAAACTCTATTGACCACAGTCATTACTGAACATCTAAACACATTATCAGCGCAACACAACTGAACTACCAATTTTTAAAGAACCAAATTGCAATTAATATTTTTAACAACTTCATACAAAGAAGTCTGCAGGTTCAAAAATCCAGGCCACAGCCATGATGAATGGCAGGATGTGACCACATCTATTTTATTGGTCCACTTTGGAGCTCATAGGCCCTCGTATGCTTTGTAAGCTCAACAGATCTGGTTATATTGGGTATTGATTGGCTGTGCTGCACCCACACCAGCAAATTGTTGAAGAAGCTATATTGGCACATGCTGGAGAACGATAAGCCGCGCCCAGGGGACCAACTTAAAAGAAGGTGTTATCAATAAGGGACTGCTGTTTCACCAACGATTAAGGCATTGTCATAGATATTCCAGCATCGCCTGAGCACCATTCCCAGAGTTCTCCTTTACCAAAACAAGATCTGCATGCTTGATTTTCCTCTATAGCTTGTCAGGAATTAAAGATTCTCTTTTTACGTCTCTATGTTAGCAAATTCACTCGTTTTTGAATGTAGAGCAGCAAAATGAGCACAAGCAATTTCTGATGGGCACCCACTTGACAAAAGGTATTAGCATGATTTCAAGTGCGTGGGTCTCGAGAGAGGATTAATTTACTCAATTCCATTCCCTTGACAGAAAAGAGAGAAAGTTTAAGGCTTCACTGCTCAAATGTAGGACGAGATTAAATTCCCTCAGTCGGTGACTCATGGGGCTTTTGGTCTTATTTTTATAAAAAGAAAAAGCTGTTTCTTATACCTAAACCGTCAAGTCAGTGTTAATGAAATTTGTGCCTAAAATCTGCAACACAATACAATGACTTCACTTTTGAGATTTTAAAATGTTAAGGCCATTAATGCAGCAGCCAATTAACAGATCACATCTGCAATATAATCCCAGGGAGAGTTGGTTTTTAAAAATTACTTGTCTCAATTTATTCCCCAAACTTGCTGCCGAGGCTGCAGACAAAGTTGTATTGGCTGTAACTATTGAAAACACCCTTCAGTGTTAGTTTTGCCTAACTGTGGTAGCAGTGGTGATGCAGGGAAGTTACTTTTGTACCAACTTTGCAGAAGATTTGCTGACTCCTGTATAAATGCTATGGACCTGAATAAATAAAATCAGGTAAATTCAGTTTGGGTAATATATGAATGGATGGATGGATGGATGGAGGGATGGATAGATGGATGGATAGATGAATGACATCAGGTATTTTTTGCAGCAATAATCCTCGCTGCCCTATAAAATCAAAAGCTTTGGTCAATTCCGATGACCTCTCCAATCAGGCCATCTTTAGCCGGACACAAACTTGCATGCTGTTAACCTAACAACTGGAATCAGCCTTGTTCTGTCAGGTGGACACTTACTCTACCAAGAATGTTGCTCTTTTACAATAACACATGTCTATCTCCCTCTTTCTGTCTGATTAGCGCATGGATGCTTTGACCCACTCGTGCGTCTTTTTGATGTACTATAATAAACCACAGCTCCCATTAGCCACGTGCGCCCGCGCTGTGCAAACAGAGCACAAATGTGATATTTTCAGCCATGCAACCGACAACTCGGTACCGCCTCTGCAACATTTAGAGCGTAGTTTGAGAATTCTCATACATATGCATAGCCAGATTACCACTTCTTCTTTAGGTAAACATGCAGTCCCACAGTCGGAGGCTGACAATGCTGCTGTAACCTGCACCAAGACACCCTTAACAGACAAAAATAGAAAATATGATCAGAATTCATGCCTGAACCTACGGCCGATATACTTTAATGATGCAAAAATGGATCTTGCGGCTCAATTCAAAGTTGGTAAGTGCCTTGTGATCAGTGGTCTAAATCACACCACTGAAGTCATCTCAAAGAGCATATTTATTGGTGCACTCTGAGTCTTACATACTGAAAGGTCTCTATTGTCAATGACAAGGCTGCAGAACAAAGATGTGTTGGTTAAGCTATGCTAGTATGTCTTTTTGGGTTTTTTTTTGGTAAACAGGGAGTGTTTTTATCGATTAATCAGAAAAGAGTAAAACATAAATTTTCAAAAGCACTTCTGGTGATCATCCTCTAAATTCCCTCTGCCTTGAAGAGCTAAAACAGCTTGTTTTATGGCAGCTTAAGTAATTCTATTAATAAGGCTATTAAGTAAATATGCATACATAAAGTGATCTAAAAGCACAACAGCTTTTTTTTTTTGTTTGCTTTGTTTTGTTTTAAATAAATTAAAGAACAATATTTTAACAGTTCACAGACAGGAATCATTTTTATTTTCAACCTTCTCTTATTTATGTATCTCTTTTGACTCTGATCCTCACACAAGCAACAATGCAGAAGAAAAATCTTCACTGTAACAGAAAGAAATCTTGGACAGGACTAGACTCTGATAGGGAAAAACCTCATGCGAATGAGGAGACAAGACGATATGAGGAGAGCAGCCAACATGATTTCCTTCAAATAGCACATTTTTAGGTTTGAGGTTTAATCGTATTCTATTTTCAAGTATGACCAGCCCATGAGCTCTAAAGCTTGGGTGCTTTTTTAACCCTCCACATGTGCATCATGTAGCATTAGGCAGGGAGCGTTTGTTTTTGTGAACAGATGGTGAACAGCCGTTTCAAGGGAGTCACTTAATGAACGATTCTGAAGTTCTGCTTCAATTGCTCAAACAGCGATAAATGCACATTCGCTGAGTTATTCATATTGCTGTGCTATTGACTTCTTACATCTTTAAAAGTCAGTCTAATCTAATAAATCTAAGTCTAATCAATGATATGTTTTTAATGTTATTGTGAAATATCAGGCTTCTGTTGGACACCAAGAAAGTGAGACCTATTTCAGGATGACTCATAGGGGTGGAAATTAACACAGCAGAGGTAGAACCAAGCAGAACAAACCCTTTAAATGTGTTCACATTGTTCAATATACTCTTCTTTGTGTCTGGCTCAATAGTGTCTGAGTTGTTCGGTTTCAGTCAGGGACGTATGCTGATGGACTCACGAATACTAATAGTGAGGCATAAAAAGAGGCCAGGGAGTCAGTCCAGCAATTTTTGGGTCACCGATTCACTTCTGGGCTCCTGTAGTCACTTAATAACAGAACCTTCCTTGAATCACAAAAACCGACAGTGACACAGCAGGCGGGCGCCAAACACAGCACACAGATCGGTGCTCTCCTACCGTAACTGATGAGATAATGGTGTTCACATTCTATACATCTGAGTCAATGTTTGGTTTTGTCCTTTTTTTAAATGAACCTAATTAAATCTCAGCTCAGCTCTCTGCAAGGTTTAGGAGCATCGCGCGAAGGCAACAGAACCGTAACCTCCAGCACACAACACTGGCTAAACCCACAGACATATAAAGTCACCTTCTGTTTCACGAGAAAACTACACTTCATTTAGATGCATCAGAGACCTTCTGCAGCATTCCCTGCAAGTTATTTTACTGGTCTCATAAACAGAGTTTCTAAAGCCAATATGACTGAATGTTGGTTCCGCTGTGTCCTCTATTCGCACACACAGACTGCAATGTAAATGTGCCTGGAAGCATCGAGTCTCCTCCAAGACCAAAATGGCCAATGTCAGACTTACCAGTTG
Source organism: Tetraodon nigroviridis (assembly GCA_000180735.1). Classification (NCBI taxonomy): domain Eukaryota; kingdom Metazoa; phylum Chordata; class Actinopteri; order Tetraodontiformes; family Tetraodontidae; genus Tetraodon; species Tetraodon nigroviridis. The sequence goes on along the minus strand of CAAE01015038.1, from coordinate 808,596 downwards.
AAAATGTGTCAGTTTATTGAATTTTACAGAGAAGGAGTTTCATGGGTGACAACATGAAACATAAATATATTCTGCAGATACTGATAATAGTGCTTTAACAGAACTCAAGGGCACATGACAGGCAAACAATCGAACTGTAATACCAGCAGCTGCATAAAAGATTGCCAGAGACATGAAAAAATCCAAGCCACAAGGTACAGCAAAGTAACAAAAAGTATGATTATAAAGACTGTAATTATTTAGATGATATGGCATGTTAAAGATGCAAACATAACGGGCATGACAGATATTTGTAGAAGAACAAATGTAACAAATTATGACTTGCTGAAAGGCACATGTTAACCACCCACATCAGGCTGAAGTAGAAACGGCCAAATAATCCTTATGTATGTTATTCATTTGTGGGAAATCACCAGACAAAAGGGGGAAGACAATACGCAGTGGCTTTGTTCCTGGGTGATGCATCTCTCTATGACTGAACCAGATCAACGCTGACAAATAAAGACAGTGCTGAGGGTGCATTTGGAGCATCTCTGCCCCTAAACAATAGCTCTGTAGGGAAGCTTCCACTCGCAGGAATCCTTCACAGCTGTTTCTGAAGAACTCCCCTGCGGGAGATCTTTCACCCTGTGACTTCAGCTCGTCCTACACATCCTGCTGGATGATCTCTATTCCTGAACATCTGCTTTCATTCCTGATGTTAATATGCAGCTATTCCTAAAAACGACCTATTGTAGATAAATTCACAATATTTAAAAAATACAAATCACAATTAACATTCATGCTAATTAAGGAGAATTTCTGGAGGTCCAGCCCAAACCGGCCATCTGTTTTGCCCCTGTAGTCCTGGCCCACTTTCCCCAATATCTCTTCTGCAGATCTTCACTGGGAGCTTACAAAGAAGTCAGAACCTTTTGCACACATACCCCATGTGCACGATGGTGACTTGCGCAAGAAAGTCCAGAAGGCATTGCTTCCTCGGTCACCTGCAAAAGCGTCTGGCTCGAGGCTCTGAATGTGGTTTTAAGTTCTTATTCCAACTTAGTCAGTTACTGTGACAACGGCTGCACGCCCATCCAGGCAGGTATCCCAAGCAGAAGCGTGTTTCCGGCTTGGCGCAGTGATAGGTAATGATTCTGCCTGGTGCTTTCTATAACAGACTTAACTGAGCCATCACAGACTGGTGGAAGACTAAGGTGAATTTTCATTTTTGTTTTTTCTCTCTTAACCTCTCTTTTTTTTTTGTCTTTTCGTAGAATATCTTAAATAGAATAAACATGAGGAGAAATATGGAACAGACAGAAATAATGGAGGAGTTGTGTGAAATGGTGTTTTGGTACAAAATGTAGGTTTGTGCATTCTAAATGGGGGTCTAGGACATGTGGTTGTGTTCTGAAAAGGCTAAGTAAATTCATACATCTTTGAAGAGCTCCTTCTTCCAGAAAGGATTCTGCTATGCGGACGCTGCCAGAGGTCAACATGCTCAACATGCTGAAGGTTTCCTTTGTAGGTAAGATGTTCGCAGAATGTTTCAAAAGTGTTTTTCAGCAATAATCCTCCTTTAACATTGCTTCAGCAATGACCGTCATTTTAGAGTCACCTCTAAGAGGAAGGCCAGCTTTGGTTCCCCTGAGCTACAGGAACTTCTTCTGACCTTTGAGGTCCTAAGAGACCTCCCAGATGGAGAAGCTGAAACACTTTACCAGAGTGCTGCTTTACTGGTTTACTCTCTAAAAGCAGAATGGGCGGGCGAGACTTTAGCCCACTCCTCTCCTCCTTTCTTCTCTCCTCTTTTCTGTCCTTCAGGATTTCATTTGCTGGTCCCGCTCAAGGTTTTTTCCTGTAAAAAGATTTTTTTTTTTTTTTCTTTTACCCACTGTTTAGGGGTCAGGATCAGGGATTCTGTTAAACGCCTTAATTGAACAATACTATTTTTTGTCAGTGTGTTTTTCTTCTTTAAGAAAGTGTTTTTATTATTTTAGGATCATGGTCATATGTTTACTGGCATTCTGTGGGTCTTTAAACAGCATCTGTTTTGTTATCAGCAGCATGAGCAACACTGCTTATGGTGTTTTACACCCACTAACTAGAAATATAAGTTTTATTGCAAAGTATTTTTCAGTTTTGTTGTATTCTGTGAACAAGTCTGCGTCATTGTGGATGGAAATACAAAGCCTTGCATGAGGGTGGGTGGAATAATACAGATGCTGCTGTCTAGATAAAACAAAAGGGAGAGAAGACAATGGAGGTCACAGCAAAGAGACTGAGAAGACTATAAGGTAAGAGAGGCGAGAAAGCTGTCATGAGAGAGAGAGATAGAAAGGGAAAAAGGGATGGGTGGAAGGTAAAGTCATCAGGAGATAACTGTCGACGAGGCTCTGGGTCAACAGAGCAGTTCTTTGCTTCAGAGTTTCAGCCTGCACCTCTTCAAGTACTTTGCTGTAGCTGTGTATTCATACAAGGTGTAAGTCTGATGACTGCTTCGCTCCAACATATATTATCAAAACTGCTGCTGGGAGGGGTATGGGAGAAGAGGGAGAGAGGGTGACAACGCGAAGATCAGAGGTTAAGGTTGAGATGTGGAAAGAAGAGAAGGGGTGAAAGAATGGTCTTCAGCAGAGAGAGAAAAGAAAAGAAAAGAAAAACATTTGGAAGCTTTTAGAGTCCATTATATGACAAGTATTGATTTTCCATTGACTCTAATGGACATTGTGAGCCCTGCATATTCATTGAAAGCTATTAAACAATTAGCTTTTGGGTATATACACACACACACATACACACGTGCGTGTGAGTTGCTGACTCATTAAGTTTGGAGATGAATAATAATCCCATTATTCTTTTGTCTTCTATTTCATTTGACACAAGCAGAGTAGGTGTGTGCGTGTGTGTGTGTGTGTGTGTGTGGTGGTGATGGTGATGGTGGTGGGGGGGGGGTTCACCTCTGTAACATCACAGATTGGCTCATGTTCCACTGATGTTTCGAACAGACCTTTTATCTGAAGCATTTTTAATAAAGGTTAACCATTTAGTTTTAGTTTTTAGCAGTAAAAGGGTTTTATGTGTAATTTAGATGGATTTTCTTAAGAGAGAACTGCCGAAATATTAATGAGTGCATGCCATCAGCTCTGTCTGGGAGCTCTGGCTGCAGTAGTGCTAATGAGTTGCACTGTTTTATCTGGAGAAGACCTCAGAATGATTTGGCCGAGCGCGGCCGCCGCCGCCACTGCTGCTGCTCCCCTTACAAATTTGACTTCTTCGAAGGAAACACAGTTTGCTTTAGCCGAGAGAGAGCATTGACCTTCCCGACTAATTAGTCTCACTTAGCCGGGAGAAAAGGAACACCATCTTCATTGCGGCACCTTCTACACAAGGTCAGCCTAAATGCAAATATTTAAAGATGAGGAGCAAGTTAGGGGAGTGTTTCCACACCAAATGGGATACATATGAGTAAGCATAGCCGAGTTGGCGTTGGGATGAGTCACAGTGAATGATACTTTTATTATTAGTGCTCGTGTAGGAGGCAGATGGTCACACTGATATGCACGCGCATGCATAAGCAGCAGCACAAACACAGAAAGTGCTGGTTTGGTAAAGAGATATATTATTTTTATCTCTGCTGAAACCTTACCCTAGTGTAAGACACAATATGTAAGAAAATTTGGTAGTTGTTATGTAAACACTAAGCATATATATACAAAGTACATAAGATGGGCTGTCCTTGGGATGGGCATTTATTTGTCGGCCATTTGGCGCTTGGTCCTCTAGCTGCTAGGGTTAAAGCTGTTCTTGAAGGTTTGTTGGGCTTAAAAATCATAAAGATATAAAAACCAAACCCCAAACTCCACACCCAATCATGAACTAGTTGGGTTCAGATCTTAAAACCAAAGAGCAAAGTGCAACACCCTGGTTTATTCTGGTCATAGCTGCAAATTCCAACACTTATTTAGATTGTATTTCTTAAACCGTGGCCATGTTAGGAACCCACAGGTTTATGATATCAGCTTGGACTCAGTGAACTCTGAGATGCACATTTTGTAAAAATCTGCAAACAAATCCAATTGTATTAATAGGCTTTAAAAATAATGATGTCCACAGTGTTCCACGGTCACAGCAGGGATCTGCAACATCACTCCTGTGTGCTTATTATTTTGTTGAATATTAAAGTTAATAAAGCTGCTGTACACCAGTGTTGCACATGTGCCTATATACAATACAATCTTTTTTAATGTTTTTATGCAAATTTCACACAAAAGGCTGGAAAAAGTCTTTTTTTTTTTTTAAGCATTTAAAAATTCCTGGCCCATGGAGCAGCCTCTCTGGGGGAGGAGAGCCAGAGGAGCTCTGCTCTGGTGGTCTGTTCTGCACAAAAATTTGCTTTGTAAAATCGTTCTTTGTTCCAAATTATGGACCTAAAATAACAGTGGGTAAGAACATGCCTGATTATACACTTGACGACGACTGTTCGAGGCATGTAATTGACCCGCACAGTTTATCAGGCCTTAGCGTCAGCTGACATTCAATAGTTATTCAAATTATTACAAATTGTGGTAATAAAATTCTTAAAACATATTCAGCATAAAATGAAGTTTTTTTCTCTGAAAAACTATTTTGACTTTTCTTAAACTGTCCTTCGATATTCTGCCGCAGTCACCGTTTTTCTGGGAAGCGACAGGGCTAATGATCCCATGTTCTCCTCCAACCCTGGTAGAGGGTGGCTAAAATTAAACAGCAGCGACTATCACTGATTTTACCAATAATCAATGCTGATTCTTTTGGCTGAACAAATGTAGGACATTAGTTGTCTGTGTTTTTTCTGACCTCTACACACACAGACTGCTATTACTCCTCTTATTTTGCCAGTCCTTTTTATTTTTACTCCGTGGTGCTCTGTCTTTCCTGTAAAATACTGCAGATAAGCATCAGGAAGAGGGAGAATAATACAAAACACGCTCATGAGAACTCAAGTGTGCCAAAGTCAAGGTCAAGTGGCACACCCACACCCGTGTGTGTGTGTGTGTGTGTGTGTGTGTGTGTGTGTGTGAGAGAGAGAGAGAGAGAGAGAGAGATTTAATACCTCATCTTCTCTGTCTTTATCTGTATCCTTATCCACACCTTGGCAGCGTTTCCCTGGGGAGAGCACACAATATAAAGTGTTCGGACACTTTCACAAACACACGCGCACACAGGCATTTCTCAAAGGCGGTGGTAGATCACAAGCTGTGAATACAGGATAATGCAGAGCAGCCCAGCGAACACGACTCATCGTTGCTCTTCTCGTCTGTCCCCTCTCATTTGTCTCTGCTCTGAGACTCCACTCTTTCTTTCAGTTGGTCCCTTTATTCCTTGTGCACATATCTCCTGTCCGTTTCATTTTTGCCCCAGTCTTTATGTAGCTTCCTCTTATCCACTAGCTCTTCGGTGCCAATTTTGATTTTCTTATTCTATCAGGTTAACTGATTACTTCTTACTTACGACTCCTTTATTTTTTTTCCATCTTGTGTTGAACAGCAGCTTTTAAATAGTAGGATGGCGAGGTCCATATTTTTCTTATAATAATCTTAAAAAATTACTGGGAATCTTTGAGATAATCAAAATAAAAGCGTGTACTATTATTATGACTTCAGTTACTGTATATGAATAATTGCACACACACAAAAAAAAATAGTTTTTTGTTTAGCTAATATCAACCTTCCCGTCTCAAACATTGATGCAAAGAAAAAAACTAAACCATGATGCAGGTCAACACATGTGTTTTTGACCACAGGCTTAGGATGAAACCCAGTGGCATTAAGCTGTGCTGACACTAATCTTGTACCCCTGCTTTGAAAGTGTTCTTATTATCTGTGCCTCCAGTTTGGACATCTGGGGGAAGCAGGCATGTTTAAGAACTTTTGCACAGACTCAAAATCCACTTTTGAAGCATTATAGTCAAATGCAAGCTCCTTGATTTTGCTGAGAGCAGCGTCTGCTCAGCAGGCGGGGAGGCAGTTTCAAGTGTGTGTGTGTGTGTGTGTGTGTGTGTGTGTAGGTGTGTGTGTGTTAGTTCAGCTCATTGGTTAAAAGTCCTTCTGTGCCAAAATTCAATAATTACTTTCCAAACCATTAGAAAAAACACAGTCTTAGGGAATGTTTTCAAAGATTTACATCGATTTGTTCATCCATCTTCAGCAGTCCAGCAGTTAACTCATCATTCTGTCATCTAAAGTCCTTTAACTTTGCAATACAACACGGTCGCCCTAGGATTTTATCTGAAGCCACGCATCCTGCAAAAACCCCATTCCAGACATGAGCCCTGTCCCAGACATAGGCATGATCGAGGGATCAAGGTACTCGCTCTGCTTCCTGCAGCAATTAACTGCAGCCTTAGTTGCGATCAGACAGAAGTACAGATGATGCTTAAGGTAGCACAAGCGAAAGAAGAAATGTGGTCAGTTTCTGAAAGAAGCGCTTGAGGCAAAATCAAATAGGGTGTAAAGTCACCTTCAGAAATGCATTTGGAAGAAGCCAAGTGCATAATGGGAAAACTACTGTATGGATGTGTCTTGACATCTCTAGCTGTGTCAAAAGCCTCCACTGTGATCCCTCTCCTCCTCCTCCTCTGCAGCAGAAAGGGATGGATCACTCCTTCTTCAAAGTCTCTCTTTCATCTCTATCCCATCACACCATCCTCTGGGGGAGGAAGCCAAGGAGCGGCACAAGCAGACAGTATCGGCTTTTTATACATCCTTTCCCTCCCTTGTTCCTCTCCTCCTCCTCCTTCTTAGCCCTCCCGCCGCATGTTTTTCCAGGACACTGTTGTTCCTCCATGACCCAGGAGCTCGGGAATTTTTTCAGTTTTCTGTTTCTGCCCACACTTTATTTAAATTAACTTTGCCTTCAACCTTTAATTTAAGACTTATTCCATCCAGCAATCTGACAATCAAAGAGAAATTGGTCTTGTCTTATAGGCTAAATAATTCTAACATGCTTGCTTCCATAATTATGTTCATATTCAACAGTCACTTACATATTCTGTATGTGTGGCTTTTTATGGTTAAGAGCTCCATCTTTATTTCCAGCTCAGCCTAACCTCTGGGCCTCAACCTCTGCTGTCTCTGTCACGTCCATCACTAGAAGCACTGAAGCGCCATTTTTGCATCTAATTGAGACACATCAGGCTTAGAAATACTCTGAATGTAAACATCAGGATGAAAGCTTTCAGCGTGTGGTTTAGTGAAAGAACACATTTGATTTTAGAAGTTAAAGCGCCGTTTACCCGCGCCTGTGCGTTCTGTGTTTGTAAATCAAACTATGTGGTTGGAAGAGGTGTCTGGATTCTGGGGACAAACAGCATAAAAAGAAATCTTGTGGTGCCACTGCTGTTGAAGATTTTTAGAGTCCAATCCAATTATCCGTATTTTTCTCTAAAGCGAGTTCTGGTGTAGGTGCACTATTTCAAAAGCTCATTAACCCCAGGCAACAAGTTTTAGATTGTACTTTCCTCTCTTGCTGTTATAATGATGGTATTCACATAAAACAAAAAAAAAAAAATGTGATTTTTTTTTTTAAAGTCTACTTACTTTCTCAAACAAGATGGAGTCACTTAAAAACATTTTTTTGAGAACACTTAGAATAAAACATTTTCAATAGTTTACAAGGTAACAAACTCTATTACAAAAGCTGAGCTTCCGTGTTTACAATCTTCTGTCTAGAGGATGTTTGATATCTCACCCCTCTAAAAACCAAAGCAGTAATTAGTGATGCTGACTTGTGACGTTAGTGTCTCACAGCATAATTGAACCTGTATCCTGATTCAGTAGGACCTCTGATTAACAAAGCTTAAATTAGTTGATATAGCACTTCAACACTAGATGAAAGGGGAGACTTATTGATGTAGCAACGGTGCCCAGCAATTACCAACAATCACGGACATCTTGTTAATTAGTCCAGCAGAGATAATAGATGTGCGACTTCATCCTTCGCTTTGTGTTTCAGGTTGCTTTGGTGGCTAAAGCACCATTATTGGTGCGTCCCACCTCCAACTTTGACATTTGTTCACCATACATACCACCTGATCCTGTGACTTCACCTGACCCTGTGCATGGGGTGGACCCTCTGAAGAATGGGCTCCAGGACTGTTTTGTGTAAGCACAGCTGGTTTCAAGGGCGCAGGCACTTATGGATAACCCTGTGGCAGGTTACCCTCATTTTCATTTGACATGAACTGACATGCCTTTTGTCTATCCTACCAAGGTTAGACTTCCCTTGAGAGGCCCTACCAGAGGCAGTCTGACCAAAACAGAGCAAAGTTTTAGTTTGGCCGTGTAGGTCAGAGAAGGTGAAGGGGTTCATACTTTCAGAAATTGAACAAAATAGAATTTAACTATCAATCTCAGTTTTGTGTGCTGGTGCTGGTGGTTTCCACATCAGATACAGGACTCAGAAATCAGAACTCAAATATCCAGGAGAATCTCCTCTCAACCAAGAGAATCTCCTCTCAACCAAGAGAAGCCACATGAGGTGAGCAGAGTTTCTGGTGAAAATATAGCTTCAATCTTATGATGGGAACATTTCTGACATTTCTGACACTTTGGGAAGGAATGGTCTGAAATGTTTTGTTTTATTTCAGGATAATATTGACTGGTTATGCTGGTTGAAGCTCAGACACAGAGCCGATGCAAACTAACTATATATTGTCTATCTTAAAGCCAAGCTGTCATTTCACATTCAAAGATTTTTCATAATAATAATGCTGCACACCAAATTCCAATCTCTCTGAGCACCTCGTGAGGCGAAAAAGGCTCCCTTTTATGAAACCTGCCAATTTAGCCTCAGCACCACTGCAAGTTATTTTCATTTCCGCACTGATGCCTCGCCAAGGCACACAGTGTCTGTCTACCTCTTTTATCATCCTGGATCGTGCTTTCCACAGGTATGCAGGAGCCAAGGGGTGTGCTTTAAATTCATTATCAACCGTCTTAAAGATGAGAAACCAATCTGTCTAAACAGTGTCTGCAAGCCTAGAAAACACAGATGAGTCACAATGATAGATAGATAGATAGATAGATAGACAGATAGATAGATAGATAGATAGATAGATAGATAGATAGATAGATAGATAGATAGATAGATAGATAGATATGCTTAGAGGAAAGTGCATAGGTATATGTGGTGTATATTGCTGTGTGGAACATTGTTAAAAGCCCATGAGAACAGCTTCTCGCAGCAGGAAGACCGGCGCATCTGCGTCACACTGAGGGAGAGCTTGTGATTCCGACTGTGTGCATATGCGCCTCTCACGGCGGCAATTGTTCAGTGAACAGGCAGCTCCAGCATCACGCACCACACGATTTATTAACAGCTGTGATTGCGACGTGTTCGGATCGGCTTCTCCTCATTGGAGACAGACTGCGGCTGAAGCACGTGGCTGTTGTGTCAAAATGGCTTTGCACTACATAAAAAGAAGCAAACTGCATTCCTCTTTTGCAGCTCTCCAGCCTTCGCCATTGTGTTTTCCCTTCTCTTCCCCCACCTTTCCTAGTATACCTAATGATTTTCCCCTGTGTCTGATTGGCTCCGCCCCCTTCCAGGTGTACTTAAACCCATTTAACCTGCTCTTCTGTGCTAGACCGGCTGCTCCTGGTGTCTATGTCCTCTTGTTATATTTTAAGGATGAGTTGACCTGCTTTTGTTCACCTTTGTAATCTGTCTTAGTTAGACTTTTGCTGACTTTGGGGAACTGAAACTGAAAACACAAAGAGAAAATGCAACTACTTACAAGACCTGAGCTTGAGCAAGAACCTGAAGTAAAAGCCAGGCTTCATACTGACTGTAATGTTGAGGTTGCCGTACTCCCCATGTCCTTTGCCCTCCTCTTTGTATGAAGGTGCTTAGCTTTGTGGGAAACTTCTTTTGCTGACGTGTAAGCAGGGATGTGAAAGGTCACAGAAACGTCAAGGGTGGCACAATCACTGCTGGCGGGCATTCAATGTCACACTAAAGGTTATCTTGGAAGCACTTTACATGACTACATAGACATATAAAAATAATGAATTATAGCTCAGGCAAGGAAGATGTCTCCTCTGCACCAGAGCAGTCCCATTGTTTGAAAGCATAATGCAAGGTGTATTTATATGAATTAACTAATGTTGTTTTCCCCCCTCTGGAATGGGCAAATATGCACATTACAAAAAAACCTCTCATTAAACTTTGCCAACAGAAACTAGTGTGAGATGGAAATGTACGCATATTTATGTTTAACCTTAAGGTGGAGAGGACACACTTACTGTATTTACTCTGCTGCTCAGCTCCCCCTATAAGCAGCCATGCATGCGAACACACATCTCAAAATGGAGCATGAGGACAGCAGAGAAAGACCCTATAATGTCAGGTTTCTTTGCTTAGAAGATGAAAGAGGAAAGATCAAACAAGCTGTGGGACGTGATACAGGAAATGTCATCCCTCCCCGGACACATGCGCATGCACGCACAGACACACTTTTGCTGTAAAAGGAGCTGATAATGAAATATGTGGATCCACTTGAGAGCAAATATGCCCCAGCATGTTTCCCGGCGTGTTTTTTTTTTTTTAAGAAAGCCATCCACACCTCCTGCCAAAGGCTGACAGGAGTAAACCCCACAGCATAAGATGGGTTTGTGCACGTGACGTCATTCCTGAGATGAGTACAGCATCCACCAAGCATCAGACTCTTATGGGTTCCCCACCCCGCCGTCAGGAATGGGTCCTGGAGTGGGGGGGTGCAGCTTGGGCTGAAAACCAGAAGACCTGTCAGGGTTGTACATTACTTTAAGAATCAACCTCCACATGAAAAAACAGCTCTGTGATTTAATCCACTTCACCATCTGCTATAATTACCCAAACGTCCAGCTGAAATTATACAACATCAATATTCCTCAATCTAACAGCCTCAGATGTAGGAAATACAATAGTCACAATCAGTCAGTCATTATCCAAATACATCCTGCAGTGGAAATGCAAGCCAGATAAATAAGAGCTAGAACCCACCAAAGTGTAATTAGAATAAATACATATTAGATTCTTAATAGCTATCTTCAAAGTTGCGGTAACAACGAAGACTGATGAAAGCAAATGCCTCAAAACTATTCTAATAAACCACTGATAAACTGGGTTAAAAGGAGTTCATTACACTTTAGATATGAACATAACTTTTATTCAGTGAACCCTGCATAGTTAACCAGTATTTGTTGTATTCGTTTTGCACCTGTCAGCCATCTTAGTAATACATACATAAGTAACACAAACAAAAGTTGTGGAGCCAGCCTCATTGGGTGGTTGTTGCACACCTCTTCCTTTCAAATACTTCGACTGAGTTGCGGGAGCATTATTTCTCAACATCTTCCCATCTGTGCAGAAGTCTGAAATTCAGACTCGCCTGTCTGTAATGTTTCCAGTGGGTAATCGCAAGATCAAACATGGGACTAAATGATGAACTGATTGGGTTGAGGGTGGTAGAGGCGTTGCAGAAGTGCGTCCGTGAGTCGATAATCCCTCCTAATCTGGCTCTGCACATCACTGTACAGCGGGGTTAACTTTAAAAACCACCAGACGGTGCAGACGCTCTCACGAGGTTAGAGGAACTAACTGCTCAGCATGTGGCTCCTTTAAAGGTTAAAAAAGCAGAAAATATTGCACATGTTAAACATACGGATGCCGATTCATGTCAT
>CAAE01015038.1:771309-784259 GCA_000180735.1 Tetraodon nigroviridis | reverse complement strand
AATACAGTAACATCTTTTTCATCTCTTCCTCCTCCTAACACAAATGGGATTTTCGAACAAAGAAACATTAAACAAGTCACTTTTATTTAAAACACAATTTCGGCGATTCTCCCATCTGAAAATAAACAAATGAAATTTTGACCCAGAGCGGAAGAACAATGGGCAATATCTAAAATCTAATAGTCTAAAAGCTGCTGCTCTTCAAAAAACAAATATATTAAATAAAAACTTCTTTTTGTTCTTTATGATAATACATAAACCCACTTGGTTCTCAATTTGGGGTTATAGAACATAATCTACCCGCCTTCTTTTCCAATTCCACTAATGCATTTTGTTGTTATAGCAACCTTGGACGGGGGAGCCGTGCAATGGTGTTTTTGATCAAGTGTAGCACACTCTTGCTATAGCAAGATGTCAAATTTAGGTTGCAAACAGGAAAAAAGGCAGTGACAAATCAAATAACTAATAATTTCCATTAAATAGAAATCCAGTGGAAACAGAAATAAAAGAAAAACCAAGTGGAAGAAAAGGAAAAAAGACTTTTTGGGGGAGAAGATCTACAGTGACAAATTAAAAATGGACAAAAATAGACTCTCTCCTTCAGAAGAGATAAAAAGGGGGGTATCTCATGATAGAAAGAAAGAAATAGGTGCAGGCAAGACATGATGAAGACAGTGATATAGAGTGGAGGAAGAGAGTTACGACGAGTAGCCCCAGGAGAGAAATGTTGGTGTAAGCTGCCACCAAAAAAGAAGGGGAGGTGAGGGGAAAGGAGGGGAGGGGAGAAGAAGGAGGAAGGGGGTCAGTTTTTAGATTTAGGGAGGATTTAAAATATCATGTCATCATAGTCATGGAAGTAAAAAAGAAGAAAAGCTGTTGAGAGAATAGCAAAAAAAAAAAAAAGACAGCGTCCGAGTAGGAAAAGGTGAGAGGAGGAAGGAGGGAGAAGGAGATGGAGAACAAATCTGCACCCGCTGACATATCGATCCACAGACTGACCACCCTCCCACTCCTTTATCCAGTCCCTGCATGGATTACTGCTACAGGCCCTGTACCACAGAGGTCAAATAATATCACACACACACACACACACACACACACACACAAACACAGTCTGACCACAACACTTCGAACTACCACAGTGATGACAGAGAAAACTTAAAATATACTTCTTTGTGGATTTCGATTGGAAGCAATAACAATCGCACACACACACACACACACACACACACACACACACACACACACACACACACACACACACACACAGAGTGGGGTAGTATAACACAATTCTTTATGTTCATTGATCCAGGACTAGAAAAGTCAGACCACTCAAGCTGTGATGGAATCTTAGCTGGCTGTACACCCCCAATAGTAACTGGTTCTTTGGTAACATCTGGGACACAGACATCTGGGATAGGGTGTGTGTACAGTAGACAAGGGTGGGGGGCAATATGTGCACAGCAGAAAGGTGGTGCAAAGGAAGTGGAAGATTACAGGGAAATGGGGAGTGAAACGGAAAAGGAGAAAGAAAAGTAAAAAAGACCCTGGAAAGGATATAGTGAGCAAGGGATGTGAGGCAAAGATGTGGAACAGTGGACAAAATCCACTGTCAGGTCTAAATGTATGATAGAAATGTGTGTGTGTGTGTGTGGGTACTAGACACAACAATTACTGCTCAAGACCAAATCAATATGAATCACATTGCAATCATATTATTTCCTTGAAGATGAAAGAAAGAGCAGGGTATAAACACAAGCACATACTCACACACACATACACACACACATGCACACAACTTCATCTCCTTCTGTCCTTACAATGCCTTTTCTTTCCACCGCTTTTATATTTTTGACACAAACATGACTAGAAACCATCCGTTACTAAATTTCAAACCTTACACAAGTGTTTGCAGGTTCCAAATGATTCCTGTCTAATTTAATGTTTCTCCAATTGGTGTTAAAACCATCAGCCTTCATAGTTTGTGGTGTTGTGGTTACTGTCCTCCAAGCGCTGCCTTAACTCTCTTGCATTTTAAGCAGCACTGTGCACATGCTTCCCCATATCTTTAAATTATTTATTCTTAAAAAAAGGAAAAAAGCCAAACCTATATTTTTGCTATTTTCTGTCAGTGAATTCTAAAAGAAATGAAAAATAAAAATCTCCAGAAACGCTGGGTAAAAAACAGCACGAACATTAGGCAAGCATATGTCAGAAGCCGCCTGTCTGTGTTTTACAAGGCGCAACATTGTCAACAGTCGTCTCAAGCTTTTGTCACTCCTGCGGTGACCTGTTTGAAAATAAAGGAACCCATGTAGAATAGCAGCCTGCACCAACAAGCTAGCAGACGTGAATAAATGATGGCATGACAGCGAGCGTTCCTGCAACAGTTACCAGCCTTTTCCATCGTGTTCACGGAGGCCCTCTCCTCTCTCTTGGCATCAATTTCAAATGACAGGACATCATAAAGGCAACCTCTTAATGTACTGAGGTTGCTGGCAAATAGTACTTAAAAGTAATCTGGCAAAAGAGTGAAAAGCCAGACGGCATGTACACACTCACACATACACATATTTCTGCACATGCTTTAAATCCATCCAGTTTCATTTTTCCCCAGTAGCGAGCTCCATCGAGATAAATCGATACAAGTGAAAAGTATGCAAGGAAATGCAGGCAAGGGCAATAAGCCATCATTTCAGGGGAGCAGTGAAGGAAATAAAAGACACGTGTGGCAGAAAGTGAAGCACAACAGAGTGCTGAGTGGTGCCATTTAATTAAACATGATGCCCAAACAGGCTCAAATACATAAAACTGTGCTGTCAGAGGTCTGCAATAAGAATGTCATACAGAGGCTCCACCCTGAGATTACAGCCCCAAAGAGGTTAGCATTTTATCTAGTTTCTTTTTTTTCCCTTACTCTTGGTTTCCAATCCAAAACGTTTTCTTCTTCTGATGCAGCGCTGCGATAAAACGTCATCACTTCTTTTTAACTCCCTCATTCTATTCCAAATGCAGAGTTCAGACATGACAAGCACGCTGTGCCATTTGACTTTCTTACTACATTACCTTTGCTTCTTTGTCAGGGTTTTATTTCCTTTTTGACCTTTACGGCTGCGGTTTGCCTTTTCCTTTTCTCACAGCCTTCTGCTGTGAAATGAATATGAACTATCAGGACTATTTCAATTTAGTCTCTAATCATGCTGCACGCTTTGCAGAATGGACTGAATTGGGAAATTGTTCCACTTGCAAGCAGAGTGGTGTGTCATTTCTATAGGTTGGAAGTGTTGCAAATCAAGTAAAATCTCTATTTGATTGAATTTTAATGTGCCTAAGAGAGACGTGCCAGGTGTGAATAGAATCCAATTCCAGCAGTAATATAGTAGCGTGTTAATAGGCGCTGGAATCTTCTTCTTGTCTGTTGGTATGAGTCACATTCACACATGCATGTAAAGTCAGTCCCTTTCAGCTTTGTTTTTTTTTTTTCTCTCTTGAGTCTTTTGCTTTGACCTGTCATCTGCCTTGCTCGCTGCTACTCATTACCAAAAGGAACAAGAGGTGGGTGAGTAAGCTGGTGGAGAACAGCCATGAGGTGTCAGCTTCCCAATGGGGATTAACAAAACAGTGATTATCGTAATCGTTAAACTTTACCACAAGCAGATGGGACGCATTGTTCTCAATCAACAGTTTTAGGCCATGTTTTAAATAGCTTGGCCTGGATCTGTGTGTCCCTTTACAAACCAAAATGAACCCAGCCTCCCCCCACCCCCACCCCCACCCCCCCACCACCACCACCACCAATAACAACAACAACAAAAACAACACCTTCCAGAGTCCATTTCATGCCCCTAAAATCTGGCATTTGGTGCTGCTCGCCTCACTAGCGTGGAGATCCACTCGTCCTCCTCCACGGCGCTCTATGCACACACACCCGTCCCACTGCCACTCTTGCTTCATTTGGCTCATGATGAGGTGTCACCGCTCTGCCCTTGAATGAGCAAGAGTCCCATATGACGAACGGTGTGTGTGTGTGTGTTTTTGTGTGTGTGTGCGCGCAATGCAATTGCTTGTTCCTGTGTGAGTATGTGGGTGCATGCATGTGTGTGGGAGACTGGCCTGTAGATGTGACAGACATCGGGATTGCGCTGTCACAGCAGCAGGAGAGATGATTTACTTGTCATGGGGCTGAGGGACGGGAGGATGATACGGCGTACAGATAAGTGTACTGCTGCTGCTGGGATAATGTACAGACGCTGGGCTATACTGCCGGGACACACAGGACGCAGTGAGAGGGACTGCTGATGAAGCCTGAAGGAGCTGGCGCTGGAACAACATGACCCATCCCATCTCTTCCCATTACAAAAATGATACCTGGCTGAAAGCACTCATCCCTAAGATGTCAAATAAAGCTGATGTACTCCTAAAACAAACCAGCCTAGAGGTTTTTGGATGAACAGAAAAAACTCAAAAATCATTATGAAGCCCAAAATTAATAACAAACCATCAGGATGAAATCAACATAAATGTGTTGCTCTGGACAAGCAGGACTAGCCTCAGACAGATTATTACCATCAAGGCCAGGGTATCTAATTTATTCTGCTACTATTTTGGGCACTGGTTTAGCCCAGACTGGACTAGACAGCTGCAAAAACCAAATATCAGGAATCCTCTCTGGCCTCACTGCAAGCCTTAGACAGGCCCGGGCATATCCTTCCAGGTCAGCTGCAGGGAAAATGCCAAATAATTTTGGTAATGAATTAAATTTACCCACCTTAGAGATGGAGGATGCTGAGATGGTACAGGAGAGGTTGGTGATGATGAAATCCCTCAATAATGCAGACAAATATAACAGGGTGTTAAGCAGAAACTGTTAAATAAAGAAACACAATCACAAAAAACAAAAATAAAAGGAACCAATGACCATGTGCTCATTATACCAGTAGCAACTTGTTATTGGACCACAATTACTTTGTTCTTTCAGAAGAAACTAATTTTCCATCATTTCCATTGTTGACAATATGAGTCACCTTGCAATAATATCTAAATGGCAGTTTAGGGAGAATAAAATGACTGTGATTAATAATGGATGTGAGGCCCTATTTTGCTCGGGAGCACAAAGCCTTCGTATTAACTTGTCAGTGCTGGACAGCAGCGTGTAGCTTGCAGCCGTGCACATAATGACAAATGTAAACGTCCCAATGAGATTCCATCTGCATTTCCACTAGGCCGTAGTGCAGTTTGGCATGACTTCACTCACACATCCACATTGTGCCAAGGCCACAAAACAGCAGTACAGGGCAGCACGGCTGGAGCCAGATGCAACATCGTTCCACTAGACAGGGAATCTCCTCCAAGTGACAAGGAACTCAGAAACTGTTCTTTTGCTTTGCCATTGTGCTCCTGACACGCCTGTGCCTCAGAGGATACAGAGGACACTGAACAACGTGCGCGTGCAGATGACTGTAGACAAAATTAATAGATTTTTTGATTTCTGGTGTGCAGCTTAATGTTCAAAAGGTTAAGGTCAGGTGTTCAAATTGATTTTCTTTTTTTTTTATTCACTGGATCTGAAAAAGGTTTTTATTGCAACATTAATAATGATATTCCCCTTGTATACAGTAGAGAACAATAAGGTATTCAAAGCCTTTAGTCAATAAGTGTGTAGGAATTTACAGGATTAGGAGTGTTTCATGCAGCGTCTCAGCGGCTAAACAGTGGGGGGTTTTTCCTATTAGTGTCATTTCTCTCCCATCTAAAGCTCATTTTGTTCTTGAAATCTGTGATAATTAAAAACATCCCATCCATCCATTAGGAGTGATGCCGTTCTCCGCTGTTATTTAAGTGCGATATTGATCCTAGAGATGATAAGAAGCTTTGTTTGTGCTTATGAATCTAAAGACTTATGTGATCTTCTAGCTTTTGCTCCAAGCTTTTTAACAACCGGATTTATCGCCTATAATGCTTAAACATATTCACAGCGCCCAGAGCTTTATCCACTGCCTCAGTCTATATACTTGCCCAGCATTTGGCACAAACTTTGGTACCTTATTTTAATTTTCTGGATCCCTGACTTATCTGCTTGTTAAAATGTCTCAGTTGTTGTTGTTGTTGTTGTTGTTGTTGTTGTTGTTGTTGTTGTTGTTGTTGTTGTTGTTGTTTGGTGGCCCTATTTTAGTGACACCCACATTCTGTGCGGCCGCGCCTACGGCAGCATTTAGCTCTGTTGTGCTTTAAGCTACAAACGCGTAAAACTACATCTGCGTTCACCTTCAGACGTCTGTTAAAAGTTCTGCAGCTTTTGGGGGCCGTTTGAAAGTCGACTTACAAAGACCAAGGGAAGAAGATACGTTGTCGAGCGACACTTCCCGTGTGAGCACAGTGACAGCTTGTATTTTACCTTCTCGCTGTTTATTCACTCGGCTTTTCTCGGCTGTGGCACAGCATGTGGTTCAGGCATTTAGATGGCGCCGTACGTCAAAAGTGTGCATGCTTGCCTTGCCGCTGGTGCACGTCATCACCGTGCCACGCTATTGAAACAAAGTTTATCAGAGCAATATTGCGCAGAGCTCCAGTAGGCAGCCAAGTCAGCAGACAGTTCACAGAAAGAAACTCATTTTTTTCAAGTGCATATTATTGTTGCAGTTATTTTCCTGGAGCACCGCGAAGGAAATGACCAATCAAAGGGGTGCCACCGCCACAGCGCTCATCCCTATGCAGCCACAGACACTGTATGTGTGAAAAATAACTGGATTTGCAGCAGAGATGAAGAGTCAAAAGTCATCTCATGAAAAATATAGCTGACAAAACAGAAAGTAGAAGTCATAAGAAGTTATGGTAAGAGAAAGAGAAGCTGTAACAACTGCTCAGGTGCAGGCAAGCTAGAGGAGTTGCATTTTAATGAATGCAAAGACAGTTTGTGTGTGTGTGTGTGTGTGTGTGTGTGTGTGTGTGTGTGTGTGTGTGCGTGTGCGTGCGTGCGTGCGTGTGTGTGTGTGTGTGTGTGTGTGTGTGTGTGTGTGTGTACTTTTTTCTCACTTTGCTCACTCGCATGTTGGGTCTGGTACTTGCCTAAAGAATGTTTAGAATGTTTAAAGATACCAATGGACATCTGGTCTAAAAAAAAAAAGGATTCTGATATACTTTATTTCATATTATTTTTGTTTTACTCTTTCAATGTAGTAAAAATATCCTTATGTTAAATGTTTAGCCACCCATGCATGCCTTGATATTTTGTAAAGGGTTAATTTCCAATAAAACTAAATTCAACTCAGCCGGCGTAAGTAGACTTTCCCATCTCTACCAACAAATGTGACTGAAACATGATCGGTTAGGATTGGCTTTGAAGGCCCTGGTGGTACAACACTACACATTGAACGGTCAGCGGGGCTGTGTGGCTACAAAATAGAGCTCGCCCTCACATCATTTTCAAGCGACAGCGATGTAACAGATCAATCACACATCGCTGAGACACACATGAAGAGAGTCACACACCCTGGGGCTCCTGGAGGGCAAGTCAAACGGCTGCTTGTGATGTGAGGCATCGGTCACCATTAAGATTGAATGCGTGCATCTTCATGTGTGTGTATGTGTGTGAAGGAGTGTTTACTGCCACGGTACACAGTAAATACTGTATGTCAAAGACAAAGTGTTCATTTCTGTCTGTATAGAAATCTGTGCGCTCAGAGTTATATGGTAATAGATTCATGCACGTCTATCCCTGTAACTAGCATCCATTATTAGCTCAGCGTGTGTGTGTCGGTGTGTAAGTGTTACTGAGGGAGAGAGACTAATTATCACGACTCCACAGCTATGTGAACCCTGGAGCCTCCCTGGGGCCAGGTTCAACACCATCGTGTTCTCTCTCGACTTACCAAATCCCTCTGCAGTCCATTGTGCCTTCTGCTACCTGCCACCTGCTACCGTGGATCAGCAATCCACACGCACACCTCTCCCTATAAATAATTTCTTCCCTGTGGATTCGAGAAACCCTCCATTTAATTGTGATTCCAAGGATATTGCCTCTGATGTATAATAATCTTTATGGATAGATTCAGAACATTTTCTGCAATTGCAGCAAAGTTTCTGAGAATCTTAATTAAATTATAAAATAATGCACTGACAAGTATCCTTCAATCTGGTCCCGGCTAAATCATATTAACCTAACATTGTTCATTATATTATATGGTGTATAGGTTGGCAGTCCTAATGCTTGTTTTTTATTGTATCACATCTGCTACTTTGTGTAACACCTGGCTGCCGCCATCGAATTTTTTTTTGTATGGCTTACATCTGTCGCATGGTTCCGTGCATGTACTGCACATTCCCGGTGTCAAATAAAATTCACAAAATGGGAAAAGCCACTAGGAAGCATGGGTCCACACTAAACACATCAACAGATAAGAATTGCAGTGCAAAACTTAACTCCAGATTCCAAGGCTTTTTTTTTTTTTGGGGGGGGATTCTTGTACTTTTAAATAAGTGGCTGAAGCCACAAATCACATGACCTGTGGTCTGGTCACATGACACGCTCAGTCTTGTTGTTAAGTTTGAAATGTAAAGATGAGGAGAGATTATGCTATGGAGGCCAGGTAGGAGCAGTTCCAGAGCTGGGGAGCAGAGTGGCTGAATGCTCAACTCCCCATGGTGCCGAGATGGTCAAAGAGAACAGAGAGGCGGATGGATGAGGAGGAGGATCTGAGGCAAAAATCGGGAGCGGAGATGTGAAGAGGAGCTGACAGGTACGAAGGGAGGCTGTGGATGGCCATAAATGTATAAACGGGAACGTTGTAATGTATTCTGACCAGGAGCAGGAGTCAGTGAGGGATGGGGGTGATGGTGTTGGGAGGAGGAGGAGTTTCGGTTATAATGCCAGCAGCAGAGTTGTGGAGCAGCTGCAGTTTATTGTGGGAGGTGATCAGGCTGTGGACCAGCGAAGGGGCAGCAGGGAGAAACAGAGCCTTTCTGATACAATGCAAATACAGTGCATGCAATTTATGTCAAAGCCATTACAAAAGATCAATAGCACTTAAAACTGCTGCATCGATATTGAAGTCACACGATTTACAAGCAGTGGGTCGTAACCACCCACATACATACACATGCATACACTGATATAGTGTGGTGCGTTGGCTTCCCAACTTCTCGGTGCTCGTTCTTTTTCTGTATTCCCTCTTCGTGGCTCAGAAGACTGGATTGCTTTGGCTTTTATGTATTTGAGGGGCTGAAATTCTCCAGGGGTGGACGATAAAGTCCTTTACTCTAAAGTTAGAGAGGTTCAGGTTTCTGGTGCTTCAGAGAAAAGAGTATTGATTTTAATAAATTCTGAGCTTTACTTTAGTGGTGTGGCGGGGTTGAGAGGTGCAGATGCACCAACACCACGTGGTAAAACACACAGAGACGCGCGTGTTTAGTTTGCACTGTGGGGCCGCAGATGTGTACGCGCGCAAGCACGCGTGTGGGTGTTGGCTTAACAACCCCCACCAGAGCACTTTGCTCCCGGACAGAACTGCCAAAATCAGACGGACACGTGGATACAACAGGCTAATGTTAACCTGTCAAATGAACTCAAGGGCAGAAACTGAAAGCCTAAGACTAACAAATAAAAAAACATTGCTTTTTTAGACCATGATACATTAATCCATTTAAATAACCTGGAAGATGTCCAATAAAATGCCGTAAATAAAGTATTACATCAGAAGAGACAGAGATGACATCATTGGTGTATCTATGGGCCACATTAAATGGCACTTAAATTTGAGGCAATTTTTTTTAATCGGGATGTCAATTTTCATCCCCGAAATGTGCTGCCAGGCAGCTCAGTCGACGCCAGTTTAGTGCAGCGCAACGGTGGTACCTTTCCCAGAAATGTGATCAGAACTAATGCTACTCGAAATGTCAACACCCCCTCCACACACACACACACACACACACACACACACACACAGGATGACACTGATTTGCTGATTTACCCACTCGCTTGTTATCAGACTGAACAAGAACTACAAATGGGTATTTCTAATCACAAATTGTACGTTTTCTGATGAAAAATGGCAGCAGGCAAACGTCACGTCTGTGGGATTCTGCGTCGGTGCCAGTCGCCTGGCAGCTCTGTGCACAGTAATTTTATAATCTTTACTTGTGCAGAGTCTTGTGGATTTTGCTGCTGGAACACAAAATGCACAAAAGCAGCTCCTGTTCAAGTCTGCTATGCTTCATAGACGCGTACAAAGAACATCTTCTACAGGGGATCACGAGGATAGGGGTGTTAAAGTGTGAGTGATGAAGTTTCCAGAGATCTTTAGACAAGGAGATGAGAAAAGCAAAGTGATCCATGTCAGGAGCTCATCCTCCTCTCTGAGGAGGACGATCCAAAGAATTCAGTGGTTATTTGTCCCTAAATTTAGGGGGAAGGTGATATCTTTGAGGGAAATTCTTACACATGTCTGTTATATAAGCTGTGTGCTCACAAGATAACAGACCGGATGTGGAGTGGAATGAAGCACATATCATGTTGGCAGTTGAGAGTTCTCCAGACACTTTCAGCCGGACTCTTCTGGCAGAAAGGTCCCATTAGCCTCTAATTCTCCATTTCCTTCCCTTCTTAATCCCCACACTGACCCTTTTGCGCTGTATGTGACCCCCATCCCGTCAATCCAGCGCCCCAGTGACGCCCACAGCAGCTCCTGCCAACAACTCAGATGCACAAAAAAGGAGGATTGAAATTCACCCCACGCGCCGAATCCTGACTTGCTCTCTCATCGCTTCCTCTCTGAATTCCCTGACCAGCATAAAAAATGCAGATTAATGCGCGTAAATGAAAAACAACTAGAAGGAGCGTTGCGCTCCCGGGTGGTGATGGATATAGAGGGGGGGGAAATCCCTATCAGCACGTTCGGCATCCAAAAAAGAAGAAGAAAAAAAAAACTCTGTACAATTACCAGCTGCCACCCCGTCGTTCGACTTGTCTCTTGGGGGTAACAGCTCAGCCCTTCATTTGAACAACTCCTGCGCACAACCAGCCTTCCACCCATCACACCCAGTCACGCGTCGGACCACCCGGGCATCCGTTCATCCATGCGCCGTAGTCGCCGGAACAGGTGCGCGCTGCGAGCCTCCTACCTTCAGGGCTTCAATATCCAAAGATGTGGACCTGTCCATTGCGCAGAAGAAGTGAAGTTCGGCAAAACGCTCAAAAATTTCGAAGTCAGGCGAGCGAAGAAGAAGGAGAACAGAGTGGAGGTAAAGTAAGTAAAATAGGAGAAGCCCAGAAAAAAAAGTTGGGACGCTCTCTAGAGTCCTGAAGTCTGCTGCAACATTCCCGTTTTATTCTCAGGAGCCGCTTAATAATATTCCACCACAACGACGGGTTTTCTCACTCTCATTCCTCCCAGCGGGTCTCCGGGTAAAATCGGGACTCCATACCGTGGAAGTCCCTCGCCCCCCCCCACCACCACCTTCGGTTCTCAGTTCGTCCGCGCTGGGGATGTGGGGAAAGAATAATGACAGACGCGATTAAATTAGCCGCGCGTAATGTTTAGAGCGGCGGCTTTTTGCGCACTCGTCGTTCCAGTGAGAATGATATTTGTAGTTACATCTGAGTACGAATTAAATTTTGCCCCCCCCCGCTGCAGAAACTGGAAGCAGGGATGGAGACTCTCCTCTCAGTCGGTCAGCAGACAAATGCCGTCATATCCAGCGACGGTGAGAAGGTGTCTGGAGAAAAAGAGTCCGGATAACTGAGACACTCTGCCGAGCCTGGTCCACTTCCATGCGGCAAACCGCCAGAGATATGAGCTCCGAAATGAAAGGAGAGAGAGTGAGATGGAGAGAGAGGAAGGGAGAAGAGAGATGGAGGGGGAGGGAGAGAAAGAGAGGGTGAGAGAGAGAGAGAGAGAAAGGGGGAGCGGAGAGAGAATGAGAACTGGGCTTCTGCTGTATATTATCCCAAAGACTGACGCCCCGCACCATTTGTGCTGGTGAGGCAGAGGAGAGGAAGAGGGGGGAGATGAAGAGAGTCGAGGCTTGTTCTAATCAAGTAGATGGGTCGAAATTGCTGCTTTGTCACCGAGGACAAGACAAAGATTTAAATTCAGAAGCTGCTGGACGACTTGCGGAGAGTCGCTTGATACAGCAGCACTTTCTTTTCCTCTGTTTCTCTGTTTCTCTCTCTTTTCTTCTCGCCCTCGCTCTCCTTTCTCCTTCCCCCTCTCCTCTGTGCTTTAGACGAAGAAGTACAGAATTCACACAGTGATGGACAAGTGAACTTGTGTCTTTTATTCTTTCTTTCTTTCTTTCTTACTTTTCTTTATCTCTTTCTCTACCTCCCAGGTCAAATCGCCCTCATCCCTTTCCTGCATAATAAGGTGTCGCCGCCTGCCGACCACTGGGGCTTTTTATTAACTGTCACACCTTTTGAATGAGGAGAGCAGCAGTGGAGAGGAAAGAAGGGGGAGGACGCAGAGGAAACAGAGTAGGAGAGGTTGTGCTGCCTAAGGAGAGGAAAGTGGAGGAGACAAGTGGTGATGGATAGAGAAGAGAGAAACAGCAAGAACAACAACAGCAAAATAGAAGACAAAAGACACGGAGGAGTGCTCTACAGAGTCCCGAAATCCTCACAACAATCAGGGGAACAGACCTGGTGACTCAGTGCATGCTGGAAATGTCACAGAGTCTGTCTATCCACCCATCCATCTATCCATCTCCCTATCCATGGCACATCCAAAAATGGCAGCATGCTCCGCAGCGAAGAGATTTCTGCCCCAAAGCCTCAATTTCAAGGATCATTTCAAGTCCTTTCAACTTTGCACCATTGTGACATTCTCTGCACTTCAAGTGCAAGATGTTTGTGTTGGGTTAAATAGCTTTGCTGATTAGCGGAGTTCCATGTGTTCACACATCTGTGTTGGAGAACACACAGACAGACGAACAGGCAGACAGACAGACAGACAGACAGG
>CAAE01015038.1:728296-747540 GCA_000180735.1 Tetraodon nigroviridis | reverse complement strand
TTGGCTCCTCGTTGCTGCCGCACTCAAAATGAAATACTCGAAATTGGTGGGTAAGTAAGTGACATTTTTCCTGCAGCTACCAGAGTCTTCAGATTAGAGCCAAGCTTCAAGTGATAGCATTTTGGTTTTGTTTTTGTTTATTATTTTATCAATTCTCTGAAACAGTGGGATTTATTATTCCCCATCAGTCCACAGTGAGAGCCATCTCCTCTGGTCATAATTGTATCTGTTTTAATCCCCAGTAAATAGGCTTATCTCAGTACACACATGCATTTCCGTGACTGTTAAAACATATTTCGGAAAGTACCGCTTTTCCTGACAGGCTTTCAAGATCAGAACTAAACAAAGATGAAGGCAAATAACCAACCTTAAACTCACGTTCTAAGAAAAAACAGTATGTCAGAAGAAGTGAGTTTCAAAAAACCAAGCTCAGCTGACCTGATTTCCTCTTGCAAACGCTGCATCCCCTCCAGAGGATCCCACAAACCGGCTGCTAAAGCTCAAGTGGGAAAAGCTGGAATGTTGTTGGAACATGTGCTATTCTCCGTGAGATGTCTGTGTAGGTTCTCAATCATCCAAGTCATAGTTATCCAAGAGTAGACTTTTTGATGAAGAACTGATGGGGCCTTTTGGATAGAAGGCGAAACATTTTCAAAGAACAAGTCCAGATGAACACAGAGTCTATATTCTCTGTGAGCCTTTTCCAACTGGAGAATTGGACATGTAATCTATATAAGACTACATGCTTCCAGGTGAGTCACCCGGCTCGAAAATGTCTGCTCGCCTGGTCAGACTTAGATTTGCTGCCATGTAGTTTATCTTAGGTGAGATTAGCTGCCTAAGTGTCACGTCGGCGTTCTCACATGGTACTTCTGCTTGAGTTGATTCTCGGTATCTGGACCCACAGACAACCTGACCACGTGCCTATAGGCCTATAAGTAGGACAAGTACCCTCCATGCATAATTCCAGCCTAAATGTGCCACTCGCTTCAGACTGAAAGATATTTTCCAGGCGTCTCCTTGAGCAGGTCTACAGCTGCCGTTCTCTTTCCAGTTAATCACCGAGGCGACCCCTCACCTTCAGATAAACCTGCTGTGCATACACAAGTACGGTCGTGTAGATATGCGTGTGCCGAGCATTTAAAATCTGCCTTTTTTCCACTTCAGCTTTGGGTTCTATTAGTCGCTGTTGTCACTGCCACTTCCAACAAAAGTTGCAATGCTTAGGTTAATGGACAATTTAACAGCATTTCTCTCTCACTTGTAAAAACAAATGTGAACGTCGTTGTCAGGTTTATGAAATATTTTGTGAAGCACCAAGTAGCACATTTTCACACATTTTAGAGCAAACTGGTCTTAGCCTATAGCTCAGGAAATAATTAACGGTAGAAAATCATTTAGCATAACAATGTACTATTCACAGCCCTCCTAATGTGATAAGATTGACCTAATATGTTTATTGGCCTTCCTCGTGCTGGGGGATATTCATTTATATTTACAGTGCCAATATTTCATGATTTTTATGGAGCCAAGTCATACATTCCAAAGAAGGATTAGCACCTTTGTCATTGAGGGAAATCATTCACCTTAAACAACTTGTCATTTCGCCAAGGTTGTAAATCACTTAGCATATTAGCATGCTTAGCGAGTGTGTGTGTGTTGGAGTACCATTAGCCCTGGAAGCACACTGAGACACCTCTTAGTCATAATTGATGAGCTATGGGAAAGACACCCACTGCACTTAATGAAGACGCACAGACAATATGTTGTTCTTGGGCTCACGCGCACGTATGCAGGCACAGCAGTCACGTCAGTCTGTGTCACAGATGTTTGTACTGTCAGACCATTGTCTTCAATTAGTGATCGGGGTAACCCCACATTTGTCCTCTCACCTCTGAAAGAATGAGTTCAATTTTTTGCGAGTGTTTTCATTGTGTGTGTAATTTTCATAGCCTTTTGTGCTCCTGTCACTCCATTTACATCTGCCTGCCACCACCTTCATGTGCACATGCATTGGGGCCCAGTCTGTATCTCGCATTTTAGTCTCCAGCAGAGGTCCTCAACCTAATCCTTGATTAACAATATCAGTCGGCGGTGACAGTTTAATTTAACGAAGTGCTTTTCAAGGATTAGCCGCTACACGAGGGTGTCTGCACGCTCTCACAGCCGTGCACGCTCGATTTTCCCTGCAGATTAAAGATTGTGCTTATGTACATTTTGCTTCAGAACAGCCACTGAGGAAATAAGGTGATAATCGCTGTAAACACAATTTAGCTGCAGCCAAAGCAGAAGTGATGATGTGAAAAAAGCAGCGGAACGATGCTATAATAAAGGCAAACAATGAAAGGTCCTGACCTGCACACATCGCACCGGATAATGTGCCGGGCGTTCCTTATGCCAAAGTCTGGGTATCCGTCGCTCTCCTCCCAGAGCCAGGCTATGTTGGATTATTGGTGGTGTTTTGTCGGTTTACAGCTCAAAGGGTAGCGTTCGCACGTGCTACCTCTCAGCACCAATCAGAGGTGCCCTAGCAGGTCTGATATGTGGGGAATGATTTTCCAGTGTTTGGCTTCAGCTGGGAATTAAATATTCTAGACAGGCCAGACTAGTAGAGAAAGAGAAAAAATGATTTCAGATTAGCTGTTGCTGTTTAATAAGCAAATTAGTTTTATGTTTAAGTTTATTAAGTAAAGCTTGTCTGTGTCCTTTTAGTCATCTGCCTGGTTGGCCTTGGTCTCGTGGTGTTTTTCTTCAGCTTCCTGCTCTCCATTTTCAGGTCCAAATACCATGGATACCCCTACAGGTAACTATAGCAACCGTACAGTGCCTTACGCTAGTGGCTACCTTACAGAACAGAAACCCAATAGAGTAATGACTCAGTTGCGTCGTGGGTATAGAGCACGACCACAGCGTGTTTAGGTCAGATGAACATGTCTTATTTAAGTTAAACCTTTATTCAAACCATTCCCCAGATATCTTTGGATATTGAACATGTAGGTCTTCATATATTCAGAGTTTTTTAGACATTAACGACTTTCAGCCCACTGAGCTAGAACAGCAGCAGTTTGGATTCACTTTGTGGTAAATATCAGCTCTTCAGAAGTAAGATGACAGACGACATCCTGTCCATCGCTGGTGGATATGTTGTGTTTTCAGACATTGTTCGTGTTTCACAGGCTTTATTTTGTTATCTCCCTCTCTTTTCACCTCCACTCCTGCTGCTTCGCCTTCTCGCAGCTTCCTTATTAAGTGAACAAACTTGCAAGAGGAGGTCAGGGTGAAGAGGGGAGCAGTCACTGAGGTACCTGAAGAAGAGCCAGCAGAGCTTTTATCATGTGGGGGGTTTTTTTGTTTGTTTTTTAAATGACTCCCATGATAAATTGCACTAGCTGAATAAAAAAATAACTTATTCCTTCTGACACATAAAAATAAAGTTCTTTAGCATGAATCTCCCTTTTTTACATCATTTGTTTATTTATTTTAACAGCAGCTTTTTTTCTTCTTCTTCTTCTCAGCGCAAGCGTTAACTTTGACTCAAGCTTGAGGCTGTCATCAAATTTTAAAAACATTTGCTGCCAGTCCTTCCACAGGCTGCGGTTGCGTTGTATACGAACAGACAGCTAGGGTGCAAACTATAGATGCAATAAACTCCAGTTTGGCTTCCGCTCGGCTCGATCCGCTTCATGCTAAAGGAATTCAGCCCGACCCCGGTGAACGGTTGAGAACTGCGGCATTTCTCGCTGACTGGCAGAAGCGGCCCAGGTCATTCGAACAATGCATTTCTTTCCCTTGTGTGAAGCCTGTTGGAGCACTGAGTGGGTTTATCATCGGAGCTATTTATACAGTCCTGAGTGTGTGGGCTGGCGGGAACAGTGCTGTTGCACGTCCGACCATTTAGAGAAAAAAATTAGATGTTCATCTCAACAAAATAATATTCTATAGGAGTCAGTTGTTATACTTTTGTGATTTCTTTCTATAATGCGTACTTAAATAGGTGCCGAGATGAATAGACGTGTTTCAAACTCAGCAGATTGGGAGCAAATCGGGGCAGGGTGCATAATAAATACCTGGACTCAAGCCAGGGAGTTTTAATCTGCCAGTATAGGCAGAAAATGAAATTAACTTAAAGGTTGCCTTCTTCTCGGAGGGAAATGTTAAAAATTAAAATGCCTATGATTAGCAAGGCTGTATTAATCATCCCCGTGCTCATAAATAAACCCCTGCACATGAAATCGGGTAAGTCTAAGGTACTGAGGACTGGAGCCAGCCGGCTGTCTACTATCCTGTGCCACCTCTTTGACCTGAGCCCGACCCAGGAGAAGGTGCCCACACTGCAGAAGACCTCTGGTCTGGTTTCTGTGCCCAAAGTAGTCATGCCCCTCTGACCTCAAAGACTACCGACCAACAGCCCTCACATCCAGCTTCTGGAAAGGATCATCTTGGCCCATCTTCGTTAGCAGGTGAGTTCTTTCTTGACCCTCTAGTTTGCTTACTATCTCTGTTTTGGGGTCAAAGATGCGCTCACTCACATCTGGATGGTGCTGGTTGCACAGCAAAAATCACCTTCTTTGATTTCTCTAGTGCATTTAACACCAATTCAGCCATTTTATCTGAGAGAGAAGCTGCGGACAATGAAGGTTGACTCACCCAAGGTCTCCTGGGTTACCGACTCCCTGATAGACAGGCCTCAGTTTGTCCGTCTTGGCGCTGCTCTGTCTGATGTGGCGGTGAGTGACATAGGAGCACCGGACGGGGGACTGAGCCGTCTCCTTTCCCGTTCACCTTGTACAGCCCAGACCGAGACTCTCAGCTCTTTGTGCTGTCTTGAGCTCTGTCTGTTTTGTACTTCAAGATGCACATTTTTTATGTAGCATATTTTTCCACACCTAGTCTTTGTACACTTAGCATTGCAATGTTTGCCACACTGGTTTTTGCCCTATCCCTCTAGCTGTAAATAATTGGTTTTTGTTGGTGATCGGTGTTGTAACAAGCAAATTTCCCATGTCTGGCATAAAAAAAAGCATTTCCATTCTAATTACAGTCGTTTCCATCAAGACGTGAGTCACAGTCAACTCACTGTTGACCCTAGAGTGCTGTAAAGCATTAAAATCAACCTACCGTAAAAACCGGACTATAGAGCGCACCTGATTATAAGCCGCACCCACTACATTTTTAGAGGAAAACCGATTTTGTACATACACAAGCCGCACCTGTATATAAGCCGCATGTGCCCACATTAAAACATGTAAACATATTTACAAAGAAAGACGGTACACAGAGAGAGTTTTCAAAGTTTTAAGAATATACCTTAGCTTTTCTTTCCAAACAGTGCCTGTGACGCGGCAGTAACACAGCAGGAATACGGTAGCACAGCACTAACAGGGCTGGTTAAAAAAAACGGTAAAAGTCACTGAAAGCCAGCTCGACTGCTTTTAACTTGAAAGCTGCGTCATATGCATTTCTTCTTGCATTTTCCATGATGAGGGTCTGTTCATGCTAATTTTATTCATGGACAAAGCGCGAGGTTACGTTAAACTTGCATCTTCCTCGACACATATATTCCACCGGTCTCACTCTTACCTTTTCTGCTCGAGCGCCCCTGGCGGCCGTTAGAAAAAATGCATACATTAGCCGCATCATTGCATAAGCCGCAGGGTTGAAAGTTTGGGAAAAAAGTAGCGGCTTATAGTCCGGAATTTACGGTAATTGTTTGGATGGGTTTTTTTCTTTGTTTGTTTGTTTTTTTGCTGATAGACAAGGTTTTTCAAAGTGCTCAGAGCTCATTTTCATGGCTCGATTTGGTTATTCCTGTCTTCAAAGTCATTTTTATGAATAAGCTAAGGCAACTAGCATATCTGACGGTGTTAGCTGCAAACTTTAGAGAGAGTTTTCTTTTTTCCTGCACACACACGGCTGATCTCATCTGTAATCAGACATTGTCTCTAGACGTCCACAACACAGCCACCGTTTATCATCAGCTTGCTGCTTGCTGTTTTGTTGCATCAGCGTCTGAGTTTCTGGGCATACATTTGATCTCTTAGCACACGCACGTGGATCAAAGCCAGCGCAACTGTCTGAGAGCAGGGGTCTGTTTTTATTTTAACCACCAGTATTTGGGTTTAGGCTATGTTGTGTTGCATGAGGTGGTTCTAGTTTTCTTGCTGGTGTCCAGTGAGCAACAAATGTAAGTTGTGGCAATGTTTACTTGGATTCCTGACTAATGTATTCATGACTTGTTGTCTGTGTGTTATATTATCTTTGATGTCAACTAAGACAGAAAAAGTGCACCAAAGGTAAACAATTCTCTGCATTCTCCTTGCAGTTATGCCCATAGGGGACGCACCCCACAGTTGGAGAATTACTGCACCAAGGCTTAATGTCCATATAAGGCTGAAACTTTCTTCAGATGGTTCATTGATTTTAAAAAGTTCCACACACTCAAAACTCTAAAACATCTATATGCATGAAAAAGACATTAATTGACACTCTTGTAGTGGCCTCTGCATCTTCCTACTGTAATCACACCACTGATGAGTGAGCATAATTCAGGGGAATCGTTGCAGGGAGGATAATTCAGCAACATATTTTCTTGATTGCAAACACATCCATGCACCCTGCACCCTGCACCCTATCCTTCCATCATCCTTCTTGCTTGATCCCACATGTGAATAAGCTGCGATCTGCCTCTAAAATATAATCAGCGAGCTGTGCAGTAATCATTGCAACATTACCTGAGAGGCAGCGAACAGAGTGGCTCTGGAGGGAGGGCAGAAATGAAATGATACAGCCTGATGAATAACTTTATGGCACTGAGGTTTATGAGGTGCAAGTTTCTGATGTGATAGTCACACTATTGCGCACAAAAATCACAAATAGCGCCGCGGGGGGTGGGGGGGAGAGGCTGCAAGGATATTTGTGTGTAAGGATGGATGAGGATGACTAAAAAAGAAACAGCTTTTTTGTTTTTGTTATAAGAAATGATGAAAATGCAGATGGGTTTTCTGACGGCGGCTTCTGCCCTGCTGATGCCAGCTGCTCATGCCAATTGCTCATTGCTGTGCACGGCCTGCAGTGCCCCCTCCTGACAACGCAGGCAGGGATAATGTTGCCTGCTGCAAGCACGTTGGCTCAGCACAGTGTAAATAAACGAAACAGGTAAGGCAGGAGGCAGGCCCTGAGTTATTTGCGGCACGTCCTCTTCACTCTGGAGTGCTGCGTATTCTCCTCCAGGTCAGGCCCTCGACCGGGAAAAGGCTTTGCCACAGGACCGAATTTGGCTCGGCTCCTCCAGTACATTGGGTCAGAGATGCCACTGTTGGTTAGCTTTGGTTGCTATAGTTACTAGTGTTGTAGACTATTTTTTGTGGAGCTCTAGAAGGCGTCCTGTGGTTTAGGATTCCTGGCTGCCGAATCCTTGGGCAGCAGGGAGCACGAGATGAACTCAGTCTCTCTGTTTAATGTTTTCTGGGCTGATAGACTGTTTCTGAAAGCTGCCTCATCTATTTTAGGTGGAATTCAGCTAAGTATCAATCTTTCAGTGTAAAGTTGACATCCCAAATAACTTATTTACATATTTCGCTCAGGGCTTCAGGACCAGTCAAGTTTCACATTCTAGCATGTAAAGTTGGAGAAGTACCAAAGGGTCCGCCTCTTTCTCTCAGGTTTGGTCTTGGTTTAAAAGCTCTTCACATCTCGTCACTCATGTAAAGTTCTCTGGCCCTTAAAATGTCAATGCTGTATACCTTACCTATTATACCCCTCAATCTCTCTGCACCACTCCCCCCAAGAGTAAAAAAAAACAACCATAACAACCATCAAAACCACCACCAGCTCTATTCCAACATATAGTCTGGGCTAATTAAAAACTGGATTTAAGTGCTAGCGGAGGATTCTGATGCCACCATTCGATCCCCAGCAGACAAGCAGGCAGACCGACAGCCCCCGACCCCCTGAACGCACCCCCATATCACTTCAAAGCGAGGAAGAAAGGCACCGCAAGTCAGGGACCATCCTGTGAGGAACCGACGCGGCTAATTTTGTTTTACAAACAGACCGTCGCAAAACATTTTCCATACGTGGATCGTTGAGGTCTGAGATCAGCTTTAAAGAAAGAAGCTATCTGAGGCAGGTGAAAAGAAGCCTTCAAAGGATAGCCTTCAAAGAGGCTTTTAATTATGGCCCTCAGTCAGTTGGTTTCATAGTATCTTCATAGTATCTTTGAGGTATCAAATATGTGATAGTTAAGTGAGCAATATACCAGATTCTGGAAGAGTAGTAGTTGATTAGGAATCTTAGAAATAACTGTTTTTCTATTGGTTTTTACACAAATGTCGTTGCATCACTGTGAAGTGGCAATTAAAACAGGTTCAGGCCAAACCCAAAGCTCTAAAAGTACACAATAATGACGCGTAACCCCAAAGTGGGGAGCCCTCTGAGATAACTCTTTCAATCATTTAATCCACTGTGGGTTGAGACACAATTTTGCTAATGCAATTTTGCCAAACGTACATACCAGTTGGGCTACTCTTAAAGGGCTCGTGGCTCTAGAAGGGCAATCTGTTTAAATAAACATCCTAAACTGTTATTCAAAGATCTACGATGGAAGTGGTGGTTCTGCAGATGCTCGGACCACAGCAGAAATGTACTCCAGTTTGCATTTATCTGAAGAATTAAGCAAAAGCCTAACAGTAGATTTACCTCGGCTGATAAATGAGAGCTTTACAAACATTTAATTTGGCTCGGCTAAGGTCATTAGGTTTAAGAGACCATTAGCTGAGCGCCCCTGCGTGCACTGGCAAGGCCTCCACGTGATGCACATTGGTGAGCTATAAGTTTGGGTCGTTTACTCCTGTCAGAGCCAATGGAGGATTTCAAAGACGAGCACTAAAGTAAACTGTGTATAACTTAAAGATACACAAATAATGACCCTAATTAGACAACTAAAGGTACTACACGTTTTATACCTAAGATTGTTGTGCCCAAGCAAGACATAAATATGCAAGACATAAATCCCGACAGCTTAAATCTTCTCTTTAAATGAAGTGTGCAGTTAGGCAAAACATGTGTACACACCTGTGTTATACAAAAATGCTTCTAGAGCTTTTAGATTTCCTGATGCCAGCTGAGTATGACATTTATCTGATGAACATTCTCCCCTTTGACCTCCGACTCTGACATTCATTAATTAAAAATGTAGTCCAGTAATAAATGTTGCGAATAGATTTAGTTTATACGTGCCAACTTGCTTTGGTGTTTTAGAATTCTGAACAGGTAAAAAGTTAATTGATGACATATCTAATTTGCAACAGCATTCCTGTCTCTCAGCCACAGGGCAGATTTGTGCAACAAAAAGACACACGCCCATGATCCCGCTTTTATTGCATAGGTGGCGGAAATATGAGTGTTTTAATGAGCCACAGGCAATTACACCTTCATGAAAGCCCTTGTTTGTGTCCGTGTCTGTCCGTCCATCAATCTGTCAGGCTAATTAGCCCCGTGATGTCATAATTGCTAATTCTTGTAATTACCAAATTGTAGAAAAATAACAAGCTGTCATAAACGGGACTGATGGAAAAATGAGGAGGTACGAAGATGAAAATATCAATATGCATCATTTCATGTCATTCTGGGTACGAAGCGCACTTGTTAAACCACCCAAACACTACGCATAAATCAGGATTCAACATAAACAACCATTAACGTTCTTGCACACGTTTAAATATGGGTTGTTTATCCTGACAGCGGAGTTAATCGAACAAAGATTTTCTGCTCCTTGATTCGGGATGTGTCCCTCTGTATATCTTGATATCTGTATAAAATTAAAGAATTCAATGAAAGTGTTAACCATAACGGGTATTACTGGCCCTGGTAATTTTAGGATTAGGATAAGTATATCTATGTTGCATAAATGCTTTTGCATTGCAGGTTGAAGGTTGAGTTTTAGTTCTCTCTTTTTTTACCCAAGCAGATAATTCATGCCTTGTCAAAGAAACAGCGGAGAGACTTGCTGACAAGATAAAAGAATCAAACAATGTACAAAAGAACAAAACAATAGTAGCTGCATTTTAATAGAAAAGATTATAAGTAGGATTTAAAGTTAAAATATGCTAAGACAGCAAGTAGAGGCTTTCAGATATTTGGAAACAACTCTGGCCAGGAACTGTGTCATTTTCCCCTTGTTTGTTTCCCTCCAAGTCTGGCTAAAAGAGTATAAAACATTTCAGCTCTTGGGAACATGAGATGAAGTTAACCTGGTTTTTCTTGCTTTGATGTGTGTTTTTCCGTCTGTTGAGGAGAACGCGCTCTCCTACATCACATGTTGGCCTGCCAGATCTCTGTCTCCTGGCCTGAAATGGGTGTGCCATCAAGTTTGCACAAAGAGTGCAAATAAAAATACAGGGGAAATGGTCCATCTACAAAAAAGAAGTTACAACATAACCCAGTAAAGGATCGGATGATGCTGCCTGTCACGTCAAAATTCCAAATGTCTGTTTATTCAGTGACCCAGTTAAGAACTCTCATTTGCAGCAGAAAAAGGGCGGCAACAACAACAACAACAACAACAAAAGTCGGTACCATTTGCTGCAATTGCACCCCATTTTCCTCAAGGTTGAGCATGTTGTGCGGTGAGAGTAGCCTTCATAGCAGGATTGTTGTAATAAAGTATCGCCACATATGTTTAGGCCACCTGTTCACCGACACCAGTCTGTTCGGGTACCTGTCCTCACTGGTTTCATGTTCAAGTTAGGTGTCTGGTGCTGAGCCTTGGCGGCTCCTGAGGCGACGAGGGTATCTGCAGGTCAGGCAAGGAGATTCAAGGCCTCTGCCTCGGCCACCGGAGAGATCCTGATATTTCAAAATTAGGAAAACAACAGTCATGGATGAACTTTTATTTGACTTTGTTGTTCTGTTCGTGGACAATCACACTAATCTCCCCTGGCTGCCTGACACGGCCGCAGGGGATTTACGCCTTCATGCGAGTTGCTTCCATTTTGACTGGTAGCATGAGGGAAACAAAGATTTGTCTTTTTTCACATTTTTATCCCGTTTTCAGTGAGCAAAATAGCCCACCTGTATAAATTGCTAGTTTTAATACACAGATCCCTTTTCATTTGTGTTTATTTGCAAAAACCACTTGTGATGCAATGCTATTTTTTTTTTTAATTTGCTGGAAGCCCATCGACATGGCCTCCGTGGAAAAATGTCTGTGTGTTCTCATTGATCCACTTCTGGCACGATCCCCACACAGGCCACCGGCGCAAACACAAACATTGACTTGGCTGGCTGTGGATTAGCTCCACGCCTAAGCCCTTGCACCCCTCTAATGCCCCCTGTGGAAATTAGCAGCCAGGCTTTGCCGAGAAGAGGCTGCGGGTCACCGTGGTGCATTGCCCTCTGACTTTTACCTAATGCCTCTTGTCAGACGGGTTATGAGTTCACGCTGCGGAGGTGTGGACTCTGTACAAGCACTTCTGACCCCGAGGCTGCTGAGGGAGTGAGCACATGTGGACGAACACTGCTGACAAGTTGAAAAGGGCGACGACGCTGTCAGACAGAAGCCGTCCGTCAACCTCGACTCATCAGACTGCGTACGACAGCATCTGAAGGGGCAACTTGGAAGATATCGTGCCGGTTTAAACACAGATAAACGAACAGCGACACAGATGGGAAGCTGACGTTCATGTGGACTTGATGCTTTCATGGTTTAATCATGATAAGAAATGTTTGCCAGGTATTTCATGTCCCGTTACACTCAACCATCATGTTCTAATTTTTTGGTTATTGTTCTTTTTTTTTTCATGGGTATTAGCGTGAGGAAGATCCCTGTTACCCTGTGCCGACTGACAGGCTGTGACAGGAAGCAAGCATCTCTGAGAAGGTAAGAAGTTTTCTAGCTGCAGCCGTTGCATGTTCCTTTAAATGTTCTGGTAATTTGACCTTTTGGTTGGGTTAGTCCAGTACCAGCATCAGATTCCTGATGTAGAGAAACAATTCAGCTACCTTAAATATGCACGATGAAACAATTCCTCACTGTTTAGCTTGAACATCGTGATGCTTGAATCCTAAGTGTTAGCATAAGTAGCCTGGCAACAGCCTGCGAATGAAGTACTGCCAAGAAAGGGAATTATTATCAGTATTATTATTATTATTTGGGCCTGTCATTTCTTGCAAATTCCTGGTCCAGCATCCGCCCACATCCCCACCCGTTTCCAGCTGCATTATCGCACATGCAGTGTTACAATAACAAACCTCATAATTGATTCAGGATTGTACAAATTAATTTGCTAAGGTCTAAAGCCAATAAGCTCCCCAGTGTATAAGGATGGATTTTTCCGCCATGGTGGATGTACTAAGCGTTAACGCTGTGTCCTGACACGGGCGTCTGTTGTTTGTATTCACGACTTTAAGGCAAAACAAAAACAAGCGGCGTCCATCTTGGTGTCCTTCTAAGGCAGGATGAACAAAGAAAGCAGAAAACTGTCATGAGTAATTGCTCTGCATCTTCTAAAATGATATATTCTCAGCTCTCTCGTGTAGATACAGAAACCCTGCCAGAATCTGAAGAGTTGGCTTTTATCTCTTGTGGTGATTTACAATATTCATTCAGTCTGCTGGGTGGTGGATGCTGTTGTTTTCACGTGTGCGGGCCGTGTGCTAGCGCTGGTATTTTCATCCAGGCTTTTCAGGCTATTTATACCCTCTCGACTCTCCTCTGCTGTACTGTTTGTCCACCCACTACTGGAAAAAAGCACAGATTTGAATATAATGGTAAAGATCACAAAGCTAAGATCCTGCTGAGGACACATGCAATTTACTTAAATTCCTGCTGACTCGTGTGGAAAAACCCCACGTGCGCATGTTAAAACAGCCAGAGTCATTACAGAGCGAGTTCAGCCTTATCTTCTCACTTTATATTGTTCTACCAGCTCAGTGAGCAGAATTGTAAGGGTGAATTAAGCAAGGAGAAGAGCAAAGAGTGAAAGGGAGAGAATTTGAGTGGTACAAGCAGCAGAAACAGGTAGGAGGAAGTAGCCACGGGTGGGGGAAGGTTGGTGGTCGTACATGTTAACACGTTTATTAAGTCTGCCTTTTTACTGTGGGAAAATAACATAATAAGGGAGGAACATCTAGTGCTTTCCATCCATCCACCAGACCATCACTGTCATTATATGGTAACTGATATTACAGGTTTTAGATCTAGAAGATTATTTGAAACCATATTTACAGCGTAACAGATGTTGTTTTCCAGGAACTGTTCGTTCATTTAGGGAATCTTTCGTATTTTTCTCCCCCCTCCCTAAATTGATGCATTTAATTTTTAGCTGAGCCGCAGCCTCAAAGAGAATCTCTGGAGCTGTGCTGAATGCCTTTGAAATTCTCTTTGTGAGCCCGAAGCTGCCTCTCCGTCTGGCATTTGGAATGAGTAATGGGATTTTCTGGTGTAAATAAGGTTTACAGGTATTCTCTCCAGGGTCCTGAGGATAAAACTGGTAATTTGGGATGGAGATTTGGAACATATGCACCCAGCTGCTGTCATGGCACCTTCACCTCCAGCGGAGCGAGCAAAGGTGGCCTGAGTGTCTAACGCCAGCTAGCCGTCTTCTTTAGGAGGTGTGGAACTGGGGTAAGGCTGACCCAAGAGACGCTGGGGTGATTGAGCTCCTAGAGAACCTGAATGTTTCCCTGAAGGAGGTAGCTGGGGCCCCAATCACCCAGAGACAGAGATCAGCAGGTGTGTGGAGAGAAGGTCATTGTTACTCTGAACATTTGCAAGTATTATAATTTGGCAAAACCTGCAACAGTACACCTCATTAAAGGTTGGGTTTTCAAGTTTGAACTTTAAAAAGCAACTTTTAACACTTCAACAGCACTGGTGGCAACAAGGGACACATCCTAACATTCTGGCTGACCCCACGTTATCATGCATGCTCATTAGCCCTTTGCTGATCTGTTAAATCCAGCTAGCGTAATTCGGATTCACAGTCTCTCAGTGCCAATTACAGCAATTGTGTGGAGCTTCGTAGATAATCTAAAAACCCCATGAGAGAGAAACCCTCCAGCCATCTGTAACTTCACCCTTTATCTGCATCAGTCCTCAAATAGTGGGGCGTGCCCCCACCACCACTTTTTTGCACATCCAGTACAGTAGGTGGCAGTGGCGCTCTGAAAAATGAGTATGGCAAACAAAGAAATTGTAGAAAAATATTTTACAGGTATGAAAGTAGAGACAAACGAAAATGATCCAAAAGCTAAATAGCACTTGGCTTCACTGTTACTATGGTGGGAGAAGAGGAAAGATGGGTGCGTTGACTGTGTCTTAAAATGTTGGCAGCAGACAGCATGAAGCCTGATAAATGAGGGTGTCACTTAAATATATCGCACCCAAATCAAGCTGATAAGCCATGAAACTTTGGCCAATGAATGAAATTTTGCCGCAGAAGAATGAAGCAAACACTGTGATGACAGTCAGTGTCATTCAGTAACACGGCCAGTTGCCGTAAGCAGAGACGTGACATCGGCGTGCTGTGTGACATTTGCCTAAAGTCACCTTAATGAGAATTACCAAGTGTTTGGATGAAGCAGCCATTCAAACAGAGATTAAGAAGTGTCTTTTTGGTTCGACCGACACATTGTGATTGGATGTTACCAGCCTGAGGAGATAAATGGTTGAGAGCGTGGGTTCAAGAAGAAAAATACTCTCACACACACAAGTTGCACATAACAATTTAATAGTTCCATTAAAAGGGGTTCAATCAATACCCACACCTTCTGTGATTAGCCACATACAGACAGAACCCACTTGCTGTTCCACACCTCCTCTGGCTTTGGCAGCTCCAGACTAATCTACTAAGCCTTTGCTGACAGCCTCTATTTGAATTAATGCATCGAATAACTGGGGGTTTTTTTGTTTGTTTGTTTTTTTTTAATTCGGGGGGGTTAGGGAAACAATGAAAATGGAGAATGTGCCTCCCTCTGCATAACCCTCTAATAAACAAACCTCACACCCTCAGTTTTCAATGGAATTAAGCTCATGTGTTGCATAAACTCTACAATAGAGTGTTATAATAAGAATGGATTTACAGAACAGACACTTGGTGAGAAAACTCCAATTAGAAGATATGCCACCAAGGGTTAAACATTTCAGAGGAAAATTGGAGGAAAATTACCTGCACTCCATTTCAGATGCACATTTGAACAAATTGCCCATTGAGTATGAATGATAGAGCCATTTTGATAATGATAAGCATATTTTAGGCCTCATTAAAGGCTGTGCTGGGTGGTCTGAAGCATTAAAGGTACCACACTACAGAGCAAAAAAAGCACACGTATCAGCCGACTTGGACCGCTGCTGGACCCTGCGGGCTGTGAGATCAACTCAGTGTGTCATGACAGAGCTAGTTGGAGTTTCAAAAGAGTGGCTTTTTTTCTTCTTCTTTTTTTTAAGAATCCTTCAAACAGCCCCCCCCCCCCCCCCAAAAAAAACACAAATAATGACTAAAATAAAACTGTCCCATTTAATGTTTCTGAACTAGCGTCTTTAGCATGGTAACGCATGACCTGTAAAGGTAGCGAGTCTGGGCTGGGACTCCCCAGTTTAAGGGCAAAATACAGTGAACCTTCACAAGTGATGGCGATGTCAGCATCCTTCCTGCCCCCCCTGCCTCTAACATTAATCACCCTCATGTGTCTCACCTGTGTCCAATCACTGCTGCCTCTTGGTTGTGTATTTAAACCGCCGCTCCTCCCCTCCAGACAGTGCTTGCTTTGCTCCTCCTGTCTTGTTTGTGCTGCTTAAATGATACTTGTCTGGTTTTCTCTAATGGCCTAACTTAAATTGATTGATTGCCTCATGCTCTTTGTCATCTTTCTTGAGTTCTGTTTTGATGGTTCCTTGACAAGTTAC
Organism: Tetraodon nigroviridis; assembly: GCA_000180735.1. Taxonomy (NCBI): domain Eukaryota; kingdom Metazoa; phylum Chordata; class Actinopteri; order Tetraodontiformes; family Tetraodontidae; genus Tetraodon; species Tetraodon nigroviridis. Next base: position 731,636 of record CAAE01015038.1, on the reverse strand, counting down.
AACATAGATAACAACCAAGAATGTGTGTTCTAGAAAGAGCCCGAGCCCCGAGCCGACAACAGTAGCAAAGCACAACTCCTGGGTATCAGGAAGCAACCTTGAGCAGGACTAGACTGGTATATTTTTAAATTTATTTATTTATTATTTTTATTTTTTTTCAAGCAAACACTGGCGCAGTGCAGCAATCTTGGAGGTTTATGAGAACAAGAGTGACGCTAACAGTTTCTTGGATCCCTGACTCTCCCCGGAGGGGATGACTTACCAGATGATGTCGTCCACAGTGGGACCTTGGCTCTGTAATCAGACGTGTTTACTTTTCCTCAGCAGACAGAGCAGAAGCCCTGCGGATCCATATGGAGCGACATATGGTTCGCCCTCTTCTCTCCTTGACCATGAAAACACACACACACACACACACACACACACACACAAACTGGACGCTGCAGCATGATTATGCTGAACAGCACATCCAGTCCTGGATCCATCAGGACTGGTCAGAGCTCCTCATTCGCTCTGCTCTCACTTTTTTATTTATCTCTCCCAGTGATCGAGGTAGATCACTGGCTTTGGATCTTTTGCTCTCTCTATGTTGTTTGATCTCTTTTCCTTAGTTCCTCGCGAGCCCGGTGGATTTTGATGAACCTTTGGTAGCTTTGTAGGCACAGTCGATGCTGCTTTTAAAATTCCCCTGCAGTGAATTTCAGGAAAAGCTAAGTGCTTATGTGTATCCACACAAGAGACTCACACACGCACACTCACTCACACACCCGGGCGCGCGCTCTAGGGCTGCCTGTGATCTACCAGCTCTACCAGCTGACTCTGCTGGAAGTAATTATGTTGAAACAAGTCAGCGTAGTGTTCTTTATGATCTCCTTTAAGCATCTGATCACCACTGCTCCTGCTCTCTCTGGCTTTCGCCATTAGCATCGGTGTGTAATATTTGCAGCAATCCCTGACTCCCTTCGTCCCCTCTTGGCATCTTCTGCTACATTTGTCCGATTTTGCTCAGAAAATATCGCCTGTGTTCACGGCTGATCGTCCCTTCTTCCTTAGGGAACTAAGGATTCTATTTATGGGCAGTAAAATATTTTCTCTCTACATCTTCTCCCTACATCTTCACTGTCTTCAAGTTTTATTTTAGAGATATTTTCACAACAATATTATAAAAAGTTCTCGAAGCGTGAAGCAGGCCTCCCTAAGGGGGCGTCAGAGTTGTGCAGGGAAAGCGTGTCGTGGAAAAAAAAACTGTATAGTAGAAGAAAACATTATAAACATCTGGAGAACCAACGTGTCAGAACGAACCAATTTTTTTATTTATTTTTTTATTTATTTTAAGGCTTGGGTGAGCAGAAAGTGTAGGAGTTATGATCACAATTGCTTAAAGTTTGGATTTTGCTGCACAGGCTGCGGGAGGGTTTTTTTGGCATATGTGTGTGTGAGTAAATATATGTGTGTGTGTGTGTGTGTGTGTTTTACATGTATACATGCATTCAATCGCAAAAAAGAATATGCAGCATTAAACTGGCGGTGTGCTGTACTAGTACAGACAAGGCGTGTCGGCAAGATTGTGCATGTGTGAACGTGTCTGTGGAAAATGAGCAGATCTAAGCAGTGACATCTCATGTGTTAGGAGAAATCAATCTGAGAAATGTCCCATCTCTTCAAATAATGTTTCATTAATCACACTCTACCTGTAGACAGAGAGTGGGAGTGGGAGGGTGGGAGGAAAGGTAATTGGTGAGAAATAGAGACAGACAGAACGGAGCCGCTGTGGTACCTGTCAATATTGGAGTTTTCTTATCCGTGAATTGTTCCCATCCATTCGAGCTTGTTAGAAACGGGATGAGCGTGTTTGCAAATCTGATGTGATGTAAAATGATTTTTAAAAAAAGGGTGTGTTAACAGCAGTCAAAACCATGGACTGTGTTTTGCACCGAAGACGAAATAAAAGCAATCTGACGAGTCCCCCTGACGACGTGTTTGCGTGGGACCCCTCTTGTGGTCGCATTCACGCCTTCGCTATGAAGCGTAAATTAATGCAGGCCCCACCCAGCAGCCTTAGCCTGGCTCTTGCTGACAAATATGATGCGAATGCTCACATATGAGGGAAGTGTGAGTCAAATTCTTTTGTTGCACGAGGGTCTCAGGCTGCTGAAAACAAGCCTCGAATCCACCGAAAAACCAAACACGGGATAGTTTTGCAAGTTCATTTTAGAGATATTTGACCTTTTGAGTTGACCTATGAAGAAAGCCCCCGGTGGTGAATCTCTAAGGTCAGAAAAGCGATGATGCGCTCCCAGAAACCAAACTTCCCGCCAGAGTTTTAGATTGCAAACGTCTTGTCAACAATTACAATATCATTTCATTGGACTGCGATTAACCTTCCAATTCAAAGCAGCAAAGGGATAAGGAGGCGGAGGAGATCCGTTTTTTTGTGTGTTTGCTTTAGGTCTGAGAACTCTGAAAAAAGATCTCCTCCTGAAGAGAAGGATCGCCCCAGCGGAGGCGTTCTGAGACTCTCCTGGGGGACAGTGAGCGCTGACGTTAATGAAACCTGACAGCGTTAAAAATTACTTCCACTTTTTCTAATAAACAGCAACATGGAGCAGATGTGCACGGGTTCTTCATGAGCAGGAGATACAAGATGCTAGCTGTTGATGTTTTTTAGCTTTATTCCTTAACATCAGTTATCAGCGTATACCTCACAAGACTCCATCAGACCGCGTCTGACCGTCGGTGAAGATCGCCTTCTGTTTCAGTCGACAAAATCCTTCTGTGTGCTGGCTAACAGATACACACTTTACACCGATTCCCATGATTATGTTCAAGTTCTGCAGAATGCTGAAGGCCCTTATCACTCAACACAAGGGTATAATAGCTGTATTAGCTTAGTTTGGGCTTTGTGATGCCCTTGAATCATAAAAGGATTTGCGATGCATAAAGAATGACACAACCTTGGCTCTCAAACATCATAAAAAGAAAAATTCTAGTTGCTTTGAATCCACCTTTCACTGTACTTTGGTCGCTTTTCATGTCAGCTACCATTTCTTTAAAAGTTTTGAGGAACGGGTGTTGGACCGATACCGTTTCAGGGCGCTAACAGCTTGGGCGGCTTTGAAAATTGGTATCAATTTGATGAATACTTGACAGAGGAAATGTAATGCATATGAAATGAATCGATCAAGAAGCGGAGAACTTTTAAACAAAACCGGTGACATTATCAAGACGAGACATTTATTCAAGTCATAGTTAATGCAGATTGCTTTATAATTTATATGAAAATTTCCACAAAATACCAGCCTGTAATGTAATGGCATATATATATTTCTCCATCTATAAT
>CAAE01015038.1:659238-692028 GCA_000180735.1 Tetraodon nigroviridis | reverse complement strand
TCACCAACAGAAATTCAAGCACACAAATTTTATCTGAATAAATGGCATGTGGAAGGAATACCACCAGTTTTTAAGCGGTTTTTTTTTGGGTTGTGATATATGAGTGTCAAGTAGGAATGGCATCAGCAGTGTGAAAGCCGAATGACAGGCCCGATGGTCGAAGAGCCAAGGCTAACGCACTGGCCCAATGAGCCCGAGAAAGATGGAGACCGACGAAACCCCCACCAGGTCCTCACACAGCCTTCCCTGGATGATGGAAAGGTACCAGCAGGTGCCAGATATGACAATTAAGAGTTTAAAGACTGATACTGAGATGCATTCTGGATTTGTGTTTGTGTGTGTGTGTGTGTTTGATTTAAGGTGTACCTGGTTCAGGGGATCTACAGTTACCACCACTACATGCAGGACCGTATGGATGACAAAGGCTGGGGCTGTGCTTATCGCTCCCTTCAGACTATCTGCTCCTGGTTCCGACAGCAAGGCTATGTGGAGAGACCCGTGCCCACACACAAGGATATCCAACAGGTAGCATGGGAGTCCTGCCTCATGTAAAAGAAGCGCCCAAAAGCTGCTCTAATGGCTTCGTGGTTCCGACTCTCTAGGCTCTGGTGGATGTTGGAGACAAACAAGCGTCCTTTGTGGGCTCCTGTCAGTGGATCGGATCGATCGAGGTTCAGGCGGTTCTGAGCCACCTGCTTGGAGTCACATCAAAAATCATGTTTGTCAGGTGTGTTGGCGGCTTAGAAACCCGTGTCGTGATCTGCAGTGTCTCCTCTCTGGGTTTATGTCATAATGGAGGTTGGTCCCTTTCAGTCAAGGTTCTGATTTGGGTTCCAAAGGCAGAGAGCTGGCCAACCATTTCCTTACAGAAGGAACTCCCATCATGATTGGTAAGATGGAACTTTTTCAGACTCAAAAAAGCAATCAGCCCTTTCTAAATCTGTCTTTCTTGAATGTGCGGTGGCAGTGACCAGATTGAATCAATAAACAAGTATTTTACTCCAGAAAAAACTATCTTCTGATACATAAGGACAAATATTGGATTGTTTAAATGTAATGAAAGGCCTTAAACACTTTAAAGGGGTTTTTAAAACGGATCTCAGATGAATGCCTGGAGGGACATTGATGTTTTCCTGTCTTGCAGGAGGGGGTGTTTTGGCTCACACCATTCTTGGCGTGGCGTGGAGTGAGACCACCGGGGACATTCGCTATCTCATCCTGGATCCACATTACACCGGAGCAGAGGACCTACAGGTTATCACCGAAAAGGTCACTGTCTGAAAGCTGCCATTTTTCCCCGTGTTTTGCAGTCTGGTGTGAGTCGTGTCCCTGACTGGCATGTGCTTTGTCCCTTCAGGGTTGGTGTGGATGGAAAGGGCCAAACTTTTGGGATCAAACCGCTTATTATAATCTTTGCCTTCCTCAGAGGCTGAAGACCTTCTAAGTTCTTTCACGCTCATGCTGTGATGGAGATTCTCAAAATTATGGGGTCTTTATTTGCAGATTGTAGCACACATTTACAAAAAGTCGCTCCAATTTAGGCCCCTATATGAATCTACCCCATTTCAAAACAGCTGTTGACTACCATGCTATGATCTGTTCAAATGTAGTTCTTATTTCATGATTTTATTTAAATGCATAAATCATCCTTAAATAATTAATTTTCTTGGGACACATTTGACTTGGGAAATTACACTGAGCTTTTTTGTAAATGGCAAAGTAACCATCATGTCGAAGAAGGAGGGCGCCTCCATGCGGCACAGAGTCAGCTGCAGCTTTACCAGTTATAAATCATCATATTAACTTGGGGAAAAACAAAATAATAAAGTGTCTGACTTTGACCTTTTTTTAGGAATGTCATCAGAGGTTGCCTTGAACACGTGAACAGCATTTTTTGTCGTTTCGATATTCTGTCACACAGCTTTGCTGCACTCACAGCGCCTTTGTATGACCTGATCCTGTTTGCACTCATAGTGCAATAAAACAACAAAGACCATAAAAGTCTGCAGAATCATAACCCGTAAAGCATGATCATATGTTTAATGAGCACCAAAAAGAGGAAGAACAGCATGGGATCAACCGCTGTGACTTTCAAAGTACCACTCACAGAGATCTCAACAGGAAAAGAGCAGAAATTTACCGAGAAGGAGAATCAGGTCGTTCTGGCTCCTGCGTTTCTTGAGAATTGTTGCAATATAATTTACATTACAATAACATAGGCACATTTATTCAAAGTTACCAGGTTGGTAGGTACGAATGGACTAACGGCGTCACCCCTGAAAGAACACACAGATGGAACTGCACAGATGGTTGACAGCTGGAAGCGGCTGCAGCCCCTCTCAGTGACAGAAGACAGCCCGACAGGTGCAGCTCTATCGGCTCATGCCATATATGAAATATACGTCAGGGAGGTGTCCTCAGCGCAGGTTTCCGGCCTGAGTGAATGGAGATCTTGCACCAATGTGGTTCCATCCTTAACTCAGACTGCGTTCTGGGGCCTGTCTGGGGGTGCTGGTGTCTACCCTCTCTATTCTTAGAAGTAACTGAATCTGCTGTGTGACCCACGTGTCCACCCCAGGTCACGTATGTGAGACACCCCAGTTGTCCTGCCCAAGTTAGAGCTAAGTGCATTAATCAGAAGGTCCAATTTGAACCCTTTTTTATTTATTATTTCAGATTTAAAAGGCAGCTAGTTGCCTATCTGTGCATGTGTCAAAAAAATACGGTCCAAGGAAATAAGCATTAAGCTGCAGGTCCTCATTTTATCATGTCTTTGCTTGATAAATGGTTTGTGCTGCATACTATCATCCATAAAATCAGAATAAATTAGTGATGGTGCTTGACTTGATATAGTGTATTGCCTTTTTTGAGCCTGTTTCACAAATGCTATTGTAAATATACTAATGCATGGATGGATGGATACTAATTAATATTAAAACAGTAAACTAATTATTCATTTTGACGTACATTCTTGACATCCAAGAAAATGTCTGACAGAAATGAATGGAGATGATAAGACCTTTATTATTAACAAAAGACTTGTGCGAAGGAGGACTTGGGTCAGAGTGGTCACCGTCTCATGAGGAGCTGTGGGATGTTTCCTGAGCACCAGTCCAGCGTCTCTGCTGCCCTCCGACGCATCTGCAGATGGCTTATGTACAGGTTTGTGCACAGGCGCGGTCACCCAGGTCAAGGACCCGGCTCTCTACCTGCCAATACGCCACAAGCTGTCATCACTCTACCACAAGAATTAAGACTTAAAAGAAAGCGAAGGGTTTCCATGGAGACTAGGAGACGGGAAGGTTTAATATGTGAACTTCTTGATCTCGTCGTACAGCACCAGCACAAAGGCGCCTCCCATGCCTCTGATCACGTTGGACCAGGCACCCTTGAAGAAGGCTTTTCCTCCCTCGTCCTTGAGGATCTTTCTCCAGCAGTCGATTGTGCCTTTGTACATGATGTCAGCTGTGGAGGGAAAAGGCGCAAACGGTGACGCGCAGCGCGCAAGGAACGCGTGCGTAAAAACGCGTCATTGCGCGACAGAGTGAACGTCGTCGTGCGATTTTCCACCCATCACGAGCGTCGCTCACCTCCTTTGCGTCCTGACTGCATCATCATACGACGTCTGACGGTGTCGAAGGGGTACGAGATGAGGCCGGCTACGGCCGTCACGGTCTGCGCGATCATCCAGCTGACAATGATGTGCGTGTTCTTGGGGTCAGGCAGCATACCTGTATGTGGGAGGGGTTTAAACACGTTTCCACGGTAACATAGAGGCCAGACTAAACAGCAAGGCAGGAAATGTGCGCGCACCTTTGGCTGTGTCGAAGCATCCGAAGTAAGCGGCTCTGTAGATGATGATGCCCTGCACGGACACGTTGAATCCGAGGTAGAGCCCCTTGATGCCATCGGTTTTGAAGATCTTGGCGATGCAGTTGCCAAGACCGGTGAACTCCCTCTCCGCGGGGCCCTTGCCGATGTCGGCGGCGAGCCTCGTTCTGGCGAAGTCGAGGGGGTACACGAAGCAGAGGGACGTTGCGCCAGCGGCGCCGCCGGACGCGAGGTTCCCGGCGAAGTACCGCCAGAACTGCGTCTTCTGGTCCACGCCGCCGAGGAAGATCTTCTTGTACTTGTCTTTAAAGGCGAAGTTCAGGGCTTGGGTGGGGAAGTAGCGGATGACGTTGGCCAAGTTGCCCCTCCAGAATGAAATAAAGCCCTGCTCCTTGGGGATCCTCACCACACAGTCGATGATGCCTTTGTACTGTGTCTCTGCGGTGATCTGTTTGCTGGCATGCTGCACCTACAAACCAAAGTCAGCCGTGTCCATGAAAAGGCTTCAGCGGACATCTTCATGCCCCTCCTCATCGTCACAATCAAAGAGGTTTCTGATCTTATACTTTATTGCGTTTAGATATTTAAACATTTTAATCTTTCCAGTCCAGGGATGACAGTGTGCAAGTCAGTGTGTATCTGCGTATCTGCACACACGCACACACACGCACCCCTGTCACTTGAGAATTGTCTGTGTATTAGATTACATAGTTTCAGTTAAATTTAGCTGTTCAATTGCAGTAAATGTTACCGCCGTCATGTGATATTTTAGAGTAATTTTGAACATTGAGTCAAACTGATGGTCATTTTCCTGAGCTCTCTAAGCAAATATCCTTTTTGCGTTTTTAAGAGCGGCCGCAGGCCAGAGCGCAGCGCGTAAACCAATCTGTTGGCATTACGCACAGGGCCAGGGTATCCTAAACTCTACAATGTGATTAATTTTATTGACCAAAAATTAAAAAATCGTTATAAAGCCTTCTATATTTACATTTAGGACTTTATGGTCATTAGTAATTGACAATTACGCACAATTTACGCAGAAACCAATGACAATACTGCCAACATTTGCACAATATTCTTTTTAGTGTTACCTGCAGCAACAACTTGACCCTCTCAATAGGAGCCACGGCTGTTTTGGAAATCGCAGCAGCAATCCCACCAGCCAAAAAGTCCTTCATAAAACTAACCACACCGTCCGCCATGTCTGGATGTTCCACCTGTACTGTGCCAATCCTCACCACGGTCCTCACGGAAACCCAACGCCCCTCCAAGTGTCCGAGGACCCCTCCCGACGGTCCTAATATATGGACGCCATTTATCGCGAGAATTTTGAGTGATGGATTTGGATTTAGTCAAACAGAAAAGCAGGACTAAATAAATATCCGAGTTTAAAGTTCAAGACGTGCGCCATGTCTTTTTTTGCCCCAAGTAAGGGGTCATTTTAGGGACGTTTAAAGGACGAGGTGTGTCATTTTAATAGAATGTGATGCATTTTATCGTTAGGGTTAGGGTTAGTCTGATCTAATCTATTTCTAATCAAGGCAAACTTTAACTTTAAATCTTTCTTCCTTCACGTTTGCCACCCATCAACATGAACTTGAGCCTCCTTTTGGACCTCAGATTCGAAAATACAACGTTGTCTTTCATTTTAAATGATGTTAACCTATATTTTTACAATTCTGGTGATTACAATACTTTTAAATGTTACAATCTTAAATGCACGCCTGATTTTTGTGAAAACGTTTCCTTCTGTTCTTTAAAAAGCTTAGTCTAAAGTAGAGTATGTTTTTGTATGATAAGGTGGATTTTACCCAAGGGCTGATTTCTAAACTAATCTGACAGTTTTGCTGCACCTTCACTTTTGGCACCTGTTCGAAACCGTCATCAAGTTATCGTAGTGCAAGTAGGAAAATCCCGGAAATTACATTTCAAAATAAATTTAAATCGTTTGTGCCAATGTTATGAATGTGTTTGTAAAGAAAGTCAAATTTTGTTTGACTTGCCTGAACGTTCTTGTTAAAAAAAAAAAAAAAAAAAAAGTCAGCCATAAATATGATGGACCAGAGTTTTTATATTTTTTTTAATACATTTTAGTTCGGTAGGAGCTTTTTTTTTTTCAACATTTAGGTTTTTTATTTTGTGGTTTGACATAAACTACCACATATGACCATGGATTGAAGGATTGAAAATATTCTAAAAATCTGTGGCTGTAAAAAAAATTATTATGATAAGATGCTGAAATGATAGGTTCACCCTTCCTCCTATTCTTCTCCTGTAATGACCATTCTTTACACCGTCACCGGGGGGCGCCAGAGAGCCATTTAACTGTAACACCAGCGCTGACAAGCGCTGCTTTGGCCCATGAAACAGGTGCTAGTGGACCCCTGCTCAACAGCCCACTTACAAGTAATGGAGCACTTTATTTGTATCCCTCTGGGAGAACTTGCTAAGTAGCCACCACCACCCGGGGTCAGAGGTCAGACTGCTGCAAGCTCTGGTCTGGTTGTGGATTGGGCACTTTCTACACCTCAGATGTGTTAAGGCCAGTTCTTGCTGACACAAGGGCTTGCACCTGCTTGTAGCTAAAGGGTTTTTATTATTATTTTTTTAATCACTCATATCAGCATGATAATTACGTACGTGTTCATTTGTGCGTTCCTTTTTTCTTGTCATATAGCTTTGCATCATTTATGACTGTGCAGGAAAATCTTTTATTCATTTAAAAAAGGTTTGCAAAATAACAGATTGAGTATTGACAGACCAAAAATTGGTAGATCCTTTCTAAATTTGAAAATAAAAAAAAAAAAAAAACTAGTAATTTCTCTTTATAATTAAAACTAAGGGGAGAAATTCTGTTTACAATCCTTTTTGTGTTGATATTTAAATCTGATCTCAATTTGGAAAAGTCGTTGCTCAGTAACCTTGGATGGAGGGAGGGATCACAGAGGGGGCAAGGGCTTGGATTTGCATTTTGAGTAAGAAAGCTGCAGGTGTCAGACAGTGAGACCCCCCGTCACACATACAAACACACACACACAGACGCACACACACACACACATAAAGCCATTGGGCGCAGCTCCAACGGCAGTACAGTCACTGATCTTATCTGGGAAGAAGCATCTTTTATTCGTCTGGTCTCCAACCGCCGCAGACGTCAGCTGTGGGACCAGCAGAGACTTCGAGATAATGGAGATTATGAATGTCAGACAGGGTTAAGACCACAGATATTAAGGTCAAAACTCACCAGCATGGGACGAGCCCTTTCTTCTGACTCCTGCAATGTGATTCAGAAAGAATTTCTGATGAGGAGGTTTATTAGGAATTCTCTTTGAGAAAAATGTCAAATCATAACACTAGTTATAGAGTGGAAGTCAATATTTACCACTGAGGTCATTTACATGAGTACAGAGAGAATAAGAAAGGACAGATGGGATTTTTTTACTTGACTCTTAACTTTTAAAATAGAAAATAAATTTAGGAAAGTCACAGCACATTAGTTATTTCATGACTTATATTTCTTTCAAATAGCAAATTTGCAAAAAAAAAGTCTCTGTTTCAAAAGATGCAGCAAACTGAATGTTGAATGATGCAAAATTAAACCATCGAATTAAATCATCAATCAAAGCACCAGTAAACTACTGCAGTTGTTTGTAAATAAACACATTGATATATATCAGAATTCTGACATCATCCAGCACACAGCAGCAGAAACATGTGTACAAAAGCTCAGATCCCCCCTGGAAAACCGCCCCGTTCGCCTCCTATCCTCTCACAATGCTCCGTCCCGCGGGTCTCCTGTGTGAGCCCAATCCTCTTGCCTCAGATCCAAGCAGCTGGGAGGCACACGGAGTTTCCCTGAGCTGACTTAGAGGGTCTGAGCCGGAGCTCTCCAGCGCTCAGAGGGAGGGCAGATTATCAAGCGCTTCTCCTCCTGCCCTTTTGGGCCGTTTTCTCTGACGTTTACCTGCAGCCGGCGCCCCCGGCTTAGCAGCCAAGGTAGCCAAAAACATACATGGCTCATGGGCTCTGAATAAAGACTGAGCAATGATGGGAAAAAAAAGGAGCGACAGGCTTTCCAGCTGTGTGCGGACATAATGCGGACGAGTTCAGCTGCTGCTGCTGCTCCGTCCATCCGTTGTCTGCGAGGCTGCAGCTGAGGAGCAGCAGCGCGTGGAGCCCTTTCACAGATTAGGGTCCCCAAATAAGATAAATTAGACAAAGCAAAGTTTACTCGCAGTACATGTTTGGGCTTTAGGAGGGCTGTAAGACAAGAATAAATGGATTAGTCTCTGTGTGTGTGTGTGTGTGTGTGTTTCCATGTTGCTGCTGTCATTTTAACCCTGTCAGTCAATCAATCAGGTTAGAACTACTGTGGGTTTTTTCAGGTTTTCCTAATTGTGGATATCAGGTATGAATCAGATTGGTGCTGTGTGTGGTGGTCTGCTCCCTTAAACTCAGCTGTGTGGATTTTAGCATCCGTAACAAGACAATGTCAGGCCCGCAAACCCTCTAATCCCCGAACCAGAGTGCCGCAACCTTCAATGGCGGCACTCGTCTCACCCTCGTCACAAAAGAATTCCACTCGGCCACGGTCACTCACAATCTCACCTTTTCAGGGCAGCAATATATCGGCCGCACCCTCGAGATGATGGCTTCTCTCACGTTAGGGTCTGAATAGCATTCATCCTTTCTTCCTCCTCAGAAAGAGAACAATCTCCTCCGGCTTCACGAGCACTCGGGAGGGTTTCGGAACCCTCTCGACGGCCCTCAGTCCCAAATTAGTGGGATTATTTCATTTCTGACATAGTCTCATGTGGAATTAAACTGTAATGAGGAAAAAACTTGTCACCCGGCTTGTCAGCAATTCAAGCTTCCCTCCGATGCTAATGGGTGTGCCAGAAAAAGCTTTATTCTTTTTTTAAGTGTGCTTTTTTTATTTTTATGTGTAAGACCACAAGTTATCTTGCGGCATGATAAAGTACAATTAAACTTAATCATTGACTCTTTTCTTAGATTTATGATCACAAAGAAGCTTTATTACTTGTGCCTTTTATAAAAGTTCCATGATTTTTAATTGCTAGACTATTTCTGATAGATGAGGCTATGTTTAATTGGCAAAGGCGATGTTTTGTTTTCTTAATTTCTTGAAAAAATGGGCAAACAGACAACTATCATTACGCTCCCCAGAAAAGTTCATGTAGGTTTGAGAGATTTCCTCAATCTGACTGAACCTGAATTATTCACCTTTGATAAATCGCTCTTTTATGTGCGTTCCAGTGTCAGTGTGCACTGGTGTGTGTTGCACTTGCGTGTCAGTGCGGCCGACAATGTGTCGCTGACCCTTTGATTGGGGCGTAAGTCCTTACTTGTGCGTCCATCTTGATTTGGTGAGCGAACTGAGGGATGGTTGACCTTTGACCCCCTCGGTGTCCGGCGCTCCTGTCAGCGGGTTAATGAGCCACGGCTGTCCGGGGGCACGATGGGCCAGATGACCATCCTCTGCTCTGACCCCTGCGTTTCCCCTCCTTTTCCCACACACACACACACACACACACACACACATCCTTAACCACGAGTCCATCAGCTCAGGTTTGTACAGCCGCTGCTCCTAAAGCTGGCTTCCACATCGATGCCTCTTTTCACCTTTATTTGTTTTTTATTCTAATAATACATTTGTGTTTATTGTCCATTTCAACCTATATTATCGGCAGCAACTGCATACTGTGACTTACAGGATAATTGTGGAAATATTGGAGTATAAATGATAATTGTGGAAAAAAAAGGCTTGCAATAAAAAAAACAAATTCAACTGGTTTGTAAATGTAGAAGTCATGGTTAAATGCATGGAAATACCAGAGTACAAACTTTATTAGAAATCAATCATTAATTTTGTACACCCTATAATAAGCTGTCATTCTAAATTAAACATTTATATATCAGAAAATTCTAAATAATTTTTACCATTATTACTTTTGCTTCTTTAATCTCTTGTTTCCATTTTGATGCCCTGTAAACTGTGATTACAGATTTAACTAATTCCATCAATTGCTGGTCATATATTTTTTTTAATCCCAGGTAAAAAAAATAAAATTAAAAAAGTGTAAAAAAATTAGACAAAGTAATTATAATAACAACGCAATATTAGATGTGCAGAAACACTTGAGACTAAAAACTGACTAAATAATTTGTGTAATTTACTGTTCCACGTATTTTGGATTTTAAATTCTTATGTGCATAAAAACATGGATTGATTGCACATGTCTGTAGAACGATTTCTGCAGCTTTGGCCTCGGGCAGCAGCTAAGGTGGTCCGCGCCATGATGCAACTGGTTAAAGTGGACAAGGTAATGAATTTTAAACTATCGCGCTAACAGCTCTCAGACATGTGGTTTTAGTGTGCGAGCATGGGTCAGTGGGTGGGTGTGGGTGTGTATGTGCGGTTGGGATTTGCAGTTGTGTCTGTGTCCATGTATTTTCGATGAATGCAGGGGGATATGGGCATGAATGGGGGAGGGGGCTGGGAGTCAGTCTCCAAGTATGTGTGAGTGTATGTGCTGAGGATAAAGACCTAGCAAAACAGGCTGGCTTAGTTGACAGGTGACAAGGGTTGTTTTGAATGGGGATTTTGTAATACCAACAGTGAGGAAAAAGCCGGGGTACCAAGGGACTCCTGAAAAGAGAGAAAGAAGACTTTTCTTCTAGCCCTGACGGAGGAGAGAAAGGGCCGTGAAGGCTCCGAGGGACTTAAGGATCCCACTAATCAAACTGCTCCACCGTCTAGCGCACTCATTTTTATTCAAAACGTAGGAATGCTAAATCATTCCAATCGGATTGATCCCGGTGTCAGTGCCTGTGTGGTATTTTCATTCTCTTCTTTCGGCCGTGTCCTCAACTTTGACATATCAGTCAAGCAGGGACAGAGGCGTTACAAAGAGTCTCCATGCAGAAGCAGCCTAATGGTTAAGAAGTAGCATTTTAAAGCTTGTTTCTAAATTTGCATAAATTAATGGGCCTACTTGAAACCAAGCTCTTCACGTCACTTTATCTTCTTTTTCCCTTTTCTTTTTAAAACGTTTGGTCATCTCCTGCAGGTTCCTACATCGGTTTTGGGATTATTCAAAATACACTTGTGGATAGTGAGACTACCCTAATTGCCTTATTTTGCCGTGCAGGAAGAGGAAGGGGGTGGCTGCCCACCACGAGCTGAAAACGAGCCCATTACAGGGCAAACTGTGGGGAAATTTTGAATGTTTCAGCATTATAACCGAATGAACTGACAATAATTACAGAACAATTCAGTCTTGACCTTTCGATTGCATCAAGTTGTAAAACATATTTAAGTAAATGCTGTGAAATAATAAAAATCCTAAATGATTTCTCCAGACTTGTTTGGAATATCACCATTGTTTAACCTCGGTGAACCCGACCTGCGTGGTTAAGGTTGGCCAGCCTCACACAGAAACGGGGATTAGTGAGGGTCACGAAGAAACAGCGTCTCTAAAGTTTTGTTTTTGCCGTCCATGCGTTGGGATTAACTATGCACTGTGGTTTCACTTCAGCTCCATCTCTGTGTTGATGGGCTCATGTCATTTTTGGAAGTGTTTCTAATAATAGATTTGAGGTCCAGAACTTGGGAACACTCATCGTGATGATTGGGATAACTCTGAAAGGTTTGGTGCGTGTAAATCATTTTAGAAGTGAGTTGTTTTAAATGTGAATGACTGAAGCTTAAAAGAGGACTAAGAGGGGAGTGGATTAGCAGCTGCATTCAACAGAGTATTTAATAATTGTACTTTAAGGAGACAAGTTGGTAAGTTAAACACCCCCGCTGAGACCCTGCCTGTCCAACAGAGAACATTTACCCCAACAAACAACCCACCTCCACCCTCCACCCCCCAACACACCCACTACACCATTTAGGAGCGCCACCGGGAATGAAAAGAGAAGACCCGACTTGCATCCTTTCCAGCGGCGCCCCAGATTAAATCGTGAAATCATTTAGTGGTTGTGTGGTCTCGTCGCGGCACCGAGGCGATGCGACCGTGCGGGGACACGGAGGAGGGCTCCAGGCCGAGTCGGTGTGTGGGAACCGCATGGGGAGAAATCCCTGGCTGATCCCGGCCAAGACACTTTGTTTTTCTCCCCTCGGCTCCCACCCTTTCCCTCCCTCTGTTCTTTTCTACATCCATTTTTAGGTTTTCATTTTTATTCATAGGGTGATCAGGGTGGAGGGAAGGGTGTCAGGAAAGTGGGGGTTGGTGGGGGGGGGGGGGGAGTAGTTTGTGTATGCACGTTGTAG
Source organism: Tetraodon nigroviridis (assembly GCA_000180735.1). Classification (NCBI taxonomy): domain Eukaryota; kingdom Metazoa; phylum Chordata; class Actinopteri; order Tetraodontiformes; family Tetraodontidae; genus Tetraodon; species Tetraodon nigroviridis. The sequence continues at coordinate 679,898 of CAAE01015038.1, read as the reverse complement.
GAAAGGATTGTTTGTCGGACAGTGCCAGTGGATGTAGGTGCAGGCCTCAGACCAGGCCAGGCAACAATAGCCACAGTGTTGTTTGGGCAGTTGCGTTTAGGACTCTCGGACATTCTTCCCATGTCAGTATAATCACTACTGGGAGGTAGCTCCATTACGGATTACCATATCATTAATAGTATCCATGACTTTTGTTCAAAGGCTACTTGTGTAATGTTGCCTTGTGGATGACGGCTAATCCGCTGAGCTGCAGCTGTAGGAAAGAGGTAGATCCCACCATCTCTCTCCCTCTTTCTGTCTCTTTCTCTACCTCACACACACACACGCACACACACATACTCTGTCCCTCTCTACTTCACACATGCAAACACATATAGAGGAATCTCTCGCTGCCCAGGCCCACGGGGATCAGGCCCCTGAAAGACAGATAGAAACAACAGTCAAATACAAAGTTCCCCCCATAGAGAAAAAGAAACATCCATTCTACACTTCCCAACTGATCTCCTCCTTAAAGCCAAAGACCAACCCCCTTCACCTCCCTCTATTCTCTCTCTCCTCCTCTGTCCCTGAGTTGGCTCTCGTCCTCCCATTAAAGCCCCTCGCTCTTTAGCGCAGCGCTGCTCTCAGATGGTGGGCCAGATTATAAGAGGGGAACAATACCAGTTTTCAGTGTAAAATGTGCATCTTGTTAGTCCCTTTTTTCTCTCTCCTCTGCTATCTCATGATGAGGGGAGAAAGGGAGAAGCCCGAGCGGCCATTCAGAAAGTTATCTTTGGGTGTCTTCTCCTCACAAATGATGGTCTGTTCTGTGGCTGCTATAATCCGCCTGTGTCCTCAGCCTCAGATGCATTTATTGAGACAAAACCTTTAAGTCCGACAGCACCATTTTCCTACTTTTTTTCAAACATCGTGTCTATTTAAAAAAATAAATTAAAAAAAAATTATTAGCAATCACCCATTAAGCGAATAAGTTAACCTGTGTTTCCAATCTTTACTAATAATAAACAATTTGTTTGTTTGTTTGTTTGTTTGTTTTTGGGCTGCGCAGACAAAAATTACAATGAAGGCTTTTTAGGTCTTTGTCTACATTAACATTGGTCATCTTACAAGAGGAAAAGTTTAGTCTGCAGTCTCGTTTGATGCCTCGGGAAGCGTGAGAGTCACCCCCGATGTTGGCACGTTGGCAGGCAGTGCTGCCAGCTCGAAGGGCAGCAGATACCTCAGAATGATGCTCTCTCCAGCTCTGGTTTGTTTTCCTAATGGTAATTAACACTGGGTATAAGACAGCTCTTCTTTGTCTGCCTGCTGGCTCAGGGAGAGAGCGGCTGAATTATTTCTGCAACAAAACATCTTCAGAAAAACTTCACGGCTCCTCAGGAAAAAAATGTCTTTTAACACATCTTTCTATGATCCTCCCAAATCCATCCAAGTGTAAATAATGAGATATTTTCATTGAGCACAATATCTGCGATAGATTATTCTGGATTGGAAGCCGAACTCCAACTTTGTGTGGTTAATGTCACGCGCTCTGAGTCACACTCTGTCATGTTGTCCTACACGGGTGCCCTGCTGTGAAGGTCAGTAAGGTCAGTGAGGGGATGACCACCACGATGACCACTGCCATATGTGGAAAACAACTTGTTCAAACAACGTCAAAATAACCGGAATCAGAGACAAAACACTTCAGTTCTCAGGTTAAAGTTAGAAAATACAAAAAGTTCTTCCTTTTTTCCAGCTGGCTGGTATTCTTCATTTCTGCTTTATGTTCATTCTCCCCAGTGTTCCCTCCCACAAACGCAGGTCTTTCAGTTAAATTTAAAGCGTTCGGTCACACTTTCAACATTCCCAGGAGAAAATATATTTGCAAGGACTCATTCAGTTTGACCACATGCAGTCACTTGAGATGAAGTCTCCGAGCCTCGCTGGCTGCCAATCTTCCTCCTGCTTTATGTCCCTCTGTGCACCGGTTACTCAGACGTGACCTCTGTGGCTGACCTTTGGAGCCCCAGGGTCCCCTCTCGCTGGCCCAACGCTGGCCCCTGGAGGAAGCTCAACACAGAGGAGAGCGAGCGTCATCGCGCTGGACAAAGGGGGAGTGTAATGTGCTCGCCCCTCAGGAGACCAGCCAAGCGCACAGGGAGCACATTAGGACCTCTGGGTTTTATTTACCCTTTCTTTTTTTTTTTTTCTTCCTGCTCCCGCAAAGATTCGACTGGGCGTCAAGTCTGTCAGGTGGCACATGAGCGCCACGCACACAGCCCAGAAGACCTCATGTATGTGTTCTTCCAATTCACGTTGTCAGGTTCCATATCCTCCCTTCGCCACTGAAGCGTTATGGTAGAGGGAGGTTTTTTTTTATTTCTTTGGCAGGAGCCAGCCGGCATCAGTGGCTTCCTCAAAGCAGCCTCAGCAGCACGAGAGTTGCTGAAGCTGAAAGAAACAGCCCCTCCACTCTAAATCCCAGGATTCCAGCGTTGCAGAAAAAGAGAGGCGACCTAAGCGTGGCTGCGTCTGAAGACACGAAGCAGTGAGCGGACAATGGACGTGGCCAGAAACATGGTTTTTTTGTTTCGATCTTGAGCATTAAGATACACAGATCATGTTACACATGAGAAGACCTCATAAAAAGTCTCTCATGAGGTAACGCTACCAAATAAATAAAGAAAATCCAAGAAATTCGTTTATCTCTGCACCCAGGAGTGTCTGAATATCTTTATTAAGACCTTTCAAAACTTTGTGTGAAAATCTGAATAATTTATTGATGTTGCGAGATGTAACGCCATTAAAGTTGAACAAAAAGAACTCCAATCATATATTATGCCACTCTATTGGAGACGTCTTGTGAAATTAATCACAGGGCGTTATATCATTTGCCTCCACTCCTTTCATAAACGCACACAGGAACTAGAATGTATGGCCCTCTTTGTCCAGCCACCATGCAAAATTATCTGATTTATCTCAAGCATTTTCCAATGTCACAGTGTCTGTCCGTGTGACAAAAGTGCCCCTTGTTGTGGCACACCCGATAACCAAACCCACCCTTGTGAAACTGGCGGCGCCCATCGAAAACACCCTCTCAGCCTTTTGTCCCCACTGAAAACAAAGAACCGCACTTTTTCTTGGCAAATGATGCCTTAATTGTGCAAGTTAACAAGCTTGCCCCCCCCCCAACACACACACACACAGTCATGAATAACAAAGAGTTCAAGTCCCTGTTTGTTTGTTGCTTCATTTTTGATCCTAAACTCAGCCGTCTCTTCTGCCGAGGATTGTTGCACACTTGCCGGGTTGTTGCCGTACTGTGCTCCGCCTGTTCTGCGTCTCAGGAGTGCACGTGAGAAGAAACAACCGAGACAACGGGAGAAGACAAAGCGCGAGAAAAAGGGTGTGACTGAAACTCCGGCGCACAGTGGGATGCTCTGTACAGTATTCATTATGTTTTCATTTGGGTCGGAGATGTCTTTGACCCTTCCCTCTTCTCACCTCCTTCAGAACACTGCCTCTTTTTATTACTCCATTCATTTTTTCTTGGCTCAGATATCTCCGTTCTAAATGGAGGTGGTAGCTGAATGGAGCATCTACATGGATTTGCATAATCTGATGGCATTGCTGGTGAGCACATAGAGAGTTGTGCCAACTTCAAAAAAGGTGTAGCCCTTGTCTCGTGGCAGAGGGCAACCGGTACTTATGAAACTCTGGAACTAATTCCATAGCTGGTATTTGCCTTTCTTTGAGGAGAGTGGTGACACATGTGGGCCCTGACGACGGACGGACCAAGCGCCACTTCTGCCCTTTCTGCCGGTTCAATGATGCCCTCTCACCACAATCAGTCCAAGACAGCATTGATATGTGCTTTTCTTTCCCCTTAAACACGTCCATTCTTGTCTGCTCTCTTCTTACAGAGGCCGTCGTTCTGCAGACGTGGCTGGTGCCAAGGCGGTGGGATGGCTGCCTGTCTCTGATGGGAAACTGTTGCTCATGTCGCTGGGTTGGCTGCCAAGATTTGGCATTATTGGTTAAAAAAATAAAAGAGAGGAAGGGGGGGAGGGAGAGCGTGCAGAAAGGGGGCCCTTTTCAACCCTGTGAGATAGCAGTATCTGTTCTGCCAGTGATCTTCACCGCTCCCCCCCCCTTTTCCTGACACTCCCCCCACCCCCAGTGTTCTTCAGTGCAGGAGATCTGATGCTCTTCTTACTGTAAGATAGAGGGCTTCCATTACCAACCCCCCCCTCCACACACACACACACACACAAACATGGCCAACGTCAATCAACTGTTGCTTTTTCACTCAGGGGTTACACATAATTTTAAACTCTGCAGTTACAAGCAAAAAAAAAGTATCTTTAGTTGTCTCTGAAACGAACAGGTTGATATTCCGATAAAGTCCTGTTACTGTTACTGAAAGACTCACTGACGGTCACGGTTGATGTTTCCTTTTAGCTGTAGTTGACACAAATGATCACCTTAACAGAAATATACAAGTGTAAAACGAACAACTACTTTTTTTTCACCATCAGAAAAAAATACCAGACTGAAATAGACATTTAGTTTTAGGAACCTTTTTGATCTTCCTTGGATGTGTAAATTCTGTGTGAACATTCTTTTGGGTGCCTCAACCCTAAATATCAATTCAAAAAAGCGGATGGTTAATCTTCGCCATGTGATATTAATGCCAAAGACAAACATGCTTGCACCAGAGCTTCACTGCTGAGTCTCGGTTTACATGACAATAAATGGTTTCAATCTTCATTATCCATGTTCAATTTATTATTATTCATGTGAGTTGCTGCGGCCAAATCTTTCTCATCTGGCTGAACTGAAGTCAGGATTTAAACCAAGTGGAGCTGCATGGATCCCAGTCTTCCTCCAAAGTCTTTTCTCTCCTTCTTTGCATTGTCTCTTTTCTGTCTTCTTGGACACTGTCTTTCACTTCTTTGAGTTGTCCTCTTGTTGTGTGTCTTTTCTGACCAGGGGCTGGTTAATGTGGGTTTATTCAACCACCCATATGCAATAATCCATTTGCCTTTCACTTGCCCGTCCACCCAGAACGTTTTCCAGCCATCGCTTCTGCCTCTGCACACGTGAAGGCACCTGAAACACACCTTATAGCTGCATTTGAGAGTCTAACGGGCTTTTTTCCATCTCAAATGATGCTTTGTTGATTATTTTTAATAGAAACTATGCTTTCTCTAACTCCTCCTTGTGAATATCTTTGATTTCAAGGTGTTGATTATGTTTCTTCGTAATCACTCAAGGATAAAACACAAGGACTTCGCTTTCAGCCTCACCACAATGGAGCTCCTCAGTCAAGAAAACAACAAGGACTTTTTTCTCTTTTCTTCTCACAGCTTTTTTTTAACTTCTCTTCTTTTTTTACAACTTACTTAAAGAAAGACACATGGGGCCTAGAACCCGTTTTGTGCATTTATTTGGACTCTGTGGCTCACATGTAACAGACACATGCTTGGCAGAAACAATTCTCTTTTGATCAGATTAATTCCTATTCTGTGGGAGGTAAAAAGCCCTTTCTGTCAGTAACTGTTCCCAATATGGCTTTCCTTGAGAAAGTGGGATAAATCTTTAAAGGGCTTAAGCGCTCACCGATCTGACAGACTTAACAAAAATCCCCTCCAAATCTGCTTGAATAAAACAAAAAAACAGCCAATTTTACATGTAAATATCCACTGATTTTTACTTCTATCTTATTTGCTGCATAGCTTCCCCCTTTTTTATAAACGTTTATGTCCGCAATGAAATTTGATTTAAAATACAGCTATCCACACGGTCTATTTGGTGATCATGGTGCTGCTGCCACTATGGATAATGTTACATAAAAACATTTCTTTTCAAATGTTTTTGAGCTCAAAGCCTTTTTTGAACTTTAAGGATCTTAAGCTGATGTGTGTCATCTGACCTGCAGACTGACATACTAGCCTGTCTGAAGACTTAAAATTAATATCAGGTCTTATATTATGCGATTTGTGAGCTAAAACCTGCATTTTGGTTGAAACTGTCAAGATTAACGCCGCAGTTGGTCAAAAAATGCGGTGATGTTTAACCAGAACACCTGTAAGTATACAATAAAAGGGTTTAATTCGTGTGATTTCATAAAGAGAACCCTCATTGTGTTGTATGAAATATTTATTTACAGAATGTACACGGCCCTATAGTTCACAAATATATAAATAAATCCCAGGTTCTTTACATGGCGTGCTGCGCGCTGTGCAAACTAAACGTGTTTGCATGTGTGTGGCCGATAAAGTTGAAGTAATGGTGATCGAGTCCCTGCACTGGTGACAAATATCCACCGTGCTGCTGCGTGTGCGCGGACAGGGGCATCCCTGGGTAGGTGATGCCCGGGCTTCTGGCCGAGCTGTGCCAGGAGAAGTGACCCGGCGCGCTCTGCTGAAACACGGAGTCGGACGGGTTGTGGCTTTGGTGCTCCGGGGAGGAGTGAAGCTGGCTGAGGTAGTCAGACGGTTCTGGCATCGCGCCGACGGGGCCGAACACCGGCTCCGTGACGACGCGGGACTTGGACTGTAAAAAGGCGAGAATTCGTGCGTACTTGATGTCCTTAGTTTCTGCCCTGTCCTCTGTGGTCAGGTAATGGACAAGGTTCTTCATACACTCGTGGTATCCGTAGTGGAAGTAGTTTGCAAATTCGGCCAGTAGTTCGCCTGAAATAAGTGAAAGAATGCAACGGTAAGACCTAAATAAATCGGAGAAACGTAAAGGCATGAAACGTAAATGTAGATGTTTTTTTTTTTTAATAGACACCTAAATTCAGTAAAAAATGAATGAATCAGGTCCGTTTTCCCCAAATTTTTATTAGCAATAAAGAATTTGCTGTTAATTTTCCCACACAGAGGAGCGGAGTTCATGCGTAAAGTTTCAGCGCAGTGGAAGCGGACTCACCCTTCTCTCTCCCGCGGGGGAAATCCGCGGAGTGCAGCGCACGCAGATATTGAACAGTCATTTCCAGTATTTCGGCCTTCTCTAGTTTTCCAGAGTTCTACCAAGAAAAAAAAAAGTTATCATTAAAATGTTGTTCAAAACGCTGCAGGGTATTTAAATAAGACTGGAAAATGCTAGGTTATAATAGAGCTACAGCATCATTTTTAACGGTAAATATACTTTCCAAAGTCCAAATACCTGTTTTGCCAGTGCCATGGGTACAGTTTTTCCCAGTTCATTGAGGCAGACGATTGATGCGATCCCGTCTTCGTTTCTCAATCACTTTGTGAGAGATGGGCGTTCTCTGTAAACAAAAAAAAAGAGATTTGAGCATACCAAACTGCACCAATAGAAATAAAACTAGTGATAAGAGGATTTTGGGGGGAAAACACAGAGAAGAAAATGTCAAACGTGAGCAAATTTCGAGCATTTTGAAGCTTTGAACTGGTCACAACAGTTTGGCGCGCCGCGCATCGGCGCTCCAGAGCGCGCAGCAAACTCCTGCGCTCCCGCAGTTAAAAAGCACCAAAAACTTGATGGAAAACAAACAAAATCGCTCCTGGGGAGCATGGACGCAAGCTTAGCACGTACAAATAAAAATATTACTGCTTCTATTTTAACGCATGGCTCAACAGCGACAAATATTGTTAACAAGACGCGCGCAATAGTTGATCTAGCGCGCGCCATAGAGGTGAACAACGGGAGATCATCCTATTATTTATATTTAGTCCAGTCCGTGATAATGAATGAAAGAATTAAAAAATATTCAGGTGGAAAATTCCATTTTTAAAAGTGCCTTGTTGCAAAACAGTTTAGTCCTTTCCAAGCAGAGCGCACAAAGAACGCGTACCTTCCGGTCTTTCATTTTCGATGCCATCGGCAGATTTTCCCCTCAGATTTGTGTAAAAAAATAGTTCAGATGAAAGTCGCGGAGAGGTGTTGCTCTGGTAGAAGATGAAGCAGGCTGGCACTCCAGAGAAAAACTGGTCCTTTTAAAGGGATGGTCCAGGGGGACTCTGGCATTCATGGTGTAAATTATTCCATGGGATTAGACCCATGCATTGGTTAAATGTGTGCATTTAGGATCAGTTAAAGAAATAGTAAAAATCTAAAGCCATGGGCTAGCAGGGGGGCGAACCTGCTTTGTTAATCCACGTGGCTGTTCAAAAGACACGTGATTACTTTTAGAATATTATTTGCATAGTAACAACCCAGGCGGGAAATAAGAAGTGAGCGTTGGGATCGCCTGATGCGGCGGGGCGCACTGTGCGCACTGAAAACAAAGCGGGCCAAACAGAAACCCTCCTCTTCCCAGCTCGCGTTTCTCACACGATCGCTTGTTTACAAATCCCAGCAAGCGATCTTAACTCTTATCCAAGCCCGGTCCGAGTTTTAAGGCCTGTCCAGTGTCATTAGAGTAATTAAGTAAGCCTTTAATAGGCTGTTCCGCCAAGTTCAGGGGAGATCTTTTGGAGACGGAGTCCCCCCGTTTGTTCTCGGCGTTTCTCACACGACTTGCTGACACGTCCATCTTTTATGAGAGATGGCAAGCTTTTTGTTTACATTCTTTATTTTGTTGGACTCCTCGGCAGGTGTGTGATTAGCCCTGGCACACGAGCGTCGTCTGCGTCAAGGCCAGCGTCTCCAGCAGCCTCTGGCACACGAGGGTTACCCACCACTGGAGTCTCTTTGGAGAGGCTCAATTTGTATCCTATTATCCTATAAGAAAATGTCTATTCAGTGGAATGAATAGTTTCATTGGCCTAAATTTTAATAATGCTGTGAAAGAAAGGGAGAAATAAAGAAGAATGCAGCTGGTGTGAACGCGCATTATTCCCCGTCACCTGCAAGATGGGTAGCCTGGAGACCCCTATTCATTTGCCTAATTTCGGTCAACTTAACAAACTTTGGGAGAAATTATGCTGCCATTGTTATGAAGGGTGAAGCTTTCTGATCGAATTAACAGCATGTTTTGATCCGGTAAATGTCATTAGAAAGAAAGAAACAATCGCGTTTAAAGGGGCCTGGGTAATGCGCCAAGTGGAGACGCCAAAGCGCAAACTGCACAAAGGGTGCTGGTAAATGCCACAGGGGACTTTTGTACCCTCACATTGCTCAAGTTTTTCCCCCAAACAAAGGGCATTATTTTATACTTGAATACATTTCATACAACAATTGGCTGTTTTCTTCAAACATATTTTCACAGCAAGGTTAACAACAGGTTTATTGTGTGCGCTCCTCCCAGATTCACACCGCTCTCATGCGCCAACACAGTTTTGCTCCGGCTTCTTTTTAAATTTGTTTTTCAGAGAACGTTTTAACCTCCAAACTTTCATCGGCCCTGGCTTTATTTGATCCTGCGAGCGATGTCGAGGAATAAAAAAGCAGCATAGAACGAGGAGGGAAAAGGCTCACAAGACTTCTGAAGGGCCTGGAGAGTTTTTGGAGCACCATGGAGAGAAAAGCGCGAGCGAGCGGGACGGGGGCAGAAAATCCAATTACTTGACTGTGCCGTTTTAACACTTTTTATGTGTCCTTCTTTTGAAATATTCACAGACTTTGCCGCGGTTGCTTTTTTTTCCAGTGCATTAAACACTGGAATCTTTTCGTCTTGCAGACTTTGTAACGCCGGGTGCGCGTCAGCACGCAGCCGAGCGATGCGCCAGGAATTAGGAAAGCACCATAATGAATAGGAAAACAAGTTTATTTCCCCCAAATAGTTAAGCATATTTGTATGGCTATTGTCTGATTTTCCAGATACCCCCAAATGCCTTAAGAATGCCAAATATTAGTCTTTAGAATCACGCCTATGATAAAAGCGGTTCTTTTTTCCATCCAAACGTGCACATTCCTATTACATTTTTTGTTATACTGGACAATTATTGTAGTTACAAAACTGGTTTTGCACTGTTCTGGTATATTCGAACCTTAGGTTATTTATGAGTTGCATTAAATGAATTTAGATTAGAGTTTAAAAAATAACTTTTAATGTGAGTCTCTGCGGCGTAATTACCTGAAAACTTGTTTGAATGAATATCATAACAGGAAAATGCTTTTATAAATTAAGTGTGGAAAAGCAGCTCCTGTTAGAACTCTATTTTTTAAGTATTTTAGTTGGGTTGCACCTCATCAAATAGGTTTCAAATCCACAAGTACCGCGTTTTGACGCATTTAGTTGTTTTTTCGCACAAGCTTCTTCGCAACTTGATCCCGTCTGTGCGTGACGTCACGTGGGAGCCAGTTACTTGAAACGTTTTGGATGGCAAGAGAGTGTTTTATTTAATTTACCACTATTACGGTATTAATATAGTCAGTGAGTCCCGTGTTTATGCTATAGACTAAGATAGGTGTGCTAAGCTGATCATCCACCTGGACCGGATTCTGGATGAGACAGAGACTGATGCACTCGTTCTCGGAGCGGAATTGTTTTTCCCCCAACTTAGTCATATTCTTCCTTAAAAAAACAGATTTAGAAGGAACATTTTCGAGATGGGCAATCACAGACTAAAGTCACTAAAGTAAATTGAACTGCATTCACATTAATCTTTTTTTTTTACTCTGCATGTGATCATTTCCCTTTGGCTTTAGTTTTTTGTTGTTGTTTTGTTTTGTTGTTTGTTTGGGTTTTTTTTTTTTCAGCAGTCTGCAATTTACAAATAAAAATAAGGTTCAGGGAAAAGTAAACTTGTTGCAAGCGTCCACTGACCCGCCAGCAGCACCGCCTCCAGCGGCAGGAGCATCACCAGGCTGCGCTTCCTCGCCGTGCGTTGCCAGGCGCTGCGCTCTGACCCGTGGCGACCGAAAAGGCTCCCTGACGCCATCAGCTGGCTTGTTGCGCCACCAGCAGCCCGAACTGCAGCGTTTCACCGAGCTCAGGACTCAGCTCAGATCCAAACACGGCCCTTCCAAACTGCACTGACTTTGCTGACAAAGTCATGCAGCCTGTTCAACACTGAAGGAATAGCTTCCTAGAAATTACCGTAATGTTGCTTATGGGGAATTTAGTAGATCAAAATTTATAGGAGTACGGTAATATGCAGTTGCACTATGGTTAAAACGCAAAAGCGCCCCCTCTAGCGGTCTATTCTGACTCTTGCTCTGTGCTTTACCTCATACTCCGCCGAGAGGGAGGACGTGACAACCTGCTTCTCTGTAATCCGCAAGCTTTCCCAGTTTTGATTATTTAAGGGCTGATTACAGATGTCTAATTGTACCGTCTTCAGCATCACCGTTACCAAACTACCTTCAGCATCAAGGAGACTTGGGAGGAACCGCTCAGCAGATGGTCTCAAAGTTAAAACCAAGAGTAAATATTACACTACGGCATCTTCGAGTAAACGGCCAGAAATAAAAACCCACCCCGGAGCCAAAATAGAAGAACATGTTTAGTTTATCTGGGAGTGCTTTAGTAATATCTTCTGCAAATTCTTCAAATTCAAATAGGGGTTTTCTTTAACCAGTCACCCAAAGGTCGGCTGATATAACGGGTTCCATTGTTTAAAGTGCCCTAATTAAAATAAAATATTAATGAAATATAAAAACAACTTATCACTAGTACTAAAGCACTTTAGGGAAAGGTAAAAGGTAGGTCGAAAAAAATGCAGTATAAACGTGGATTAGCTGTAAGAGTTGGACTTCACCCTAACAGAACTTTTGAAAATAGAAATTATTCTACATAAAATCACACAGCTTCAAATAGTCAGTAAATGCTCCATGTAAAAACATTTTCAGAGCAAATGTTTACTTAGGTTACTTGAATTACATGTTTTCCATAAGGCCTGTAATGGGGTGTGTGTGTGTGTGTGTCTGTGTCTGTGTCTGTGTCTGTGTGTGTGTGTATATATAACCTGTAAACAGTGTGAGCTGCACCAGTTAGAATGAAAACAACCTAACACTTCCAGTTAAAGACCCCGAAGACAACATTAGATAAAAACATTAAGCAGCTTAACGGTTTTTCTTTAACAAAAAATTAAAAAAACAAATAAACAGCTTAACTTTTTTAGTTGACAAATCAGGTAAAACAGTACTTGCTAATGTTCAATTACATGTTTCATCATTTATGTCCAGTACCTGTATGGTTTTTTTTTTTTTCTTCTATTTTTTGATTTTATTATGTGTATATAGAGTTTTCTGTCATGTCTTACTTTTCTTATTTCTCTATTCTGATTCCATGTCTGTCCTTTTATTATTCTTATTTCCCTGTAAATATTTTTGGTATTTACTGCTGCTGGAACAGTGCAATTTCCCCGTTGTTGGATAAATAAATAAATATTTTCTTTTCTATTCAACATTTCAGCTACAGGTCTGCGCGCTTCTTCCGGCTCAGAATATCCACCAATGAAAACGCCCCTCTCAAATCCCCAACGCAGCCACATGAACGGCGGCCTCTGATTGGCTGAGAGCAGAGGCAGCGGAACAAAATGCAGACGGCCCCCGCTGCTGTCGCTGTTGCTGCCTCCTGTAAAAAAGGTTCAAGTGTCTGAGTCTGCTGCCTCTCACAGGTTAGTGAAAACACGACTGCCCACACGACTGTATTCAAATGCCCGAGGTTAGACGTGTTGTCTTAAATGATCCTTTTCCGAGATAGATTTAGGCCGGAGAGCCGCTGAAAGCGGGATGCTGTCAGTCCTGTCAGTAAAAGCTGCTGTCTTCCTATATTGTTCCCTGGAAAATGACGGCTCTTGACACGGTTTTAGTCGCTGCGTCATATCATATTTTCGTCTGTATCCAAAAGGGCCGGATTATTCATAGAATCGCATTTTTTCTCATGACGTTACGCGCTCATCTTTCGCCCGTTTGCGTAAAAGCTCGCCATCACTCAGGACGCGACGCGTTTTTGAGACGCATCATATTTGTCCTGGAACTTTTTGTCATGTCAAACCTGCTGTTGCACAGTGACCAAATCTGAGATAATGAGATGCCGGGAAAAAGGGCCCAACGTCACCTCAGATTCAGCCCGAAATGATCCCGAATACATGAGGAAGTCGGGGAGGACAAGAGCGCGTCCTCCGGTTTTAAAGTTGTAGTCCAGTTCATTTCTGGGTCACACAAAATTCTGTTCAATGTGACAGATGCATGACTGTAAACATCTACCCTGGGATCTATAGCGTGTTTATCTGTCAGCAAAATCAATCAGGATTAGTGCCTCCGCTTGGTTGTTTTCGCCTCATACATGCTGATTCTACTCTGCTTTTAAAGGTGATGGTGCACATTTTAGTAAATCATTAAGGAAATTTTACGAAATGAAGAAATCATTAATAAAGTAAAGAATTCCCTGTAGTTCCTGTTCGCCATTGTGAGGTTTTGTTCCACCTGGGTCCTTCCGTAAGCCACAGAAAGGTCCTCAAACCACTCCTTGACCTCCGTGTTGGCGCTTGAGCACTGCTGAGAGAAAAGAGTGATCCGTTGCTTCTATTTATATGTGGTGGAGGTAAACTGTAGTAGCTAAAGGTGGAGAGCAAATAGAGAAAATGGCAAAACTGTGTCTGGGCATGCAGCAGCTGGCACCACTGACTCACGCCACGCTTGAACTCCCCCTGCATCCGCTTCTAGTTTGGGTTTGTTTGGCTTCTTTTTTGTTTTCCATACTCCTCCGCCGGGATAAACTTTACCTCTGATGCTGTTAACAGCTGTCCAAGTGTTTACTGCGGTTCAGCAACAGATGCAGGGAACGTCTGGAGGCCCTGCCCCTGTTAGACGGTATCCCTGAATGAAAGAAGCGGATGAGGGCGTTCAGGGGTGGGCTCTGTCCTGCCAAGGCAGAAATCAGGAATCTTTGGAATGTAGCCGCTGTTTCTATCTGTTGGTTTCCTCACGGTGGGACAGCATGATGCCCGCCGGCCTGGCCGAGCCATCGGTGAAGCAAGTGCACCTTCAGTGGTGTGTTTTTGCTCATCTGTAACAGAAGAACATTTATTACATGTAATAGCCACATCATCCCATCTCCTCAATTTCATCTTTAAACGCAATTAATTGGGGTTTTTTTTCATAAAATTCCCTGGCATGTTTTATCGTTTACTTTTTAAGTTGCTGTGTTGTCACTGGAATAGGTCACAGTGTCTCACATCAGCAGAGGCAGCGTAAACTGATTTTTGGACCCTGGGTCCTTCTGCCCCCAGAAAATTGCTCAGCCCCTCGCTAGTGTGGTCACACAGGTGGGGGGGATTAAAAAAACGAGAGAGAGAGAGAGAGGAGTGCAGGATAGGATTTATGAAATTGTACAGCTGAACCAACCTCAGGGAAAGACAACCTTTGTAGTTTTCTTTCTTTGCATCCGGCGCTGGTTTGGAACCTGTGCAAGATGCAGAGAAATCCGCCCATCAACGTCCTTACTGCCTGTCACCTGTGGATTCAAAAAAAAAACTTGTTTTAGGAAGTTTTTGAAGTGTGTTGACAAGTTTTTGAAGTGTGTTCTTTATAGAAGCCACGCAAACAGCCGACCACCGAGGCTCAAATGTCGTTTTCCTTTCACCTGTCCGAGATGTCGCCCAGTCTGCTCGTCTGCAGCTCAGACGGGACGTTTTGTCTAAATCCGGCATCAGGGAGAAAAGGTGACTGGAAGCAGCTTCACTGAAAAAAATGGGATCATGTAAGGTTTGTGAAAAGACTCTTTCAGTAATATGTTGGGAATAAGACCACCAAATGGTCTCTAAACCCGACAGATGCTCAGCGTCTTCGTCCCTTTAGGGTATCACGCAGCTTTTTGTCTCGGCTTCGCTCCGGGCTGCCCTCATCTGTGCCGTTGCTTTTTTTCCCCAGTCATTTGTGCACCTGTGTGGGTGTGGGCTGACCAGTTCTGCCGCTAGCTCATCATCCTCCTTGCCGGGAATATCAGGTAGTGGTGGATGCTGTTGGAGCACCTTCCTCCGTTCAGCTAAAAGCCCAAACACACTTTGACTTTTAGTGTGATACACCAATAAAATCAGAAGCAATAATGTAATAATGACATGTACTACAGCTCTCTATATATAGTATTGTCTTTTGTTTGGAGGAAAGTGTGCATATTTGTGCAACAGTGAATATTTTGACAAATATTTTCCTGTTTGCCGAGAAACAACACTTTTGAACCGTTTCTGCTCAGCGTTCTGCTGTATTTGCCATCATAACATTAGCTTTCTGGCTCAGAGCTGCATCAGAGTCAAGAAATGTTTCTTTGTGTTTGTTTTTTAGTAGTTTGTTCTATTTACTGGATTTAGGAGCAATGTTTATGTTACATAGAATCCTTAGGCGAGAGTACCTCCAGACACCCATGCTCCAAAGCACTTTGAAACACACATTATGAATATTTTTAGGTATATTTTTATCTGCCCACTTCTTATAATGACTGTGTGTATAAAGTGTACAAAGTCCAAAAGTTTAGAGTAAACAGTGTTAACGGTCAGAGCAGCAACATGTGGACACGTGTGTGTGTCCACATGTTTAGTGAACGTTCGACTACGTCGTACGTGTGGGTTTTTTTGAAAGGGGTGTGTCTTTTTTTTCTCTCTCTTTATATTTGTAAGAACGGCAGAGGTCTATTAGAGGTTAGAGTGATTCTTCCTCCTGCTGCTAGACAAGAGAACCTTAAGACCACCTTTATTACCTGGAAACATCTACTTTTTCTTCAGCCTGTGAGTTTACGCATGTTTTGTGCTTTGCTGTTAAATGTTGAGAAGGTCAACTTCGGTTGCGTTAGTTATGTAATTGTGACGCTTCTATGGTTAGAATGAATGAATCTGTCTTCCTGTAGTTTTCCTGCTTCTGCATTATCTCTATCAAAGATCCGATTCTCCGACCTTCCTTAAGATCGCATCACCTGGAAACGAGATTGCGACATTCATTATTTCACAATTTTTAAAAAAAGACACATCATACTATATGCTTCACCACCGTGACAGACAATTTCTTGTGACATGCTGGTAACGCTCCTCTTTTTGGTTTTGTCATATTTCCTTCCTGTGTCATCATTATCAGATGTACTGCTGTATTACTTATTTTTTTTATTTTAAATCAAACTTTACATCATACTAAGTATAATATATGTAGTGGTCTTAATTTTTATCATTATATTATTGTATTAAAAAGCACTTTCACAACTTTATTGCTTCGTAAATGTTTATTTTTGGGTGCTTCTGCATGGCATTTCTGTCACTTTGCAGGATTTTTCTAACCAATTATTATTCCTTTGTAATTTTTGGGATCTTTTTGTTGTTGTATAAGCAGCAAAAACACACCTAACACCCACTTGGCGATAGGCGCTGTGACTTTTATACCCTAATGTCGCAATGGTGATTGCTTAAGTGCTCATTTTGTTCAAATTTTGGGCCTATAGGAATAAATGGGAAAGGGTTCAGAGTTTGCGCATTGTGTCATCCTTTATAACACACACACACACACACACAAGATCAAACAAGTCTAAAAATCCAAGTCTACCACCTTGATCTATGTGAAGCATCAATTACATCTAAATATCAAAGCTGAAACACTGAAACACTATCTGAAACATCAACCAGTCAACCAGAGAGAGTCTAAATACAAAATAGATCCAGGTAAAAAAATGTAAAAAAATCCTCTGCCTCTGCAGGAAATGCGGCTGTGGTTTATAAACATAAACGTACAAAAATGGATCTTTAGCAAGCGCAGGTGAAATAACGTTCCCATTTTTGTTTCCCCCACAAAGGCTGAGTGTAACAATCATGCAGACCCCGGAGGCCCTCAAGCAGTTTTGGATTCCAGAGCTCGACAACATCCAGCATTTTCTTGGCGGGATGAGCGGCAACGCTCTGGTGGGAATGGGCGTGCTGGTGGCCCTCACCACCTACTGGCTCGCCTCCCGACACAGAGCCGTCAAGCAGCGCGTCGATTTCAGCCGGCAGTCGGTGGAACTACCAGTAGGTGGTCTCTCTACGCTGATCATTTTTAAGGACATTAGTTCTTTATCATTTCATGTGAAACCACATTGGAAACCTCTTGGAAACAGAGTTAATTCTAAAAAAATATCAAGTGTTGAGCAGCGTCGCTGGTGGATATTAGAGGCTCTGGCCTGTGTTTGTGTAACCTTGAATGCGTCCTGACCTGTACGGTGGCGAAGGCATCCGGAGGTCGGTGCTGGTGGAGAACGATCAGCTGATCACACACTACTACGACGACGCGCGCACCTTCTATGAGCTCTTCCTCCGGGGGCTTCGGGAATCCAGTGAGTTCCACCCTCCTTTACTGGGACGCTGATGCCAATTGAAAAGGGCGACGTTAAGATTCATTCATGAGTTGTTCTTTCTCACAGATAACGGACCTTGCCTTGGATCCAGAAAACTGAACCACCCGTATGAGTGGCAGTCTTATCAAGAGGTAGGCACACACACACACACACACACACACACACACACACACACACACACACACGTTTCCTGGCTCCCCTGTCTTTGCCTAGATGAAGAAAAAGCATGATCAGGAGAAGATGAATGACAGTAAGGCGTCGGAGTCTATGATTCATGTAACGTGATTTCACAGACTCTTTTTGCAGAATCTTTCTTCACAGCGGAAAAAGCGAAGGTGTACGTGTGAAACAGCTCACCATTACCAGCAAAAAGCCCAGACACGCGCTGACCCCAATGAATCAGTCCAGTTATTGACCTGGTTTGTGTTGCAACAGAGATCCAAACTCCAGACAGAAGCGGTGACTGTGTAGCTCAGAGGAAGCACGCCGCCATGATTTGCATAAATCGCCCTGTTGCGGCCGATGCAAATGTGATTTTGCACATTGACAACGGTCATTTACAACCCACACGGCAGCGGTCTGAAGAGGGAACGGACCTGAAACCTGTGGCCTCAGCTTGCTCGCGTGTGGCATTCACTGACCAGGTGGATCTGTGGCTCTTAGGTATCTGCTGTTGCTGCTGAATCCGTTGGTGACTGTCAAAAAAAAAAAAAAAAGATAATAAACACCAAAATGCTGTCACTGGTCATCAGTGCACAGGAGTTCACTGAAGTGCGATGACACAAATCTTTTAAACTCGGCCCACAATGGTCCTCTCCTCTCCTCTGTCCACCGTCTTCTTTCCAGTCAGTTTGGAGGGAGGTCAGAATTCTTCACACCATCAGAAGCGGTTCTAATGGGGGTCTTGATTGCGAAACTCACGTTGGCTCTTTGTGGTTTTGAATTACAGGAAAAGCGATAATGATCATCTTCTGCATCAGATTATTTTATATTCCTTTCATTAAGAATAAAGTGCTATCAATCAATACAGACGAATACACTAGTTTTCCTTTTTTTTTTGCACAGGTGGCAGACAGAGCCAAGCACATTGGCTCCGCACTCCTGAACAAAGGCCACTCTCATACCGGAGACAAGTTTATCGGCATTTTCTCCCTAAACAGGCCAGAGGTACAAAACAAACCTACCCACAAGTTCAACACCAGCAGCTGTCTTACAAGATCTCTCTTCCCTCTCAGTGGACCATTTCAGAGTTGGCCTGTTACACATACTCTCTGGTGGCGGTTCCCCTGTACGACACTCTGGGTAGGGAGGCCATCGGCTACATCATCGACAAAGGTACCGCGCGGCTGGCCTCTGCGGGGCTAACTCTGCCGCCCCGCCTCAGAAACGCTGGCGCGGAGCCGGTCACTCAGCACCGTCCGTTCCGTTCCAGCTACCATCTCCACCCTCATCTGCGACCTGCCCGAAAAGGCCTGGATGGTGCTGGACTGCATCAACGGCAAAGGGAAATCGGTAAAGAGGATCGTGATCATGGGACCGTTCCAGAGTGAACTGGTGGAGCGCGCGGAGGAGTGTGACATTGAAATCATCAGCTTTGAGGACTTTGAGGTGCGTTCACACTATTCTGTTTTACTGTGACTGACAAGTGTCCTCTTCCAGACTGTCCCTCAATGTCTCCATTTGTATATATATATTTGTGACAGGCTTTGGGACAAGACACCGTCATGGAACCAGTGGTGAGTTCAGACCCGAACCAGCAGAATCACGTTCATCTGGAGACGAACTTGGTGTTCCAGAGTACAACATCACGCTGTTTTCTAGCAGCACGATTCATCATCATGTGCGTGATCTGATTACAGCCTCCTGCACCAGAAGACCTCGCCCTCGTCTGCTTCACATCCGGAACCACAGGTGATCACATGACACGATCTGGCCGTTGTTCCTTTTTTTTTTTTTTTTTTCTTGAGATAAATAATGAATCCTTATCTTCTTTTGCTTTCAGGAAAACCTAAAGGGGCAATGTTAACTCATGGAAATATAATCGCCAACACTGCAGCTTTCTTAAAATTAACAGAGGTAAATAAACCTAGCAAAATTTTAAATTTGTGTAAATATCCATTAAACAAAATGGACAACAATATAAACATCTGGACAGCGATATAATTTACAGGAAATGCACACTTTTTCCCTTTGCTGTGGCTTCTACACGGTGTTTGGTAATCAGTTTGTCGTTGCCATGGGTTACCACGCTGCTTGTGTCGGTCTCTAAGCAGCCTGGAGGTTCTCAGGAAGTGACAGTCTTGATTTTAAAACCATGCTGTATATGATAACGCCGGTTCGCTAGAATGTTGCAACATAACTGCTTTAACTCTTTTCTGACCAAACGAATTCAACTTTCAGGGTATTTTTAGTTTTCTAAAGCAAATTCATGCCTCAGCCAAGTTGATCCCATATTAGATGAGCTTTAGCCCTCATGCTTATGCCCTCACACATGAATTACCTCCAGGGAACGCTGGAATCTCAACAGATGAGCAATCTCCTTCGTCACTGAGTGAAAACACAACTTACCAGACCTTGAACACTTTTTTCCCCTCTTTTTTAGAAAGACTGCATGCTGTGTGTCCACGACATTCACATATCCTATCTTCCCCTGGCTCACATGTTGGAGAGGGTGATACATGTAAGTGAAGAAGAGAAACACTCACTGTGATCTTTGGCAAATGATTTAAAAGCCAAAACAAAGTTTAAAAAGGCATTTTGTCACCACAATACATAAATGACTGTACTAGAAGTTCTATTGAAAAGCAGGTTTAAAATGCGCCGTTTTCTTTTCTTCGAAATAAAAAAAGTTCTTAGAAATAAGTTTAAAAAATCGAACCTTACCTATGCTGTGTTTGTGCGCCACCTCGTGGCCAAACTGCGTCACCGCTTCCCAATTCAGGGCGTCGTCCTCGTCCATGGGGGTCGAGTTGGCTTTTTCCAAGGGGACATTCGACTTTTGATGGATGACCTGCAGACGCTGAAGCCAACAGTCTTCCCCATGGTTCCGCGTCTGCTAAACCGCATGTGTGACAAGGTCAGTCCTCGGCGATCTGGAGCTTTCGTCTGGATCTTTGGTTTGGTCCGTGGTTGTCCCGAGTCCTGAAGACAAACTTGTCTCGAATCTCTGCAGATTTTTAGTCAGGCTGACACACCACTGAAGAAATGGCTGCTGCGCCTGGCGTTCAGCAGAAAAATAGCAGAGCTCAATCAGGGTGTTGTCAGGCAGGATACAATCTGGGACAGACTTATCTTTAAAAAAGTTCAGGTAAACATAGACCGGCATAAAAAATATATATATATATATATATATATATATATATATATATATATATATATATATATATATATATATATTTTATTATTTAAAAACAAAAAAATAACTTTTTTTCTGCACGCAAACACAGGGGGCCGAGTGAGGATGATGATTACAGGAGCACCGCCTGTGTGCCCAAAAAACTTGACGTACATA
>CAAE01015038.1:615822-659171 GCA_000180735.1 Tetraodon nigroviridis | reverse complement strand
GCTGTCAGGTGAGCGGCACCCCACACACACACACACACACACACACACACACACAATCATAATCATTTATCAAATCCAGATTTTTTAATGACTTTTTTAAAAATAAATATAACAACCATGCTGCAGTTATACGAAGGCTACGGCCAGACTGAATGCACAGCTGGGTGTTCCATGTCGCTGCCTGGTGACTGGATTGCAGGTCAATAATATTCCAAATCTTTTCATCTTTAGCGCTGACCCTTTTCCACATTGCTATGAGTTTTTTTTTTGTTTATTTGTTACCCAGGGGCTGTTGGCCCTCCTGTGCCCTGCAATGACATTAAACTGGTGGACGTGGCAGAAATGAACTACTTTGCAGCCAATGGGGAGGGAGAGGTGGGCTGGCTTGAGTCCTGAGCTGACCTGGAACAAAATCCTCGGGTTGCGCTTTTGACATGAAATTAAATGAAAGTCTCCTCGTAGGTGTGCGCCAAAGGAACAAATGTTTTCAAAGGATACCTGGGCGACGCGGAGAAAACAGCCGAAGCGCTCGACGAGGATGGATGGCTGCACACGGGGGACATTGGGAAATGGCTTCCTGTAGGCAGAACTGATTCAGTGGCTCTTTAATGAGCGTTACTGAAGGTCTGACAGGGAAAACGTTGTCTTTTTCTCTTCTTTTTGCAGAACGGCACGCTGAAGATCACTGACAGAAAGAAGAATATTTTCAAGATGGCGCAGGGAGAATACATCGCCCCAGAACGGATCGAAATGATCTATAATCGCAGCGAACCTGTGGCCCAGATATTTGTTCACGGAGACAGTTTAAAGGTCAGGAACTGGGGCCCTACAGGTCAGTCAGGGTGGGCTGGCAGGAACTGTGCAGCACTGATCCTCCTGCCACCGGTGTGGTTTTAGGCGTGCCTGGTGGCCATAGTCGTACCCGACTCCGAAACCTTGCCTGACTGGATCAAGAAGAAGGGGATTGAAGGACCCCCCACTGGCCTGTGCAAAAACCAGGTGAGTTTATTGTTTTATTCTGGTTTTACAGCACAGGTAATCATTAATTGATCATTTTTTTTCCTGATTTCCCGCTTTCAGGATGTCAAGCGAGCTATTCAGGAGGACATCTTGAGGCTGGGCAGAGAAGCAGGACTCAAATCTTTCGAACAGGTATTTGCAAACTTTGTCACCTCTGACAGCAAAAACGAGTGATTTTTTATTTTATTATAATATATTTCTGATCTTCTTTATAGGTGAAGGATATCACATTACATCCCGAGATGTTCTCTATTCAGAATGGGCTGCTCACACCCACCTTAAAGAGCAAGAGGGTAGAACTTCGCAGGTACTTCAGAAAGCAAATTGATGAAATGTACGCCAAAATGTAAAAAATAAACCTAGGTTAGGATATGCAGGCGGAGGGGAGGATGACCACACTGCCAGAGCCAAATATTTGAATGTTGAACCTTCACTTCTGGACTCGATTAGAAACCGTTTCTCACACATTCCATTTCTGCTTGAGAAAACAGTGCTGACCAACATTTTATTTGCACGTTGACAAAATTAAACAGGAAAAGTTACTACTTTTGCCTTAAGTGCCACGGTGTCTGAACTTAAATGTATTTATTTTTTTTATTTTTAGGAACTACATCAAAGAATATGATATAGTTTTATAGAGGGAGATATGGGATTGAGAATACATAAGTATAACTATTTAATGTTTCTTGTCTATCGTTTAAGCCTGAATTGAATATATTTAGCAAACGCTTTAAAAAAGCTGCAGCGCCTAAAATGTCTGGACCATGTCAGATGCTGTAATTGGCTTTGTTGCAATGTTTCACAAGATAAACTGATGTTTCAAATATTTGTGAAGTTATCTTGGTAGCTCTGTTAGAAGTTGTTCACGTTTTGTTGGCTTATGTTACATTTAAGCATTGTTGTACTTTACTGTTACTGTAAATTCTAAATAAACTATCAGGTTGTGGGCCAGAAATGCAGACTTTAATTTATATTGTGCATAAGTTTTAGTGTTTAGTGGGTTTTAATCCAAGTAAAAGGAGGTTGATTCTCTGTACTTGTGTCATTTCCTCGTCTGCAGGATGGAATTTCTATTTGTTAAACGTATCAAATAAAGTGCATTTTGTCCAGAAAGGTGCATATTTTAATGCATTGAATAGATTTAAACGACATTGGACACTTCGGTGAAAAGAAAGCATGACATCAGCAGAACCATCTCACCATCTACATGTCCAGTTCCAGCATAAGCTGATCCGGGATATCTCCGCTCTTTTCTTCAAAGTCCTCCAGGCTCTCCGCATATTTCAGGTCATCTTGGCTGTCTCCCCACGCGTCAACCGATTCCTCCTCCAGATGTGCAAAGCTTGCCGCCTGACTGGGTTCAATGTTGCCGGCCTCGTCCATCAAATAAGGCTGGTCTTCCTCGTCCTGTCGGTGAAAAGCAGATAAAACTGGTTTGAGGATCAAAAACAGGAGGACGCAGAAGCAAAGTGAACTAACCCGCGTCATGATGTAGCTAATGCAGATCTCCTGCGGCAAAGGGTGACCTTCCAGTGAAAAGAGGATAGTTCACACACCTGGAAATGGTTTACTGAATCCATCAAACACCCACAACTTACTGGAGGATCTGAAATTCCTGCATTCGGGATCGTGACACTTCTGGTACCAAACTTCCTCTTTCAAAGATACAATAATCCTGCAAAAGATGGGATAACCTTTTTAAAAAAGCATGCCAGGAAAAAAAAAAAGAAAACAAGATGTGGAAGATGTGGAAAAACGCATACATAATGTTGTTGCTTTTATGAAACCTCTGCACGTTTTCACACCAGCGGTACTTTAAGATGTCGTAAACAAGTAGCTGTTCGCCCGCAAAGTAGTTCCACCTCCTGATACCTGTCAGAGCAGACATTGTTGTTTTAAAAAACAAATTCAAGATAAAGCAACAGCCCTTTTGTTTTCGAGTCAGTACATCCCTAAAATAGTCAGAGTCTGGAAACGACGGGACACTTACTTCCTTGTATTCCATCCTTTCGAACGAGGGTTAGGACAAAGTTATCCACCTCTTGATGAGGGGAGGACATGCTGCCAGAAAGTAATTCTGTGGGTAATAAACGTGTGTGTGGGTGGAAAACGATTAAAAATGCTGTATTGAAAAATACAAGGACAGATGGTCAGGTAAAGGTCACCTCCATTTGTGTCTGCCGCCTGCTGGCGAGGGGCCCCTGAGCTTCCGGGCTCCTTCGTCTCCGGCCCCTCCCAGGTGAGTATCCTCTGACCTGTGAAACTAAGGATGCACACAGTTCAAAAGCAGGTAACACTTCAGAACAAAGGCACCTGAAAGAAATGTGAACGTACCTCACATTGCAGATTAAGGAAGCCAAAAACACGCTCTCCTCTGCAGAAACGCCCTTCTCGGGTGCGGCGTGAAACGCGCTGTCCGCCGCCACGGTGAACGCCGTCCTCTTCCCAGCCTTCGACGACTTGTACAGGCGGAAATTCCTGTTCCTGGTGTAAACTCCTAGTTGTGTAAATAAGGTACGGTGAAAAATGGCACAGGTGAGTGAATCATTTGTGTGTTTTTCTCACCAAGATCAACAAAGAGGCAGCGCTGCCCGTCTTTGCCCTTCACCAGGAGGAACCGCAGGTCGTGCTCCTCCGGCTTGCGCCTCTTGGCCTGTGGACTCCCACAGGTCCCTGGTACGCCTCCACAAGAGTCGGGAGCCCTGCTGTCATTTCAGAGCTGAACGTTAATTAAAAGAAAAGAAAGAATATTGTTTTAGAAGACTGGTCCACAAAGACAAACCGTGTGTCGCCGTTGTCAGCCGCGCCAGGGTGAGACCTTCCGGCCTTGAGTGTGTTCAGGATTGGCTGAAGAATCGCATGAATAAACCTGCCTGGACAACAGCGAGAGGATGATTTCAGGACCTTGTATCACACATGGCGAAAAAGAAAAGTTGCCTTTAGCCAACGTGGAACGTACCTACATGCACGTTGTCTTTGAAAACTGCATTTTTGAGATTGAAGATGAGGTGTCGACTGAACTTCTCCTCTGTACTGGAGTCAAGGTTCAGGACGTCGCTCGTCTCACACATGACCCCATAAACGTCCATCAGCTTGTTACAAACATACTGCAAATGCAAAACAAATAATAATTATTAATTATTTCAATAATTATTATCGTGGAATTCTAACAGTATGATGATGATGAAACCTGAATGATGGTTATAAAATCTGGAAATCGCTTTACCTGAATAAGTCCAGACACCATCACCTGTCCGTCAGCTTCTTCGTTTGAGGGCTTGTGGAATTCCAAGTCGAAATACAGCTTACACACGGTGCCTTCTGGTATTACTTCATAGCAGTGCATCAAGGAGCGGGTAAAGGTTCTGCAGAGATCCATTCCATCGCGATCAGGACTGCAGAGAACCCCTAGATGGCTTTAAATACAGATCCGACCTTACCTGTAGTAGTGCCACAGCTCCGTATAACTAGTCACCAGGTAGATCCTTTGACCCGGGGCCGAGTTTTCTTTTTCAAGTGCAAAAACATGCACAGTCTGATGAAGAAAAGGAATCGGAATTAGAATTTCACACACACACACACACACACAAGTGTGCCCAGTGTTGAAACAGTGCTGGTTACCCACCTCTTTGCAGGTTTGAGCAAAACTGATGGCCAGACTCTGGCGAGGAAAGAGCTTCCAGACGGACGAAGGCTGGCAAGGCCAGAGCCGGGGCTTGTAGCGGGAGCTCAGAGGAGTGGAGCTGAACGCCTGGGCCAGCTGCTCCACCCGGTTTAGTCGTTCTCCCCACCTCTCCATCCTGAGACAACAGCTGGACACCACAGTGCACATGATGATATATTAAATGTGTATGCTGAGTTAAATGTGTATTGTAAAATATGTTACCAAATTTTAGATGAGCATAAAACAAATAGACTATGGCAGCCGTGTAATTGCGTTTAAAGGTTGAATTTTAGGTTGATGGCAATAAATTGTCCATTACGTCACGCCAATGAGGAGTTTCGCTATCAAGCCTATGTGACACTTGAATTAAATAGTTCAGTCGAAAATAGAGTGATTTCCAAGTTTAATGTAATAACTTATTAAGGCTGATTCCAGGTTAGAATGTGACAACGACGTTAATGTAAACTTTATCGTCACTACCACATCGTCACAAATAGCACTGGTCAGTGTCACGTAAGAAAACTTATAAAACATACCTGGTTCAAGAGGAAAATTGACTTTGTGATACTGTTGTTTGTAAAAAATGGTTCCCTTTTCTGTTAGTTCTCTATCTGAAACTGTAAACACCGAGCAGAGCTACGCCTTACTTTTATTTTGGCGCGCCAAGAACCGGAAATTCTTCTTCTTTTCTTAGGCGGGTCTTCTTGACGGTTGACAAGCAACAATTTGATGCATTACCGCCACCATCTGGTGTGGAGGATGAATGCTGATATGAACGGTTTCTAACTTGTATTCCAAGAAGTAAGATTATTGTAGACTGCAGCATTTTATCTTTTGCTTCACGTTCTCCCTCTTCCTCTCGTCCAAAATGAAATATCTCGTCAATGCTGTATAAACCTCAGCAAGGTTTAACAAATCAAAGGAAATGCAACAATGACCCGAGCTGGGAACAGAATTGTAGGATAAAGAATTCATTTAACAATGTTGGCATCACGACTCACAAATGGGGTTTTCCCAGTAGGAGTTATTTTATTACCCAAAACCATTTTTTTAAACTTTTTATCTGCTTCTGGTCAGTTCGGTGGTTTTGTATTATATTTACACCAAGATACATTCATTTATTTGTCAGTAAAATTAAGGAACATAGCTTTTATTAGCTGAATCAGTTAAAGATATCTGCATAAGAAAATTTACTGACTACGTAATTTAGAACAACTACCACAGGTCAAACTCTCTGAGTGTTATTTCCTTTTACAGGAAAAGAAAAAGAGGTAACTCCCCCCGACCCTGTTATACTTGCATGCTTCGCAATCTAGATTCTCCGCTCCCACACCCACAAACGAGAGGACCTGGTATTCCAAACTGCTGTAAGTTACTGGCAAGTTACTGTAAGTAAATGCCATTTGCTTTTGGTAGATTTTGTTAGATATCGTTTATGCAAATCTGCATGAAAATAATAGCAGGATTTCCTGTCTCAACAAAACATTCGGGCAGTTGGCCAAGCTGTTTTTAGCTTTTCGAAATGCCAGAAGAGTCTTTTCCCATGTGGGGCAAAGGAAAGTTCCTTCTCTTAGCAGTCATGTTTGCTGCTTTCTGCTGCAAAGTAAGTATTGTTTTGATTTGAATGGCAAATGAAGAATAACTTCTGGTGCCTTTTTTTTATAATTGTTCCATATTAAACTGTCCAGAAATCAGATCAGCAGCTTATGGTGCCGAGCGCAGTTGATGACCGCTACATTGGATGCAGAGATAAGGCCTTGGAGAAGTTTATGAAGGGAGGCGTGTTGAATGAAGAGCTGAAGCGTAATGTTGGTTTCTCGACAGCATGGCACATCAAGACGCTGTGTTTAAAGCACACTAAACCATCAACAGAGCATTTTCTGGCCCTGAGGGCATTCGATGAAGAGTCAGATTTTATTTCAAGTGACTTTAATAAAGCTATGAGGAGCCTGCGTGCAAATGCAACAATATATGAAAACCAGTTCCATTTAAGATCCCTTCACTTTCTGCTAATGGATTCAATGAGAGAACAGCAACCAAGAGACTGCAAGACTGTTTATGCTCTCTTAAGGTAATAGTTATGAGGCATCGAAGGGGTCCAAGCTCAGACTTGGGCAATTCCTCAAAGCCTATTGCAGCTTCAGAGACTTGAAGGATATGCAGCGATTTTGATGGCATGTTCGTCCTAAACATCACCTCTTGCTTCTTTGCCAAAATGGGAACCGACATTTGCAGTTCAGAGGACACTGTCCTGTTGTCTCCTGCTGAAGTGTTCACCGTGGAGGACCTCGTGGCAGTTGATGAGGACGACACCGAGTACCAAGTGATAACTTTAAGACACGCAAATCTGTTCAGCTACAACAACTGTTACATCTTTTCACGGTAAGAGTCACAAACCTAACATTCATTTTTAAATGGCATCTTTTAAAGTGAAAAGTGTATAATTGCCAAGAAATATTAAAGCATGATATTATTAATATTAATAAAGTTGCAAGTCTAATTTACTGATGTCGTTTGTGTATTTTGGCGGGGGGGGGGTAATTGCACAGAACTGCACGACTATCGCAGCCCTAAAAAACAGTAAATTTTGATAAACTCTTTTTTCTGCCCCTTCAGGTCCACGGTTGAGAGCGCCACCTACTGGCTCGTGTTGGGGCTGGCAGCTTGGTCTCTTACATCTTAGAGGACCGAGGGTCATTAAGACTCTGATGGAAGGTTTTCCTCTGTTGAATACCGACTTTTAACTTCTCTCATACCTAACACACAAAGATGTTGTTTTTTTCTCTACATTAACCAACATAAATCGAAACATCTTTAAATGATATAAGCTTTGACACAATAGCTAATCCAGATAGACTCTCGTCACGATCCAGTACGGCAATTAAAAACATTTGTGCAGCGGTACTTTGTGGATCATTTTTATAGATGTGTATGTTAATAATGGAACATATATGTGTAATGCAACAAAAGAAAAAAAAATAATCGAAAGTGCCTTTTGTCATTTAAATAATTGTTTAGCACATTGCAGTGTCAGCTCCGCACTCTGTATTTCATTAAACGTGCACTAAGATTGGCCAATAAATAACCTCCTGGTTTTCCAGCGCTTCTTCTTCTTTTAACTGTCCTGCTCCTGCACATTCTTCAACAACATTCCACAGAAATCACAGGTGAAGCTGGGATTTGTGTGTGTGTGTGAATGAAAAAATGACTAGCTGTCCTTATTAGTGAGCTCAAAGTCGACTCTAGACCTGTCTTCATGGGAAGGAGCGCTCTGGTTTTTGCTGAGGGCGCTGGTGTGGACCCGGGAGAAGGTGCACGTGCTGCTCTGGTGGCCCTGCCGGAGTCTCGTGCTCCGAAGCTCCAGCTCATCGTAGCTTGACATCCTGACAAACGGGCACCAGCAGAAAACCCGCTTGAATCCGGCTCGGAACCTGCAAATGGAGACGCCCTGTCGTGTGTTTTCCAGAGCAGACGCGTGCACGTTCCGAAGGCTGAAGACTCACCTGCCGTTGAGGCAGCAGTAGATGATGGGGTTGTACATGGTGGAGCTCATTGCCAGCCATAGCACCGACAGGTACACCTGCTGGATGTACTTCCACTTGCTCAGCTGCTTGTTGAGTCCCGTCACAATGAAGTAGACGTGATAGGGCAGCCAGCAGAGGGCAAAGGTCACCACTACGATGATCATCATCTTCACGACCTACACAAGGAAGGAAGGCCGAGAGTGACCTTTCAGCAGTTTCTCTACTCCTTCCACTCTGGTGTGGAAACGTTTGTGTGGATAATGTGATGTGATGTCACGCCAGTCTCAGTGGTTCTTTATGGTATTTCTCATTTCTTATGTAAGCTCAATTGTTTTCTGAATTCCGGACACAAACAGGATCAACAACGTCCACTGAGAGTTTCATCTGAAAGTGTTCCGAAGAGGCAGAACCCGGAACGAGCAGGGAGGACGGGCGGGGTCAGGTGATAATCCCCTGTGCACTTTATTTCTGGCTACTCTCAGAGCGTCAAAAGATTAGATCTGATTTCATAACAATGGTTTTTTTTTTTTTTCAAATGTAATGAAAAATTCTGCGCCGCAGGGCCACCATCGTCACGATACGGTTAAAACGCGCACATTCTGAACGTTTTAAAAGACCGCGCTGCTCTATTTGAGGCTTTTTTGATTGCGCCTCTCCATGGGGGGCCTCCGTGGTTTCTTTAACACTGATTGCATTTTGATGAGTTTCTAATAACCGAAGAACAACCAGAGGGAAAGAAGTGGATGGCGTAACAAAGCAACCGGTTCCAGGTAGAACAAATGGAAGAGTGCTGCACACCTTCTCAGGATGCCACTCAGAAACGTGGAGGTTGAAAGGAGGTGGCAGCAGACAATCACCTGAGATAAAAGCGTCTCCTATCTGCATCCCAGCTGGCATCTTCTGGCGTGATCTTTTGAATCAGGACCTCCTATTGTGCTGTCGCCTCGGTCCTTGGCATTTACAAAATCCACTCATCTCGCATAGGTTCAATTTCAGCCTTGCGAGCTGCGTATCTGATGAATTTTCTTCTACAAAGGCATTTATTAAATGACCAAACCTGCACCTGCCCTCAAAATGCTCAAACAACTTTTGTGTCTTTAATTTGCAGTGTGGGTAGACCTCAGCCGTGCGCACGATCGGTATCAATAATATTCCACGGTGATCTCTGGGCTGTGGCGAGCTCAGTATGACAGCTGTGGTGACTTTAATCCCTGTTTAATCTGACTCTCACTGTAGCTGCGGTACAGGGCACTGGGTAGTCTGGCCCATGACGTCGGCCTGGATGAAGCACCTCTGGAAACACCTCCTTTTGGCCGGAGGATTAGATTTATACTCCATAACCGGCGACCTTTGCTTTAAGTGGTAACACCAAAATACAATGAAAGAGGAAGTTCTAGATTTAGATACTTCTTAATTTGCCACATGCAGCTTCTCTTTTTCTAATATTATGCCTCAATAATATTTGCTTTTTTTCTGTCTGCGGGATAGCAATATCATTATAATCCACAACAAACAACAAAAGCAGAAAAGGTCAACTTTATCATACATTTAATTAACTAACAGCACGTCTTTTTACTGTCTGGGTGTCTTCAAAAAACCTAATCAAATGTGAAATATGCAAAAGTCATGAGAAAAAATGGCGTTTACCTTCCTTTTAGCTCTGATCTGGCCGTGATAGTTGTCGGCTGAGTCTCCGGGGATCTTTCCTCCCCACAGGGTAAAGCCCACAATGGTGTAGGTGACGGCCATGACCAGTAAAGGCAACACGTAAACCAGTACCGTCACTATGATGTGATACCTGCGTGAGACAGGAACGAATGACGACGGACAAACAGGCTCCGTCCAGCATCCCACAAGAACGTTGAATTTTAAAGCAAAAATGACAAAAACCCTCACGTGAACGGGTCGTCGGACATGCGGGGCCAGGCCACGTAGCAGAGGGTCCTGCGGGGCATCACTCGGGTGGTGGAGAAGTAACAGAGAGGGAGCGCCAGAACCACGGCCAGGGTCCAGATGCAGACGATGACTGCTGTGGTGGCCTTCGCTGACATACGGGGCTTCAGGGGGTGGATGATGGCCGTGTACCTGCGGGTCAGAGGTCACACAGCACAACCTCTGCAGGGTGTTGTACTAGACGAGCCCCATGGAACAGCCTATCGGGGTCAGGGAGGCTCCTCAGTCTTTGTTGAAAATTTTAAATTTGCCAAATGTTAGTGGCTGTATTTGACAGCAACCTTTTGTCTCAGGAAGCAGGAATTTAAAGCTTGATCAAAGAATGGAAAATTAGGATATCCAAGAATAACCCTGAAGCAAGAATAACTTTTAAAATGGAAATGTCTGTGGTTAATAGTGCTGTTTGAAATAGATCCACATCACATGGAGCGAATATACTATTCTTTTTAAGTTTATTAGTACTAAAAATCATGAGTACTAATGATATAACCAATCAAACGAGCAAGCAACCAGTCATTACCTGTCGATAGCAATGGCGGTCATGGAGTAGATGCTGGCAAACACAGCGGTGACCGGGAAGAAGTTGTGAAATTTGCAGTAGATCTCACCAAAGTACCACTCTCCGTGAGCCGCGTAAATGAAGTTGATGAGCGTGTTGAACGCTGCCATGGAAACGTCAGAGAAAGCCAAGTTGAGCAGGAAAAAGTTCGTGACGGTTCGCATGCGGCTTGTGCGCCAGGATGATCCATATTACGATGCAGGTTTCCCAGTAACCGCCACCGCCAGCACGGTGCTGTACGCCACCGACCAGAGCACGACGCGCCACGCCGGCTGCACGAACTGGTTGGTCAGATTTCTGGGTTGCTCCCGAACTGATGCCATCTCTCCCCTGCGAGCGCCCTGGATCTCCTGCGCTCCGCTGCTGGCGAGCGGCGGCACCGCTTTGGCACCTGTGATGCGCAACTTGCGCACGGGAGCGTTGGCATGTGATCCAGGCGCAGCCCCCTACCACACACACACACACACACACACACACACACACTCAAACACATTCAGTTAATATAGTGTCAAACTTGATTTTCATGAAGTAATGTCGGATAAAACTGTAGAACAATCTAATTATGGAAGTTTTATTAGGGAAAATGATAATCTGCTGTGATTATTTATATCTTGAAAGTAAAAATATCCTTTTATAGAGTATCTGCATGGTATCAGCAGCATGCATCTGTAAATCCCCCCTACAAAAAAAAAAATTCTAATGTAGGATTTTCTAATGTTCGGACATTATGATGTCAGCCTGGCTCTCTGCATCTCTCTGTCTGCCTATTATTATTTTAATTCTGCCTTCATAGTTTTACCTAAACGAGGGCGACAGGAGGTCAAAGCAGGTAAACAATTACAATATTTGTGGGAAAAAAGCAGAGGAAGGTCACAAAGAGTGTTTTCTGTCACTGAAACCTTGCTCCCTGCAGGCTGTCTCTCCTTTAGGGCTACTCCTTGTCTCAAATGTCACCGTTCAGACAGGTAACACAAGGAAAGGTCGCCTGCTATCAACTGGCAGCTGACTACACTACAGGTTGCATTTCTATTCACATTTTTCCCAACTCTTAATGAATAATTCAGACTCATTTTAATCAAAACAGGTAGGCGACAGCAGATGAGTGTGTGCCAGCAGGCAGTTCAATCAGTCCATAATGTCATCTTCCCTACCAGTCAAATTAACAAACCGCACAGAATACTGCACGAGTAATATTTTAAGTTTGTTTTTTGTGAAGATTTTTAACATTTATTAGAACTGTTGGACTGTTTTCAGACTAGAATGTGTTGCAAACACTGATGATCTGCAGAAAGAAAGTGGAGCTCACCTCAAGCAACCACGGTACAGTGAAAAGGAGCAGGATATTTACCGGCTCCAGCTCGTTCGAGCGAGCTACAGGGATGCAGATTTGACAGGTCCTCGGGGGCAGATGTCAGCGGGAGGGCCCCTGGAGCCACACCCGTTGAAACGCTTCCGATAAATGCAGGAAGAGAACAAACAAGTCCAAACGGAAAATTTGGCTGCGGGACTGCAGCAGGCTTGTTTATCTTGAGGGAGTTTCACTACGGAGATGGAAATAAATGTTGTTTTTATACTTTTATAGCAATAAGTTCAGTTACTTCCTAGTATATAGAATAGAGTAAAAACAAAGTGGAAGTTGTAGAAATTACATAGTGTAGTAGGGACCTTATGATGAAAGTTCCTTGGCCTTGATTCTTGAAGATTAAAGGTCAACGCTGCGCAGGCAAGAGAATATATGAATCATCTTTTCTTAATACTAAGAGGTTATTACACTCATTTCTCGCTTAAGTTTATGTGATTTATATGCTGCTAAATGCTTCTGGTGGGTGATGTTTAATCCTGAAGTAGAGAAGGCACACCACAGGTGGGAGAATTTAATTGCGATTTTGTTTGATAATGAAGCAAATAAAAATAGTCTCTAAATTAAGTTTTTGAGGGATGTTTCTAGTTACAACAGAGAGGCTCAGCACAAACAATACCAGTTTGGGTAGGTGTGTGTGTTGCTAGAACACACACACACACACACACACACACACACACGTGCGGAAGGAGTTCCAGCTGCATGACAGCGCCCCTGACTTGCTGAAATTCAAGCTGAAGGACACCGAAAAGGGGAGGAGCACAGGAAAAAGGAAGCAATATAGTAGAGTAGGAGGGCTCAGCGCTGTAAATATACTGGTGCAGATTTGCACATGCTTGCACATGTCAGCACGGTCTTAACAGTTTATGTTCTCTGACCTAAATGTTTTCAGTGCAGCCTTGCTTGCATTTCTGGTAACTGGCAATTTCTGGAGGAGTTCAAAGGTGGCCAGGGTGTAGAGAGCGTCGAGCAGGCCGGAGTCTGAAAGGTAGGACTGCTGATAACACCAAGTCTTCATACTTACTCAGCGTAAATTATTCCTGTTTTTTACATTATGGGCCGGTTTTGTAACTGCATTGGACTTTGTCCTGTTTGTTGACGTAAAACACAAAGCAGCAGGAAGCTGCCTGTAAAGTCAGACAGTTGCCTGGCCGTAAAACTCCTCAAGAAATATTGCATTTCACAACACAAGCTTTGTGGATATTATAACTTGTGGATGTTCTCTACGAAGCCTGTTACAAGCATCAGACTAATTTACTATTAAAAAAAAAATAGATGCAGTTTCTGGACATACAGCACAGTATTTTGGTGTAAATTAACTACATAACCTGACATAAAGATTATAATGTAGCTACACCGAAATGCATTGTGCAAGATTTGATCATATTGCATCTGTTTTACAGCATTATTAAAAATGGCTACACATTTACAACAGTTTGAGGAGCAACAAATCAACGGTGTGTATGAAAGCAGTTCATTGTTATCAAACTTCAGATTCAGAAAGTGAAGACAGAGATGAGCCGCTGAGAAGATTCCTCTTTCAGTAAAAAGCCTGAGAAAATTTGCGCTTCAGGTCAACAGCTTTCTCCTCTGTTAAAAAAGACAACATTAAAAAAAAAAGTTAAACGGTGCCTCGGCAGCAGATGTGTGACTCCCTGCTGCGCTCTGCGTGGGAGAGAGGACGTCTGGGGCCTCTTTGTCCTCATCATCCATTGGACGTGTTAGGAAACGGCTCTGTTTAATCATCGACCTGAAAATCTGTTTTCTAACAATGTGCAAACACTCCACAACCCAACGGGTGACTAGTCGGGTTGCTTTTTAAGTGACCTGCTGACTTGAATGTTTTTTCCCCCCCCCAACAGATGGAACGCGTCCTTTTCCCGCCGCTGTCTCGCGTGGCCGTTTGCGGAGGCACCCACGGCAATGAGATGTCAGGCGTGTACATGCTGAGGGAGCTGAAGAAGCAGAGCGCCGGGCAGGCCGGATCTGCTTCCCTAATGACTGTTCTTTCCAACCCTCGGGCCGTGGAATCCTGCAGGAGATACGTCGACAAAGACCTGAATCGCTGTTTCACCAGTCACCTGCTGAGGCAAGTCGAAAGGAATATCGGATAATATTTATAAAGGGAGGATGACCCTCTCTCTTGATGAAAATGAAACGAATCCCCTGTTTTTCAGGGCCCCCCTGACAGACGACGCGCCCTACGAGCAAAAACGCGCGCACGAGCTCAACGCTCACCTGGGGCCCAAAGGGAGCGATGAGGCCGTGGACCTGCTGATCGACCTTCACAACACCACCTCCAACATGGGGCTGTGCCTGATCTTCTACTCCTCCGACTGGATCGCGCTCCACATTTTAAAATACATACAAGTAATTTATCCGCGGCCCTGGGTCACACCCGGGTAAGGTGTTAGCGGGAGGAAAAGCTGGAAAAGCTGGTTTGGAGTGAGCCACGTTCTTCAATTACACCACCAGCGACGGAGGAAACATCAGAATTTCGCGGTCACCGTGCTTGTCGCAAGCCACTGGCCGCTTAAAGTATCAATGTTGGGACGCTCAAGACCTTCGTAGAATTAGCAGCTCTCTAAATACGGATTCATTTGTTTCCAGAGTAAGATGACCTCTGCACCCGTCCGGGCGATCTTCGTCGATTTGCCGGCCTCCGAAGCCTATTCCCTGGAGTCTGTGGGGAAGCACGGTTTCGGTAAGCGCCTCGAAGGCGAACCTAAACGGACCTAACCGGTTCTGGAAGAGAATTCTTTTTAACCGCCGGGCGTCTCGCGCCGCAGCCATAGAAGTCGGCCCTCAGCCCAACGGTGTCCTCAGAGCGGACATCTACAACCTGATGAAGGAGGCCCTGGATCTCACCTTTGAATTTGTCCAGGAATTCAATGCAGGTGGGAACCAGCTTTTGTTTTTTTTTATTTTTTTACATAGTTTCATTCTACAATTGAAGCGAATCAACTCTTCATTGATGGCGAGTGATGGTGGTGATGGTAAACTACAAAATGATGGTCATAACTGATGAATTTTGCTAATAACTATCAAGGTTCAAACCTCAAACCTTGACAGAGACTCAGGACTCGATAATCCTCAAACTTATTTTGACCCGTTTACCTCCATCTATCCGATCTTTGCCCTGCCAGAACGTGTCCGTCCCTCAGCCTTCTGGTTGACGATTAACACGTTGCTGCGATTCCAATGAGCATCATACGTTTCCTTTTCTATCAGGACACACTTTCGAAGGGGGTCAGGTGGAAGCGTACATGATGGAGGACCCTGTGGACTATCCAAGGGACCCCACAACCGGAGAGATCACTGCATCCGTTCACTCCCAGCTGCAGGCACGACCTGACCCGAACATCCACAAGCACTGGCTGTCTGATGGCCTCAAATTTCACTCTCCTCTTCCTCACTCCTTCTCCAGGATAAGGACTTCAAACTCCTCAAACCAGGCGACCCCATATTCAAGAAATTTTCAGGCGAAACGGTGACCTACGAAGGAGAAGAACTCTACTCGTTTTTCATAAACGAATGCGCGTACTATGAGAAGAAGATCGCTTTTCTCCTGGGGGAGAAGGTCAGGCTGGACCTGCCACCCATTAGCGTGAACAATGACTAAGCAGGCGAAGATGGAAAGAGGTTAAACATAAAAAAGAAAAAAGTGGTTAATAGATGAGAGTCATCTGATCAAGTGTGTGGAAGAAATCAAAGATCTCTGCAACAGCGCTACCTCAACTCGGAAACGCACATTAGCTACTAAACCAAAGATCCTCACTTTTACACCTCTTTCTCTTTAGGAGTGAGGATGTTTGCACATCCTGGCCCTGCAGTTTCAGGAATCCAACATTATCCCTCAGACATTTGGATCTAGATAGAGTTTTTTTCCAATAATTGATTAAAAAGGAGCTTCTGGTGCCAGTAAGCTAAGATAATGGTATAAAACAACCAGAGCTGAATGTAATTGCATTTTTAGTGCACAGACTCCTGCATTTCCCCTAAATATTTGATTATTAGAAGCTATATCAATAAAATTGATTGAATAAAGCTGAATCTGTTGGGATGAATTAGAAAACACAGAAAACAAGTCAAGTTGGCAAATTCTATTTCAGCTTTATAGAAGACTGCAACGTTCAACCAAAAAGGCCAATGTGCTTACAGTGAAGGCATATATTCTTGAGGGAAAAATAAGAAAATGGATTAGTGATGTGGATCGCGACTCCAGATAACTCTGAAAAGAAGAAACGCCTGCTTGAAAAACAACAAACATTTTCATCATCGGTAAAAGAGTAAAACTTTACCTGAAGATACAAGTCGAGGTTATTTCACCTACTGAGACGTATGTATTCGAACTACACACACGATTAAGTACCGGTAAGTGGTTTAAAGTTCTGCGTGGTCGACACTCAGTCAACAGGCGCCACAGTCCTAAAACGACAACCACAGGTTGGGAAGGTAACAGCTTGAAGGCATGCACAGCAAAAGTTCGATATTTTGGATTACATATATATATAAAGGCCAACACAATTTTGATTTTTTTCAGGCGTGAACAGAAATCTTTCGGGCTTCAGCAACCGCTGGGTGGAAATCTGTCCCCGGTGTGTCATCTGTGACAGCGATGGCAACCGAGAAGAAGGCAAATAAACGTACTGCAAACAAACGCAGGTGTCGACAGGGAGAACATGCTAACAACAGCGGAACAGTATTAGATACGTTAAATAAGTGTATGAGCACCCGTCAGATCAGAAATGATATTTACATAGTGTTCCGACCAGTACATCAAGAAAAGGAGCGGCGATAGCATCCTTAGGCTACTCGGTATGCCATCACACGCGTGTAGTTTTTGCTGTGACTCCGTGCTGCCCACAGGAACAAAGCAGCTGCCATCATTTGGAGAGGAAAGGAGATGAGTGCGAGGTAAAGGGACCAGCCCATTGACCACTCCACCCCCTCCGGCTGTGGCAAATACTGGTGAAGTAAATCCACACCGACGAGGAAACAGCAGACGGTTCCCAGAGAGCATAAACCTGTTGAGTGCAGGTGAAGCACGAATGATTTACTCTGTCAAAGTAAGCGCCTTTCAGGTACAACTGCAGTTTTTTCTTCTCAAGAGTTAACAGGAATCATTTGGTTCCAACAAACATTTGCTGCTCATTTGTTGTTTCCGCTGAACCATTAGCATAGACTGGCATCATTTTAGCTCTGTTTTTTATTCTGTGTACAAGGGTTCTCTTACCTGCAAGCAGATGGAGCACTCCTACACCTAATGTAGGCATGAAGCTGCGACAGAGGCAAGCACAGACCCCAACCAGACCGCTGAGAAAAACCAAGGCCAGCGACACCAGGGGCAGGAGAAACTGACACCTCCACAAGTCTGCAGGGGGAAAGAAATGCACTGTATACCACTGTCCACGTTCAACCAAAGGGGTTTCAGTCATCATTTTTTAGCAACCACAATGAAACTTACAAGTTCTAAGCAGTTCCTGTTCACTGTTGGGGTCTCCAGGGGACTTGTACTTTGGGTTAAACTGCTGCTGGAGAGTGAAGCTCACACACTTCATTTTCAGATCTAAAGCCACAAATGCAAACTGTTAATATCATTATATAAAGGTCGAAAAGCAAATACATAGTTTGCACAAAAGGACAAACCCGGCAGCAGGATACACCTCCACCATAGTCCCTGGGTCCCATTGAGGTGAAACATGGCTTCCACGTAGGTCTTTTCATTGAAGTCTCCAGTGATGAAGTCTTCTTTGAGCTTGGAGGCGTTGCTGAGCTCATGGTTCCCCTGGCTGGTGTACTGGTACCAGTGCTGGGTTCCCGCAGCCACAGACAGGTAGACTGTGGCCAGGAGGCTCAGGACCGAGCCAATGACCAAAGCTGTGGCATACCGGTTGTCTACCATTGCCGAAAATTATTTAAGCGTTTACACACGCAAATAACCCGTGTTTTGAAGCTTAAATATATTTTGCTCTAAAAGAGAAGCGTGGACTGTACAAGTTAAATATGTATTACCATTTGGTGTTTTGGCACCTTCCCCGCTTTGTATTTTATGTAATCAATATATCACGACGCCACATTCTGATTGTCGCTATACTAAACTGAGATTTTAATAATGTGCCAAAAAAAATGTTAAATATAACAGCTGATAACCGAGCAATGACACACCTAGCTAAAACAGCCTTCTTCGTTTAGCTAAACATCACATTATGCTCGCTATTAAATGCTTATCTGTTTAAGACGATATTCAAATAGAGGATTTTCCTGACAAAACGTATGCCTAATAAATAAAAATGCCTATGGCGCATTTCCTTTTTAAATATTGACCAAATTATGAAATGATACACCTTCCGTGTTTTCGTTTTTCTTCTGTATGAAATCTAGCAAATTTCCAGGCCTCCACTTTCTTCTTCGACTACTCCGGCCACGTCAGAACAGCACCACACCGCCACCTTCGGTTGAGGGGCGCAACTACAAACAATACAACAGCACTCTCTCTGCTGCCTGGACTCCTAAATTTGGACCGAATAGTGACCTAATATAACGCGTAAATTTAAACGTTTTTGTCCTTAGACATCAAGTTTAGTCATCGAATTTTTACAGAAAACAGATATCTTAACAAAGTCTGTAAAATTGAAATCTTTAATTTAACATCAAATCAATTCAACATCAATTTGAAGTGTACACAAATCATTCAGTAATTAAGAACATATATACATTATAAATAAGCATACAAGTCTGGATATTCACTGAATCACAGTATGGACAATTTAAGAAGCTACATTCATGTTGCTACATGACAATTTACTTGTCATAAAACCATGGTTTTATAGTGATGTCATATCTCTTCACTTATATAAAAAAAAACAGGTAACAAATATATGCAACCAGTGCTAATGTGGACGGGAACATCAACAAGTGGTACAAACTGATTTTATTCAGAAGTTTGTTCCCCTAATGTTTACAAAAGGTCCTTTTTATAGAAGAGTCTGCGGGGCTCTTTATTCTCAAACTGAACTGTTGCGTTCAGGACGGGGGAAGCAGTGAACTCCACGTAGCATGAGCCAGAGCTGCAGGGAGCCCCCTCAAGCTCCAGAACTGTCACATTGTTGGGCACAGCGGTGCTGAGGATGTTTGCAGGAACAAAAAGTGTCACCTGAGGGCCTCGGGCCGGCCAGTAACGACCCACATTGAAACCATTGATCCAAATTTGTCCCTGGAAAAATACATGGGAAAATTCAAGATTATAACATTTCTTAAATGTTTCTACAGCATAACAATAAAAAAAATTACTAATAAATGCGTGTTTTAATGTCTTATAAGGGTGACATGCCTTCCTCCATTTGGGTAGTCGAATGTAGGTGTCCTGAGGGAGATCTGGAATGCCCCCAGGAATGATGAAGCTTCCCTGGTAGAAGGTTGGTACAGAGAAAGTGGTGGGCCGGGGGGCTTCTGTTGCTTCTGTTTGAACCAACAGCCCCTGACTGACCGCTTCATCGATACTGAGACTGAACATGGTCCAGCCTGAGAGGGTGTTGCTCCCCAGCGTCAGGTTGGTCACCAGCCCCTGTGCAGCAGAGCGACCAGTGAGTAATACAGGCTTAAAAATATAATATCCAAACAGGCTAAAACTCTGGAACTTTCAGAACAAAATGCAACATGAACCTTAAAGTCATTGATGCCTTTTCCATAGTTGACTCGGCCCATATTCTCCACCAGTATGTCCAACTGGCTGCCAACCTTTCCAGTGACATTGATGGTAATTCTATGGTTCCTTTCAAGAATCCCAACAGGAACCTACAGGAGTAGAAATCAGGGGGATTATTTGGCTTTATTATTAGGCAGAAATGGAAAATATCTCCTCCTCACATCATATCATTTAGGACCAGACTGCGTGAAATGTGATGGGGAACAATGATGATTGAGACTCACTCCGTCTATGGACACGTAGGCCCGGTCGTGGACGCCATTCAGGGGAGACGACAGCGGGGTCGGTGTACTGCAGTCAACAGGCAGAGAAGTCCGGTAGAGTACGTAACCAAATACCTGCAAGGGCCCAGGTTGGAAGAAAGAGCTCAGTTTTAAACTAGAAAAAGGGTAAAGCCTAATATTACAGTCATATTTCAGTTAGTTAATAAGAATCTTAATTCATACCTGGTTCAGTTCAAGGAAAGTCTTTGGATACGTGCTTTTCACAGGGCCGGAGAAGGCGAGGATTTCTAAAGCCTCGAATATCGTCTGAAGCTGTGGTGACAAAGCGTGTGTTTTTTTGAAATTTATTTTGATATAATACATTTGAAAATTGCAAAAAGTTAATACGTTTTTGATTAAAAGCACATAAACAAACCCTCTTCATCACAACAGGCCCATATGCATACTTTGGCGTTGTGGGTGGGATTGGGCCCTCGGGAATCTTACGGTACTTTAGGGGAAACAAGAAAAAAATAGTATTACTAACTCAGCAGTAGGAAAATAAAACTAAAATTAAATCCATTTTTTGCCCTGCTGGTTTTACCATTTTGATCACATCTCGAATGGCAAAGTATTTCTCTGTGAGGTCTCCTGCTTCTGTGAGCGGTGCATCATAGTCGTAACTGGTGGGCTGCGGGACGTAGGGCGCATTGGCCCCTTAGGTAGCCGGGAAAACGGGACAAATAAGCAACTGCTTTTACTGTGAGCGCTGACTTCCCACACCAGACGCATACTCACCGTTCCAGTAACCAAAATTTGTTCCTCCTATGAACATGTACCTGTGAGGAGTCACAAAAAAGTTTAAAACAGATGAGTAAATTCCAAATTTAAAATACATTTTTCAACAGAGAAGGTCATTAGTTTATTTGCCATCTGTGCTATATTTTTCTCTGTCTTTTATTCTTATTGTAAAAGGCGTAATACTAATAAATAAAATGAAACTATTTTGCTTGGCTGTTGCAAAGTCAAAAAAACCACAAGATGTCACTGTTTCTATTGAAAACACTACATTTCAACACTTCATGCACAGGAAGCTGCTGGACATTAGCGGACACCTTTTAAATTTGATCAGTCAATGCATCCCAAATACCTGTGAACGGTATTTGATGCTATTGGGAGGTCAGACATGGGTATACGGTAATTCTTGACTTTGTTCTATCTCTCGGTTAAAGTCTGAAAGCTTCAGCTCACATGTTGACGTTTGCGTCCACAGCCAGGATCTCATTGAGCGCCTTTGCCACGGCCACAGATGACACAACAGAGTGAGGTGACCCCCAGTGGTCCAGCCAGCCTGTGTAAAACTCCGAGTTCACCTGTGAAAACAACATAGTTACCCTGGATAAAAAAGAAATATAATTTAAATCAGAGTCAACCGTGTCAAGCTGGGAACCTACCAAAGGCCCAGAGGGTTCAGCATGTCTCTGTACTTCAAAAGCAGCTGTTATGTTTGACCCTAAATGAATTTTTTTAAAAAAAGGAAGAAAAAATATTTGTAGATTTCAACCATGCGAGATGTTGCTAGGTAGTCCTTACCTGGCCCAAAGTCAACAGTGGCGTAGAGACCTTGTATCGAGCCACACTTGAGGTAGCCGGTCGTAGCTCCATCGGTGGTGAAAAGCACCACCTTGTCACCCAGGTGAGACCGGAACAGCTTGGTCAGGTGACGCATGTAGTTGTAGTCACAAGCGAAGTAACTGCCGTATTCGTTTTCCACCTACGAGCCAAAAGGGCAGGAACAGCAAGTTGTTTCCAAGTGGAGTGAAGCATAACGCTGCAGGAAGAGGAATCCCAGTTTTACCTGAACGGTGACGATAGGGCCACCGTTTTGGTACAGGTAAGGCTTCATCATTGGCAGTATTTTGCCCATCCACTTGTCCACTGCTGAGATGTAATCTAAAACACAACTGTACGTCAGAGCCCTGCAGCATTTGATAA
Source organism: Tetraodon nigroviridis (assembly GCA_000180735.1). Taxonomy (NCBI): domain Eukaryota; kingdom Metazoa; phylum Chordata; class Actinopteri; order Tetraodontiformes; family Tetraodontidae; genus Tetraodon; species Tetraodon nigroviridis. Next base: position 637,185 of record CAAE01015038.1, on the reverse strand, counting down.
CTGACTGTCTTTTGTGTCCCTCTTTGATTCTTGCCTGGATCTGAAGACCGCAGCACAATGTCTTTTTTTTGGAGAAGCCAGGCAGGCAGCCCACCCTGTTGATGTAAACAACAAGAACAGAAGGCTCTTAGTTTAACTTAGACAACACAATTAAGAATCTACCAACAACCGGACTTGCTGTTTTGTCAAAAAACACTCTTTCTAGAATAAATCTGGGATGTAAATATCTGATACCTTTAGCAGGTGTAACTCGTGTTAACTTTGATCATCATTTATCACTTTTATCTTGAAGAGGGCAGTGGGTACATGTCCACACATCAGCCCAATTTAAATACATTTCGTAGAAATTCTGAATTGCAACATAAATACAGAATGGCCTGAATATTGCTTTTTTTCTATTGGAAAAATAAGTTCTTGGGTAATAAATACTCCTGGGAACATTGGTGGCAAAGGGGACAATCTAACATTAACTTCAACCAACAATTTTCTTTCTGTTCCGCTTCCCCATTTTTAATAATTTCCTGGAAAATGCGAGTTGCGGCATAAACAGAAGATGACCAGAATATCTTTTTTTAACCGGGTAAATAAGTTCATAATAATAATAAATGTTCCTGGAAACATTGGTGGCAAACTGGAAAATCTAATGTAAATTTCAATTAACAATTTTCTTCTTGTTCTGCTTCTTAATCCTAACCTCTGCATGTTGTGAATATATAATCTGTCACCCTCCTTCTCTTATGTGTAGTTGCGTAGTCATGTCTGTTATCCAAGTGAGTTAAAAGAACAGTACAAGGGTTACAAGGCAAAAGGGAAGTGAAGCTGAGGAGAGGAGCAACAGCATGAGCAGTGTCAGCGGTACTCACCATGTCCCACTCTGCACAGATGTACGGCCCCGGTCGAAGGATGGCCAATAAACCGATGTCATTGGTCAGCTGGAGGAAGTACTCTAAATCCCTGTTCCCACTGAAGTTATACAGGCCCGGAGACTCTTCGTGGTAGTTCCAGGGAATATACCTACAAAATATGAAATGGCACTACAACAGTGCTTCATTTTCTGTGACTGCAGACACCAAAATGTAAACAAAGCCGTGAAGCGAATGAAGTGAACATACAACTGGATGGCGTTCAGTCCGGCCAGGTACATCTTCATGAGCCGATCCTTCCAGTAAACTCGGGGAATCCTGCTGTAATGGATGCTTCCTGATATGTAACGAAACTTTTCCCCATCTTTTCGGAAGCAGTTGTTCTTGTAATCCACGCTGAAGGAGCGAGATGCTGCCAGCTGCAGGTCAAAAAACAGTTAGATCAGCACCTGAAATTCCAGGTTTATCACCTGAATGGTGCAGTTCAGTTTTTAATGGTTCACGTGTGGCATCTCAGCTGACCTGAGCATGTTATGTCAGCGGAATATTGGTTATTTGCTTGTTTTTGTTTTGTTTTTTTAATAATGGATTTTCTGCATTTGTGAAACAAAGCCATGAATGGGCAGTTTTAAAGCAAAGCTTAGAAAAGGAGCTGGCTTGGAATCACAGTAAAACTTTTAATAAAAACAAAATTACTACAAACTAATTATATAAAAATATCGTATTGTTTACTTGACAAGATATTTGGATCATTACTGATTGACACACAAGGACACGGTGATCAACCGAGGCTGGAAATGCAGAAACGCCTGATGCACTTACAGAATGTCCAAACAGCAGGAAGAGTAACGGAAGCCTAAGCGGACCCATCATGAGCTTTTAGATCTGAAGATCTGTTTTATTCCTGGAATCAAGCTGATTAACTTTTTAGTCGGGTTGTCTTAAACTTTTCTCAACCCCTTCTAGCTTCCCTGAGTGTTGCGACAGTTTGAGCGTCACGTGTTACGGAACTAACGGTCATGTGATGCTGTATGTAAAAATTAATTTTCACCAGAGGTCAGTGTTTCTCCTTTTAAGACACTAAACATAAGAAATGGTAAAGACATGCCAATAATAGGCCTGGTTATGAAACAAAACAACTAAATGACCGAAAAACATGTAAAAAAAAAATTAAAAAAAAATGGCCAGGTAGAAAATAATTAAATTGTAATCCACACTCCGACCCATAGGTGGTGCTAGTATGCGTCGTATTGTTTACCTTTTATGCGGAAATACGTCTTACATTGCCCCGGGTTAGCCACACGTGTTTACATGAGCAATGTGCTAATAGTCGCATAACATCAAATCTAGTAAAAAAAAAATGTCGAAAAGACAGAAAACCTTGTCAGAAGTACATGCTGATCCGGAGATGGACAGTCAGACAGTTAGAGTGACCCGCAGCGGCCGCATATCGCGTCCTCCAACCGCTCGAGCAGAGGTTGAGACCCCGAAGAGAAACACACGAAGAACGAGGAAATCCGCCGTCCAGGAGCTGACAGAGGCAGAGGAGAAAATCACGGAGCAGACACCCGATGGTTCACTGGAAAGGGAGCCCGATGTGTCCGCCAGAGCGGACCCGTGTCCCGTGTCGGAGCCTGGGTCGGAGATCACTGCGGACCTAAACGGGACCGGGGCATCGGTTCCGGGCGGAGCCGCACCAGCAGAAACGGCACCCACCGGTGTCGAGTCTGCCCCAAAGAAAAAGCCTCTTTTGGCTCCAAGTGGAACGCAGAAAACGGTCATTCCGCTGGGAAAACCAAAATCGGGAAGAGTCTGGAAAGACCGTAACAAGAAGAGGTCAGGAATTTACCGTGGCTGCTGTTACTGTCACACATGCAAAGACGAATGCGAACTGCAAAGGAAAAATCTGTTTTTGCTGTCATTGGATCAACAGATAATCCCACAAAAGTCACAAACATGGGCAGAAAAGCAAGAGTTTTACATATGTTTGATAAAAATAAACCAGGCTAGCATACATTAGGATGACACCACTTTACTTCAGAGTGAAAAACCCCAAAATCATAAAGGCCACTGGCTGTTGCGTGTATTTTACTGAAAATACACTTTTAGTATAACCAATATAATTTCTTTTAATTTTTAAGGTTCTCTTCAGTGGTGAGAGACAAACAGCTCTGCACATCATGGGAAAAGAAGATGGAGGCCAAGCGGGAAAAGTTGCTGCTCAAACAGTATTCCCTGCAGCTTAAAGAGGAAAAATCCAGGCAGAAAGAGGTGAACTGGAGCTCTAATGCTGCCCTATGTGCAGTTCATGCCATTGTCATCCTTCATTTATTTTTTTATTCCCTGTTTCTCTAGGAGAAGAGGAAAAGGAGAGAAGAAAACCTGAGGCGGAGAGCAGAAAACGAACGCAAAGCTGAGATTGTGCAAGTGGTACGTCTGTCCTATATACGCTCCAAAAGATGATGCAGCTGTTCTGGGAAATGTGTATACTTCAGATGTGTATACTTGTGTCCCAAGCATGTTTCATTCAAGCCCTGTTCGTGTGTTTTACAGATCAAGAACACGGCCAAGATCAAGAGGATGAAGAAGAAACACCTGAGAAAAATCGAGAAGAGAGACACGCTGGCTCTGGTGCAGAATTCCCAGACGCAGAACTCCCAGAAGCAGAACGCAAAAACCAAAGCGCGAAAAAAGTAACGAGGTGGAGTGGGATTTCACCTGAACCGACCGAGAGACAACACTCTTTTTAACAACCCAGGAAGTGTTAATCGTAGTTGTTGGATAAAAAATAAAAGTCAGCAAGATGTTAAAGTACTGAAACCTGGATGTTTGGATCTATTTTAAATGAAAATAATAAATAAAATATCAAATCCATCATCGAATTGGGGGTGTGAATGTGTGTCCTCACGTAAGAGACGATAAGACGAGCAGAGTCGAGAGACTTTGACTACCCAGGAGCTACTTCAGGCCACCGAGAAGGACGACCTAAAAAAACAGGAAGAGGCGCGCCAGCTGTCACGTGTGTACATATTTAAACAACCAAATATGTGGATAAAACATGTGCTGTGAGGTTACACAGGATACATTAAAATGAACATCAGATGGAAACATTCCTGTACCTAAATAAAAGGAAACATTTTCTGTTATTTAAAGCCTTCAAACATTTGTTTATTTAATTGATGTACGAACGTCCTGATGAATAACTAATCATTTTATATGAAGTATTTAAATTTTCGATCACAAAGTGAACTTCGTCTTCTTTGACGTCGTGAACTTGGAAATTTACCTAAGATGTTCTCGTTTTGGGACACTGTTGTCACGGCAACCAATGACTCAGTGAGCTACAGGTTTATGGAATGTATGGCGTAAACACTCGAAAACGCTGTGTCAGTGGTGGCCCCAAGGTGACATTCGAATGCACGGAGAATAAAACCTGGAAGATCATAAAAGTCTATTGTCATCTTCATCACATGACAAAAATAATTCAGTGACGTTTGTCAAGGAACGGCCAATCAGAACGCAGGCTGCTCTTTGAGGCCAAACACTCAGGTGTTGGTATGGTAACGCCTATACAGGTACTGAACACACGACACACCTGTTTCACACACATACGTTTAGATATTGATTATTGGCAGAGATTAAATTCTAGTATATGAAATCCATCATGAATTCCCATTGTAGGCTTTTTTTCTTGGATTGTGTAAGAAGTGATTTTTCTTGTATGTGATCATTGTGTGTTCATTGTGTGTTCATTGTGTCTAGTCACATTTATGAATACCAAAGCCCTAATATTTCTACTATAAAAATAACAAACCTGGTAGTCCTTTTATTAGCTCAAGTGTCCATTATATCCTTAAAATACCCCCCCCAAAAACACAAAATCACAAAAACCAATGTGAATTTGTCAAGATATTGACATTCTGAAAAAAAAAAAAACACAGAGCAGAGCTGAACAGTAATTTAAAACAGCTAGGGGCAGATCTGGTGTAGCGTGGTGAAATCTAGTAAAAATGAACAGTTTTTATACTAAACTGAGGCAGTTTGACACTAACCCTTCACAGACAATAAGAGAACATTCTAAAACAACTAACTCGGTCAGTCTGTAAACGGCCTCTGAGGACGGGAACAGGTGGAATGCAGCGGCGGCATCACGGAACAGTTTCGGTCAAAAACACAGCATGTCCACCCAAAAGACGAGTAAACAATGCACACAAAGACACTCTGCATTCTTCTCACCTTTCCTCCATTTCTAATGATCTCACATGACACATCCATTGCTAAAGCCACCTGTGAGCACGTAATTCACCACTGTCACGCACACTGACATCTTTGTGTGACGCACGGGACTTACTGACTTGTTTGCCTAGTAAATCTCCTCAGCTGCAGCAGTAAGTTTGGTGCCCTCCAGAACACACAGCTAAACAAAGCAACCGGTTCCACCAAGTTGAGTGATGCTGAAAGAATGACAGCCATGTTAGAGGCAGGGGAACTTTTTTTTTTAAGCAATCATTTTTCATGGCTGTGGTTCACGGTATAAAAGAGGTGACAGGGCAGAAGGTGCACATCTGATGGTGAGACCAGAGAAGGACCTGCAGCTCCAGACAGACTTTTTTTAAACACAAAAATCCAGAATCATTATGGACAATCTCAATTTGTAAGTAACATTTCTTTTTCTAAGGAGTAGCATAGACAAAAATTTGTGATATTTCTCAAAAACCCAAGTTTTTAGGTAAATCAAGATTAAAAACAAAACATAAAACCCACAAATTCTTTTTTTTTCTCTCTTTAGACGGATCAGATTTAAGATGCTCCTGACCATTCTGGTTCAGCTCCTGCTGATTGGTGAGTGTGATGCTTTTTGTGTATAAAATAATACCAAAAAAGAAGTTTCATCCTTCATGACTTTTTCCAATGCAGCTTTAGCATTCGGTAACAACAATACCACCGCAGCCTCCACGGCAGCGACAGCCGTGACAACCTCCATAAACTCCACAAACTCCACAAACGCCACCAGCACCGCCACCCCAGCCCACGGAGGAGGCCTCTACCTGGGCAGCCTGCTCGCATGTTACCTCTGTATTTTCCTCTGCAGGCTCCTGCTGACAGTTTAATGAAGCATTTTATGTTAAAATACGTAACTCTGGTGATCTCTGTAAACGCACGGCTTGATAGATTTTGAAGTCTAGATGATCCAGTGTGTTAACAGATTGTTTTATTGGCTGCTTGAAGTCACAATAACTTGGTTCAGGGATGTTTTTTTAATAACCTTTTACCTCTAGAAGCCTGAAACTGCTGCTTTTTAACCCTTCTGAACTTATCCTTTGTAAAATGAGACATTTTACTGGTGTCAGGAAGCTAATTTGTGTGGATCTACATTGTTTTAACTGATCTCTCAACACCTAAGTTCACACAAAAATTCATGTTGCACTTTTTATAGGATGATGACACTTGTTGAGTTTCCAGTTTGATCTATGTTTGTTTAGAAAGTGATTCTATAATGGAGTCACAGAATGCATCCTGCCCCAACAAATAAAAACACCTTGTAAAAAAGCATGGATTTATGAGTGTGACCTTAAAATTTAAGTCTCCTAAATGAAGTAACACCTCAAAAAGAGCCCCAAGCATTTGCCGCAGGGGCCCAAGCCGCACGAGCCAACGCACAAAATGTGATTTAGCATTTCCCAGGTAGACGTATATTCCTGTTATTATCTGAAAAGTTTGAGGATCACATGACTGAAGCAACAGTTCGTTAAAACCCGGTTTACCCTTTAAGCAGCAGCAACATTTTCACACACGTTCTCATGAGACCTGTTGAAACGTCAAGAATAGCCAAGGACAACACAGGCGTGCACTGTTTAGAAAGCGTCTGCTGTGGTGACGTCTGTGCATGGAAAGCCTTGACAACCTTTTGTCAGGAATGTCAGGGGAAGATGGGTGTAGAACCACCTGAACAGGAACTTTGGAATCCAGGTTTGGTTGTGTCATCGACTAAGTAATGCCAAAGCACGTCCTTTATGAGACATAAAGCCTGTGTGGATTGCCACCCTTGAAAAATGTGCTTTTTTTCTGAAAACAACAACAATATATATGTTTATATTTAAAAAAAAAGATATAAATCATAAAGGGGAAAAACTCCATTGAAGAAATGACTTGATGAGGATCTCTTTCAATATATAAAATCTCATTTCAACCGTGTTAGCAAAGGGGACTTTTGGAAGGTTAAAAAAAAACAAAACAAAATTTAAACAGTTTTACATAAAGAACCACTGTCAATTAGTGTGTGTTTTATTAATTTAGGAATCAAATATTTATAATATATAAACATTGAGGCATGTCAAATTTACGTGAAAATAAATGACTTTTTGATTGAATGATAAAATGAAGTTTAAAAACCTGTCTAGGCTTTTTACAGGTAATGTGTTTGAGATAAAGTTCATGAGTGGATTTACGGCAATTATAGAAAAAAGACAAAAAAAGACGAAAAAAGGTCTCCAAAACTTGGAAGTTTTAATCACAGCTCAAGTCACATGCAACAGTTTTTGAAAATGAATAAACATGAATTAGCAAAAAAAAGAAAAGAAAAAAGTAAATTATTTTCTTTAAAATAGCAATATACAAAAATAGAGCTTACAAAAACTGTACAACACTTGTCTCCAAAAATATTCTGCTGCAGAATTTTTAGTTTAACAAACAAAGTCTGTGAGAGTTCACAAACATAATCAGTGTTAACAAAAAGGTGTGTGTGTGTGTGTGTGTGTGTGTGTGTGTGTGTGTGTGTGCGTGTGCATGCGAGACCTGACATTACGGAAGCTACAGATGAATTTGCTAAATGCGACTGGTGTGAATTCTTAAAAAGTCCCGACCTGATCCGACACCGTCATCAAAAACGCTGCCCTGAGCCGATTTCGTCCGATCATCCTTATTTACAACTCGGTTGCCACGCCGACGTCACTGATAATTTGACAAGAAGCCAAATTTAACTTTGATAACCGGACTGGCTGTTTCCTTTCGTCCTACCTGCCTTTTGTTAATGTCTTTGTTAAAAGCTGAAAATGTTTGTCATGTTTGTCTGGGACACAGCCGGTAGCCTTTCTCCCCGCCGAGTTATGACAACACAGGAAGAAGATGAGGAAGAACAGAGAGAAAAGAAAATAGGAAAACTGGCAGTTTATGGTTGGGTAAAACAGTCAAAGCCGCCTCCAAAAACCCACCACATCCTGAATATGGGTGATTGTTTCCATCAATCTCTGGACTAAAAGGTCTGTTTTAACAATGATAACAATTGGTGTTATTGATTAACACAGTCTTAGTTGGTTTTTAGTGTTAGTTTTTGATCAATTAAGGCCTTTGAGGAAATGTGCACATCACTAAATTACTGTCAACTCTAATTTCCTACAAGGCTAACAAATCCTGTTTTTCCGATTGATGGTTTCACCCAAAAGATATCCCTGTGATCCGTTTTTCTCAGATCAACGGACACCGCTCCCAAGCCGAAGCGGGAATTCTCTGCTCCAGTCGAATGCATAGTTATCTGGGAAAAACAACCCTTGTGGGGAATCTGCAAAAGGATGAAGTCGGGTTGGGAGTTTTGAGTTTGTCAGTGCAGTTTGAATTTTTTCTTTTTTTTTTTTTCCTTGTAAACATTAAAAAACAGACAAAATTCACAAAAAAAAACAGTGCAAAATTAGAATCATACGTGTTCATTGATTCATTTGGGATTTTTCTATTTTCCACTTGGAGGACTTGGTGTTTCCACTCCGATGGCGCCGGGCTGTCAGTGTCACATCAGATTGCTTTGTTCTGTATCGATTCTGGGAGATCTGTTAGCATCAATTACCCGATTGCAGAGATGACTTTACCTGTCAGGGCAGATGAGGTCTGACCGATCACTTAAACTGGGTCAGACTGGGTCAGATCTAGTAGGCTAAGAGTGCTGGGCTAGATAACCATTATTTTAGTTTCCCTTAAGAATTACATCATAATAATACATAAAGCACTTTTTTTTAGATACTCACAGACGAGGTTTACACAGGAGAGACAGTAACAGAGGCAAAACAAGATGGAGCAGTGAAAAAAAAATGGTTGAACAGGTTATTTGGAGGCTATAATAAGTGCATACGTTATCGCCTCCTGCTGGAATGAGCGACAGACTACCTGGCTGTCAGGTTTGGGTGGGTCCTCCCTCACTTCTATCTAGCCAGAGGAGAATCGGCACAGCAGGGGGTCTTCGCCCACGTCTCTAACCTCAGAAAAACACCCGATTGTCACTGGACAAAACGAATCACAGGCTAGTGGTTCTCTCAGTGTTTTAAACTTGTTAGACCAGCACATTTAGCCACAAGACTTAATAAAACGCGCATAAGTAAAAAACCAAAACAACAGAAGGCCATGGCAAACAACACAAAGCACCTTGTACCATCCAGAGAGAGAGAGAGAGAGAGAGAGAAAGAGGGGAAAGCACCAGAAAACTACCCTGCATGTGTGTGTTTCTGTGTGTGGTTGTGTGTTTGTGAGTAAAAATCCTGCCTAACTACAACCTGCTGACCACAGACAGTCAGAAAGCACAACGGTGGGGTGAGGATTTCGAGCACCCATCCTCCTGTGCGCATGCTTTTAATTTTGGCAGGGTTTTTTTTTTCTTGTGTTGTTATTGATATTCAGAGGTTAGGGACTGGTTTCGGTTCAGTAACTTATTTAAATTCGCTCTGACTGTACCAAGACTTAAGAATAACTTAAAAATAAACATGAACCATCTATTTGGGCAGAGGGACAAACAACTGCAAGATGCAGGAATGAGTGTATTTTCAGATAAAACCATGTGTGTAGTTGTGGGGTGATTTGCGTGTGTGGGTGTGTGCAACAACACTTTTCAACATGCCAAGTGAAAAAAAAAACAGCATATTTTTTCTTAAAGGGATTAAAAAAGCGATTAATTAAGAGTATGTAAAGGAAAAACTGATTAATAGGTTTGTGTACAACATCTTGGATCTAAACACATTCAAGCTTTTCACATTTAGTGCGACATTAAGTCTCGGGTTTGCTTTCAGTTATATTTCTTTTGTGTGTGTGTGTGTGCGTGTGTGTGTGTGTGTATGTATGTACTGTTAGAACACAAAGCATCATCCATATTCACTGACATCTAACATATCTTTTTGTCCCTTTGAGATGTGTGTATATATAGTTTTGTTTAAATCAAAGTTTACTCATTGAAACCCAAGTGGTTTCGTATTGTACATAGAAATAATAGTTAAAATAAAAAACACAATCTTGCTACTACAATCACAAGCAGTTAAGGTTAGACTTCTCATAAAGTGCTTGTTAAAATAAAAGAGATTTTCATGTATTAGAGTTCTTGGCTTTTTTTTTTTTTTCTTCTTCTTCTTCCTGGTCTTAGCTGATGCCCCCAGAAAAAAAAGTGCTTTGGTTGTGAAAAAGTTACTGGCCGCATCTGGGCCGAGCTAAAAACTTCTTCATCATCACCTCTTCTTCATTGTCAGCCAAATGTGAAGCACGGAAAAGTGGTTTTTCCGGTTAAACGCCATAGCCGAAAAATCCATTCTGCGATCCCACGTGAGGATGAGAGAGGTATGGTTTTCCCCGTTTTGCAGCTGTCTGAAGTGTACCTGTACAGAAGGATGAGTGACGGGTCCGTGAGGGTGGCGTTCTCCAGCCTGCTACACCACATTCTCGATGCCGGGCAGGGGCTGTTGTATTGGCACTGGGGGGTCCGGGCTGCCGGCCTGCTGGGCCAGCTGCAAGACAGGCATGTTGCAGAGTGGACACACCTTCCTCACCTCCAACCACTTAATGAGGCACCTGTGAGAACGCAAATAAAAGCAGGGGATTTTAGGATTACGGGTGTGTACAAAAACCCCCACATTTATTCCTTCTTTTGGCCAATGTTAGGCTAGTGTATTTTCTTGTCGAGCTCAAGCCAATTTTGACTGTAAAAGACTTCATGAATAAAGTTGAATTCAAATGAAAGTAAATTTTAATTTTAGGTCAAAACCAGTAAAGGCTCTTGATGGCTCAGAAATAGAACTGGCTCCTTATTATTTTGTCCAGAAGAGGGCAGCCTCTGCACACCTAACCAACCTGCATAAAGAATTCAAACCTTTCCTGAGAATCCATGATAGAGATGCTGAAATTAGCCATGTGTGTCACGGATGGACGACTGGAACAAATATCACCTCAACCTTTGCACTGGTCAGCTCATGAGGAAAAAAAAAAAGTCTGGGAAAAAATGCGACAGAGGTTGTGTGTGGCATTTGGTCATGAAAACCATGACTTATTTACTACACAATGAACAACTATCAGTCCACCTTTTACACTGAAGAATCTATTAACTTGACTCATGCTGGTCATGCTGGAATGTTTTGGGTGACAGTCTTCTCGGAATGTCTGTTTTTCTTGTTGGGAGAAACACACGCACTGTCTGTGTAAAGTGGGCGTTTATGCTGTGGATTCCGTGAATGGTGACCGCTCTGGCTGCAACTGGGGGGGGGAACTAGGCCAAGGGAGGTGTCATGCTGGTATAAACAAGTTGGTTGACACAGTCAGGGCATGGGGAGAGGGGGTGTGATAAAGTGGGCTGAAGTTGAGGAAAAAAGAAGAAAAAAAATTCCTGGGCAGATCCAAAAAGCAGAAAATAACAGGTCACCAACCCTGTTGGGACATTCGGACTTTTATATGTTCGGTAGTTTAAAACATATATAACAGCGGGGTGAGTGTGTCCTCAGCTCCAGATGTCCTTGACTCTGTTTGGACGTTCGGTGGATGTCAACACCGACTTAAATATTAAACTTACTTCCGATGAAAGGCGTGTTTGCACGGACAAATCCCCAGCTCGTCTTTCTGTTTGAACTCCTCCAAGCACACCGCACAGATCTGAAAGGAAGAGAGGAAGTTAATATTTGTTATTACAGCCCTTTTAGCTGTATTTCTGCCTTTTCCCGGTGAACTAGGAGTAAAATTAACAAAACATCAACATTAACATTCGTAAAAACCGAGGGCGAGTGATATGATCTGGTGAACACCTACACAAAATATTCAATGGATTACAATTTAACTAATTTAGATGACTTTGAGGATTTTAAAAACTGATCTTATCTCAGTATTATGTCAGTAAGATGAGGATTTAGAGCTCCTTGATCATTTTTCCATAGAAAAACAAACAAGTTTCGAGAAAAACTCGAAACTTGTATGAAACGATGTATTTTTTATATATATTTAGTCTGTTGGACGCTGCCAAACTGTTTAAATTTCAGAGCTTGTTTGTCCATCCGGTTGTGTGTGTGTGTGGTGGACAATCATAGAATAACGAACGGCGGCGTGGGGGGCCCCAGCTCGCTCCCCCGGCGAGTCCGCACACAGATAATCCAGTCGATCTGTCTCCTCGGCTCTCTTTATTCACCAGCAGATTAATGGCGTGTTTACTCCAGGCTCTTGTCCGCGGTGTCACAATCCCAGTGGGGGATGTGGCGCCCTGTACCAACTTTTGGCCGAACCGCCTTCTTCCACGGCAGTGAATAAAAACCTGAACGCTTGCTGGAAATTCCATGCAGAGACGACACATCTGAAACCGTCTGGACTGAGCTCCTTCTATTTTTAAGGTGGCGTTTGCAATTTTAGCCTATTCTGTGAGTTTCTATCAGTGCTACCTTTATTCTGATATTCCTGTGTGACATTAAATCAGATGTGTCAAGCGGAAATCTTAAAATGAGGACATAGCTGACAAGAAAACAGAGGGGAATTTCTAACAGTGCAGTGGTGGATAAAATACAAGTAACAGAATATCTGTTTATATCATTTTCTTATCAAAAGACTACACGATCCGTCCTGGGTCTCAAGCTTACCGAAAACAGCTGGGGCTTTATAAAAGTGAGCGATTACGCCTAATTAATCAGAGTGTCTTGTGCAGTAGATAACTGGATTGGATTACAAGAGCGATTTTGATACTACAATAAGAGCTCTCACCTCATGCAGATTTAGCTCTTTGACCTTTTCCTTTTGGATTACCTGCGAGGCATGAAAACAGATGAGGAGGAACCATTTATAACAGCAGCAGCATATAAGAACCAAACAACTATGGACAAACATTGGTAGGTTTACTGCCTCATGTGCAGGGAGGGAATTTGAAAGAAAGATGATTTTTGACATTGTAAAATATGTACTAATCCTTACCTGTTTGTATGCATATAGCTCTTTGTGGGCCTGGTGTCGTAACCTGGGAAGATGCAAGACACAAGAGCTTTCTGGTTAGTACATAACCTCCAACTCTGAAAATACAGAAGAACGTAAATCCTAAGAAAATAAAAAGTAAAGTGACACGCGTGACAGGTTCATTCTTGATGCAATCTTCCATCTTGAAAAAACAATTGTTTTGCTGTTCAATTTGTCTTGATTAGAGTTTCATCCTGTATAGCAATCCTGCAAATATACAGCTTATATATATTTTAAAAACAGTGTATCTATTCTACAAGACAAGGCACTAGATATCCTTGTTTTTTTATTATTATTATTGTTCCTTGTTCCTAATCTTGTTCCTCAGATTACAGCCTCCTAGTTAGCAAATGATTCCTGGAAGTAATTTAAATGACTAATTAAAGTAAAGCCAATCAATTTTTTTTTTTTACACATAGAGAAATTACAGGTAACTTAATAATATTGAAAATGATTTTAATAAGGCCTGAGGCCATAAGTATAGCAGCAAACAACTCACCCAAATTGGAGCATTATATCTCAAATCATAGCTGCAGCATTTATTAATAATACCTAGTGTCTTAAATAAGGAACAAACTAAAGAACGCACTATCGGAGAAATTAATTAGAAGACCTAAAGAACAACAAGAAAAATACAGATACACACGTAGGGAAAGAGGAAGAAAATAAAGGCCATAATAGAGAAAAGGAGAAATTCATAGATTTGTAAGATTTACCTCCATTACAAGTAACCTTAACCCCTCGCAGCAGAGTGAGAGGGATCTGTAAAACAAGCAGCACAGTCTAGAAGAGAAACTGATATTTTGACAGAAGTCAGCAAGAAAAGGTGCAGATCCTCCCAAGGGTAGGGGGAGGACTGATTATGGGTGAGAGGTTTGTGGGTAACTGGACAGAGGCCCTCGTGTCTACTGCCAAAGAGGGTATAAACAATAATCCTGAACTAAACAGGAATATTTTTTGCACATTTTTTTAGACTTAAACTCTGATTTCGAAATACTGTTGTTGCAAAAAAAAAAAAACTTGAGATGAATCAAGTTGCCTTGTCCAGTGCGAGCAGTCTTATTTTACCTCACTGACAACCGAACTTGCCAGGAAATGCCTGAACACCATCCTGCATGTTTCACATGCGTGTGGGCTCAAGCCGGAGGAGATTAGCGTCTCAGTGAGAAGCCGCCTCGCGTGGGACTGTTTATTTTGGTTGAATAATGTCACATATCACATTCACGCTAATGCAAATTCCACATTTCTCTCATTCTGCTTTCTGCATTTCTCCGTGACTGCCCAGAAACCATCAAATCTTCATGTCCTCGACCCCGCTTGCAGGCATTTGGGTCATTCTTTTGGGAAATGCTTTTTGTGGAGCAAAGGTGCTCTAAACGCCTTGTTGACCCAAAATCATGGTACTGCACCAAAGACATAAAGTGCCTTTTCACTTGGACGAGTAACGAATGAAATACCAAACTTAACCAACACGATATTCCCTGTATCAGTGAAAATAGCAGCCAAACTGAGGGGACTGTCTTTTCTCTATTTTTTCCTGTTAGGTCTGTTGTTCACAGGCAAGACAGAAACCAGGACAAACTGGTTCCACCAGAGAATCTGACAATGTAACATTCAAATAAGGATTTTTTTTTTAACTCCAGATATCTAATTATTACTAAAATTAAACAGTAAATGGCCATGATGATAATATAACTGAGTAGCTCTCAAGGTTATTTAGGATTATAATGTCACAAATGCCACATCATCGTTCTCCAAACTGTGCTGTTGATATGTTGCTTATTACCTACCTATAAAATAAATCCATCACATCAAACAGGGTGTAAAAAACCCCTCCTTTTAAAGCAAAGAACAAGAAAAAAAATGAAACAAAACACCGTAGAGTACAGGAAAATGACCCTGAAAGGGTCATGGAAAGTATCCGGATGCACTCCTATTTAATGACTGTTTGCTAGCTCGGGGCTGTAAACAATTATCTGCAAAAAAGAAATATGTAAATATGCACGAAACGAGGACACTTCAAATCACTACTGTGTGGTACAGTGCTAAGGAGCGGTAGTTGGAGTGGCAGTTCCTCGTTGTTGTTTGTGCAGAAGTCATCTGTGTGGCAGAAATTTCTGGTTTCAACAAATCCCAAAAATGACTTAATTAGAATATGTGAATTTCGCCACGCTTCCTTTCTCGGAAGTGTCCCGAGTAAAACTGCAACTTGCTGCAAAGTGGTGGAAAAATACGAGTTAAAGCCAAAGTCGTAGAAAAATGGATTCTACCTTATTAAGTAGCAGCAGAAGAGAAGGCTGAGAATAAAAACAAAGATGGCCGTTCCAAACACCACAATGTAGATGTTGAGTGGAAGATTCTGGAACCCTATATTTGGCATCCTCAAACTGTAGTGTGGG
Source organism: Tetraodon nigroviridis (assembly GCA_000180735.1). Classification (NCBI taxonomy): domain Eukaryota; kingdom Metazoa; phylum Chordata; class Actinopteri; order Tetraodontiformes; family Tetraodontidae; genus Tetraodon; species Tetraodon nigroviridis. Next base: position 621,701 of record CAAE01015038.1, on the reverse strand, counting down.
AAGTCGGAGCTCATGGATATTCTGCACAGAAATAGAGATAAACACAGAATAGTCAAATCAATAACAATCAATAATGTAAAAGACAAATGCAAATGCATACACAAAGTGAACTTTATCCTATTTCCAGTATTATAACAACTTCTCATTGCTTGGTTTCATTTTTTTTTATTTACTCTAAGTGTGACTCCGAGTTCAGCCTTTGCTGGGAAGTGTGTTTGTAAATGTTGTGGTAGAAATTTCTGCAGTTTTCAGATTGTTTATAAGTCTTTTTGAACGATCACATCATATAAAACACGTGTAACTTGTAAAACCACAACTGAATGATGAAGACAGTGGAACTATCCAGGGACCAGAGTTAAAAATATCAAGACTGTTGCTTCTGTGTGACCATACTTCCCGACACTTCTTCTGGAATAACCAACAACCACCAGAGCACACTAACAAAGATCTATTCATCTGGTGCTCTGCTGCAGAATGCAGCACCAGAGGGACTTGACCAGACATGTCTCTTCCTACTCAGAGAGAGGAGGTGGAGAGGACAGGAATAATCACAGCTCTTTTGGGAACCATGTCTGGCTCCTCGCCGATACAAAACTCCTCTAGACACCTCTGTTGGTGAAAGTTTTGTGGGGCCTGTGGCAAACACTCTAGATATTTTGCACATTATGCAATCCACCATCTGGTGCCACGATAAATGTGAAGCCATACAGTGTCATAAGACCTCTGGCTCACAACTGGTTGGACAGAATTAGTAACATGAAGTTCCCCAGTTCCTCTAATGGGCACTTGAGATGTAGGACTTGGCTAAAGGGTAGATAAGTGTCTCAGTCTGCACTGTCTCTGCATCACACTATGATAGGTAACATCATCCCGCGTTATACTCTACATCCTCTTTAATGTTAGCCGAGATAAACCTGATCACCCGTTGATGATTTGCAGAGGCCCCACACGAATGATCAGGTGCAGCAAAAATACGTTGTCTCTCGGGCTTATGCAAAAACACATAGCCAAACGCGAACGGTCCACTGGGTTTAAAACGATTTGTGCAAATGTCCAGGGAGGCCGTGCTGACGAAGCTATCTCCACCACGAACAATTGAAGTACAGATGTGCACCGGCCACAAATGCGACACTATTGTGGACAAAGAGAATAATCCTGAGAGAGACCGACTGGCGTTGGGGAAAAATGCGACGCCTGGAAAACAGGTCGCATCTTAGCTAATACGAGCGTCCCGTTACCCGCCACCCCGCACCTGTGACTCCTAATACATCCGGATCCTTACGAGAGGGTCCGGTGACAGCTCATGATTTTACTGTTTTCTAAAATAAACAGCTTTGAAGCAGCTAATGTTTAGCAGCAGCTCTGTATCTGTTTCTCCAGGTCTGAAATAAAACTGCCGTGATACATGAGAGGCGGCGCTGCTGATCAGGGGTTGGATTTCTGACACCACGGAGGCTGAGATCAGCTTCAGGAATAATGAATGAATGAGATACTTGAAGTCTTTAGGATGCTTCCACTGGACAAAATTATCGGGTTGTACAGATGTGTGAAATGGTACAAACTGGTTCAGTATATTACAGTATTTAAGAGGTTTGGATCAGAAAAATGCTTAATGTCTAATCTATGATTCATGACCGCAGATGACCCAGGAAGCTAGTCCTTTGGTAACAAAAATAACAAAAATCCCAAATAGAATAATAAACAAAACATACACCTTGAATAGAATAGGTCTGAATGTGTTCAGTCTGCTTAAAGTTTTTAAACAGCGAAATTATGAAAATAAATGAATAAATAAATACTAAAACAGCTAAATTCTGTTGAAATGGTAAGTAAGTTTTCCATTTTCCCTAAACCAACTGGCAAAAGTCAACTGCGATGTTACGATTATATAGAGCCTTCTGAAAGAAGTGGAAATTTCCACTGGCAGCCTCAGCCAGCCAGAGATTTGTAGATCTGAAACCTAATATGCCAAAGGGCAGCAACCATAACCAGGGGCCTCAGAGGTTGAGCAAGGGACTTTTCAAACTGCAAGGGCTTCGGATTTTAACCCAGGGAGGTTACCAGATACACGTCACTCACATTTTTTATCACCTATCCAAGCATAAAAATGTATGTAGGAATGCTGAATGGTAAGGTTGATGAGTTCAACCCTACTCTTGCACAGGGGAGTAATCTGATTACTTTCAAAGCACGCAAAATGCAGAACTGGGAAGCTGCTGTAAACAAAGAGGGTAGAACAATTTATAAAACTCCTTTCATATTGAAAGACAATGCAGAGTTTTTTTGATTACACATCCTTTCACTTTTGAACGTGGCCAACATTGTTTTCACATAAAACCCTGAAAAATGTGTTACAAAGAGCCTTAAAAAAATAGGCCTGGTTGTACAGTAAGTAGGTCACTTTACCCACAATTACAGAGACGAGGGGTAAAGATTCTCAGGGTCGGGCTGTTTATTTACTTGGGGAATACAGTCACAGCAGTCCCTCCATATTTCTACCTTCAACCACTATATCTGAAATACAGACCAGATATCAAAACAGTTTACTGAAAACATATTAGCATTTAACTTTTTGTTATAACACTTATTTCTAATAATCCTTTAACAAGCTTCTTAACAGCTGCTTTATGACCCAGTATACCAGTACTGCAATAATGGTGGTGTGCTAACAATGTTTCTTTATTGGCTTGCTCTGGCCTGCAGTGAGAGTCACACAAGCTGACACAAACCAGTCAATCTGACACACACAGCTGTCTTACGGCCCTCTTGTCTCATCCCTGGAGGGTTATTTTGTGCCACACGTCACCTTTTACACTAGCCCCACTCGACTTGTTTTTACTCGTGTTGTGTTTACTACCCTGCAGCATAAATGTAATTTAACAAGCACTTAGTTTGTATAGTAACTATGCTGGGCTATAAACTAAGAAAGGTAGCTGCACACGATTCCTGGTCCCTCCTTGGTACACAGTGCCTTAAAAACAAGGAATAACTTCACAATTATGTCACAGAACCGAGATTACGCATTTGAAAAGGAGCACAGTTGCTATAAATACAACCTGAAGTTACGTGAGCGTGTGTAGGTTTGCTGTTACAGGAAAACAACTAAACCCAGATTCTAGCAGACACTTCACCGAGGTCATCAGTCAGTAACCAGACAGGAAATATACAAATCGTTTAGATAAAGCTCACGAGTCACATTCACAATCTCTGCCCTTATCAAAAATAACTTATTATGTATTTTTAAACAGAGTGCCGGTTTCCTAATTTCAGTTTCAGTTTGAGACATAACAGAAGAGGTCACGACCCCTGCGTCTGAAGTCTGCCCACACGCTGGTTTTAGGAGCAACCCTTGCTGGGATTCATAATAAGCAACTGCTAGACATGGACAATCAGAATGTGACGCCACCCATCTGTTTTAAATTGACATATTACCTCATTTACAAGCAGAATAACAAGTTTTTTTAGTAGGGTGGAGGATAAATGTAATTTAAGAAGGAGTTAGTTTGTATATTAAGTATGGTGGGGTATAAAGTAAAAAAGATAAGTAGAGAGAATTGGTTTTGGGTGGTTGTTAGAGATTGGGTTAAAAAGAAGGAATAAGTTGAGAATTATGTGAGAGAAGGGAGATTAGGGATTTGAAAAGGAGGAGATTTTGTATAAATAGAAGGTGAAGTTAGTTGAGGCTGTGTAGCTTTGCTGTTAGAGGAAAAGAAGTAAAGGGAGATTGTAGGAGAGAGTTGAGGGAGCTGATGAGTGAGTAAGGAGAGAGGAAATATAGAAATGGTTTAGATAAATGTGAGGAGTGAGATTGAGAATGTGTGGGGTTATGAAAAATAAGTTATTATGTATTTTTAAAGAGAGTGGGGGTTTGGTAATTTGAGTTTGAGTTTGAGAGATAAGAGAAGAGGTGAGTAGGGGTGGTTGTGAATTGTGGGCAGAGGGTGGTTTTAGGATGAAGGGTTGGTGTGATTGATAATAAGGAAGTTGTATAGATTTAGAATGATAATTTTATGGGAGGGATGTGTTTTAAATTGACATATTACCTCATTTACAAGCAGAATAACAAGCTAGATCTAACTGTGTTTTAGGTAATTTCAAGAGGAAAACCTAATTTGGCTATCTATATATGCTTTAATTATTCTTAAATGTTTGCACAAGCTTTTATATGTATGAATAGTAAACTTGCACACATTGTCTTTAACAGTACTGACTGATATTGGGCAAATAATAATTTCATTCTGTGCTACATTTTAATCGACATCAGCAAGTTTTGGTTCATCGGATAAGGGTTTTTGGTTTTGTGGAAAACATTCTTCTGGCATCGCCAAGGCTGCACTGTTGAAAATGTTTTGAGCATTTGCAGTGTTCATCATTTAGCCTTAAATCTGGACTAAGGGTTCAAAGTTTTTTTGTCGTCTCCGTCCCCCCCTCATTTCTGCCTAATCCACATATGTAAGAGACTATATCAGTAAAATAATTTGGGATAAAATATGAGTTATAATCTTAATGATAAATCTAATGGAGATTATTTCATATAAAAGTGTATTATTTAATATGATTTGATGTTAGACACTGCCCAGTCAAGTCATATTTTCAGGTGTACGATCACAGCAAAACTTGCTATGGTCCAGAGAATGGACATCATGAGGAAGAAAGTTTTCATCGACTGCTTCCTTAAATATTGTGGTTTAAAAGTAATGACCACTAACCTACAGTTTAATTTCGGTGCTCCTGGCATGTCTGGCCCAAAGTAAAGGGCAGACTTTAATTCAGGCGCGGTAAAAGCCCACACAAAGGCCCCAGTGTTGCCGGAAGTACGGGGCAGCCAGCCTCCCATCGGGGTCACAGTGAGCTAAACGCCTGGTGGCTCCTCGAGTCTCCAATTTCCATGACTTTATAAAGTCGTGTTATGGCGTTGATTGCAACAGTTCTAACGGGGATGGGTAGGATGGTTGAGAATCAGCAGGATAGAAACTCGGTTGTCTGAAGGTTATCTGCACCGAGGACAGCGTGAGCATCCACGCAGCTAATCAATTCTTAATGCGGTCATAGCCTATTAGGAGACGGGGGCTACTGGGCGTAGCCTTGCTAGCTAACTAGCAGCTAGGACGGCTAACATTGGCTGCGTCGAGGCGTTAGCGCTATCTGACGTACGGCTTTAAAAATGTAAAAAAGCCTTATGGCAAGACAAACATTACAACAATTACATAATGCTGTGTGGTATTACGTAATATCGTGGATGCCGCGATAGCGCGCACATGATGGTTTTAAAACTGCATTATATTTGTTATTTAAGCGTTTTAGACGCCACAAACGCGTAGTGTGATGATCGTAATACTCACCACCAGCGACAATCTCAGCCCCGGCAGTAGCAATGTTCTTCGCTGGGTGTTTCGCCTCACATTAAGGGGTGCTGGCAGGATTTCTCAAAAGGGACTAAACTACCTCTCGGTGAAGCCTTAAACTGTCCCAGCGGGGGAAATAATAAAGCGTAACCACAACCGAGCTACTAGGGCTTCCACATCCCCGTGTTGTGGGTGACGTGTGCGGCGGTGATGGTGTATGGAGCCTCGCTGGCTGGGTGTCAATGGCCACTGAACGAACACTGCCGACAGGTAAAGGCGTCCCGCGACGGGCTTCCCTCGTCGGGCAAGCGCTCCCAGAAGCACGCCTGAGCTATGTGCACAGCTTTCGATGTAAACGCCGGCTTTCACACCACCATTAGGAGGGTTTCTGCATTCCGACTCCTCTCTGCAGGCTCCGCAGGCACCGACCGACGCGATCAGCGGCGCTGAGCGAACTGAGGACTTCGTGTACGGGGGGAGTGATGCTGGCGAAGAGGGAGGGAGAGAGGGAGGGAGAGAGGGAGGGAGAGAGGG
>CAAE01015038.1:591722-612568 GCA_000180735.1 Tetraodon nigroviridis | reverse complement strand
ATTAAATAAAAGGAACAGATTGCAGTGTTTTCCAGACTTTTTGAGTTATTATTATTTTTTTTTTTTTTTTTGTAAAGAATTACCACACATTGTGTTCGTCCACCTCCTGCTGCCACATCATGGCCTTTTGGGACATGTGCTCCAGCAGACTGCTAAAGGTATGCCGTAGCATCTGGCACCAAGATGTTAGCAGCAGATCCTCTGCTGTAAGTTGCATTCAGAGCCTTCAGCCAACCAGGTTTCAGCACAGATGCTTGGATGGAGTTTGGATGGAGATCTGAGGAGGTTGGTCAACTGGTCGTCCTGCTACTCAATTGTTTCTGAGCTATTTCTGCTTTGTGGAGGGGCGTATGCATGCTTTTTCACCTGAAACCAGTTTGCCTTCTTCCCATATGCAACCTAGTGCCATACATTCACCAGTTCCATGTGCATTCGCTATCCACATGATATCCATTTACTGCTTCCTGGTGCAAATCTCTTGCTGACATGTCCACAGTTGGCACTTTCATGGGCCAGCATGGTCAACCCTGAACGGAGTGGGGCTATACAGCCCCATTTACAACAAACTAGGATGCAATCTGAGGGAAACCATGCATTCAGAGGTCATAATACCGATTTGTAGTTTTTATTTAAATTCTGATACTCTACCGCACTCTAGTGGGAATTACTTACATTGCACAGTTACATTCTTCACTTTTTTACGGTCCTTTTGTACTGTATCATCCAAACACAGGTTATAGCTATGTTCCATAATAACGCAGTAAAGTTATCTATAGTCGGCAAAGATTGATTTAATGTTAAAAATGCAACAACTAGTCTTTTCTGTCACAAAGTTGGGCACAGGCGTGAATTCTGTGGAATGGTCACTGACAGACGAGTTTATTTGGCCGGTAGGGAGCGGACGTGCGCTTTTACGCACGAATGAGGTCCGAGCGTTCAGTCCAGCATTTAGTCCCCAGTCCAAGACTGACAAAAACAGAACTATTTTAACCTTTTCTTTGATAACGGAGGAAAAGTGAGTAGAATTGACAAGCGCTATCACGCATACATGGTGTAGTGAAGGGTTAATTATGGAACTGTTGGTAAAAATCGTGATTTGTATTTGGTTTTTTTTAGGGGTGATTAAAAATCAATACAAACAAACAAAAAAATCTTCTAATGCATCACGACAGTTATCTAAGGTAAGTGCAAATATGGACTTTTGGATGTCTCCAAATCAAGTTTGCAACAATCTGTTGGGTTTAGTAAAGAAAATTAAAACAAGTGTCACATGTAGTATTGCAGCCACTAATCAAAAAGGATCTTAATTGTCCTAAAATTTTACCTGTATATTAAATGAATGGTTTTCTGAGGTTGCTAGAGGCTAAAAAATACACACCTTAAAAAATTTTTAAAAAGAAAAGAAAAGAATTGGGAATGGTTGCCAAAGAACAACTCACAACTGTCAACATACTGTCAATTTTCTAGCAAACAAATAGAAGCCCAGTTGGACGGAAGCGCTTCAGGGAATGCTGTTCGTTAGCCACAAATCTTACAAGGTAAAAGTAGAAACTTATAAACACAACTAGACCAGGATCCTGGTGAAACCAGATCAGTGCACTGTCACTTTGGTAGTGAGTAGCCGTGTGGTATCAGATTACAGCATTGACCCACACCTGCTCCCTTATGGCTCAAAGACTAACATGAAAACCCGGGACTAACCACACATGAAGATTTGACATTAAAATAGCAACAGCGCAGGAGCGAACAGGATGGGCCAACCCACAGAGTTAAAAAGAGAGCTGTAATCCAGCCAGAAAACCACCTGCTGATGGAAAAACTGAGCATCGTGCAAGTGGCAAGACTTTTAGAGCCAAGAGAGGTTCGTCCCAAAGCACCAGAGTCTTTAAAGGCTGCAGGTCGTGTGTTCATGGGAAGGATTTTGTCTGGGAAGTGTTGTCTGGTCATGAGAATTCAAATGGCTAATGAAACCCATACAGGTAAGGAGCCACATCTTTGCAAACTCGTCAGGTAACGTCAGCAGAAGAACAGAAGATTAGAGAGGTGAAGAGATTTACACAACAAATGATTTAGAAACAGCAAGGTAAGTTTGTCCAGGGAGGGGCCGATGACATTTACTGCATTTGTCCAAACATCAGAATAAACCCCACAAAGCTTTGCACAAGCACCATTTATGTAGTTAAAGGTAAGAAGACTAATAGTTTAAAAGGATGCACAACACACAGGGAATGTTGGCCAGCACACTTTTACACTGCTGCCAAAACAAAGAAGCACACACACACACACGGGTGCAGTATTCTTTCATGCACACACCAGGTGAGAACAGGATGAGGACCGTGGGTGGAAACAACTGGAGAGAGCCTGTAAACACACAAAAAGACCGCAGCTGGATGCAGGTCGTTCTTAGACGAGCACCAATGTGCTAAACACACGAGTTAGACCTGAACTTATTGTTGTCATACCATTGTTTTCATACTAGCGTTACCTTGATAAACCAGTGAGTCCGGTTTTGAGTTAAATACGACAACAGTGTGTGCCCTTTAAGTTATGACAACATGCAAATCAGCCCAAATGTAGCCCAAAATTATTTTTGTATTTTTTACGCATTTGTACAGATAAACTCAAATTTTAATAGGCTGAAATAGATGTCATCACTTTGGTATATTTAATTAGGAATAAAGGATTTCTTGGGCCACTAATATTACCAAAAAGGCAGCATTTCCTGCAGGCTGTGTCATTTCCAATCAGCAGGGTTGCGCAGCTGCAGTGGATGTTTTCAAAGAGGAGCGGTCCTCGGTCACATAACTCCCCACACGCCCCACCGAGACGCGTAGCAGAGGGTCCCGTCTGCGGAGAGACAGCGTGTCCAGTGACAAACACAGGCCAGATGGACACAAGGGTTTGCTCACAGAGTCAGAGTTCCGTTTTTTAAAAACTAAATATATAAGAACTGATTTTCTGAAACACATCTTGAAATTTTCTGCAGCGAAAACAGACAAAACTTCAACAAATCAACCCAAAGATGGTCTTTTTACCAACATTCCCTCTTAAATGAAAATACGAATACTAAAAAAAGAAAAGCACAGGAACTTTGATCTGTAACATCCTGCCTCGAACCAACCACGGGCGTTGGTCACTTGGTTCTATCCTGTGCTGCTAAAATTACCCCCACATGTGCACTGGCCACGTCACCTCACCTTTTGCCTCCCATGAATAATTTTACCCAGGAGACGGTCGGATGAGACGAAACAGAACAGACAACCATGCAAGGATCGACAAATCTTTCTTTTTTTTTTTTTTTTTGGTCTTTGAACCAAAGATAAAGCAGGAAGCTCATATTCTTTATTGTTCTGCGGCCCTGGGAGGTCTATTTCAGCCCACTATCTGACTGATATGACAGTTGTGCTGAGGTCTTCAGCTGCAGATACACAGCATCCTGGTAGCTCTTCCTGCTGTTTTTCACTACAACAGATGCAAGTGAAAAAAAAACCCCCGATTGTCAGGGTTTTACCAAACAAGACAGTTGCTGCTCTTTTTTGTTGTTGTCGAATAATTTTCCAAAGCAGGGCCCCTATTTGCAGCCTTTTTTGTGCAGCGCCTTTCCAATTTCTTCGTGTGTGTGTCTGTGTGTGTGTGTGTTCAGTGAGATTCGGCTGAAATACTCGGCTGTGACAGAGCTCCTTGTTACACTGCAACAACAAACTCAGACCTGTTGCCAAGGTCTGTTGCGCAACCGGTGGTGTGATAGTACACACAAAAGGGAGAGAAAAAAAGAAGAAGGGGCAACAGAATGGAAGAGAGAAGAGAAAAAAAAAAAACTGATCTGGCAAATCTATTAAACTCCCCCAATTTAGTGTGAATCATTATAATTCTTGTTATTTTTGTGTCATTTTAAGATTTTAGGTCAATAGTAGATGACATAATATGGACTTTGGCACGCTCTTGCTCATACACGTGCAACTGAAATGAAATACCACCCATTAACACATGCATGCGGAGCATCTGTGAGATGTGCATTTGTAATAAAATCAATCAATGTGTAACCTCTTGCTAGTGTAAACCCTCCTAACCGCGACCTTGTAGTCTGACCCAGTTACATCACAATCATCAACCTGCCGGCTGATTTCTCGGCACCGGTGCAGGAAATAAGGGGGGAGACCTCTGCGGGGGTCGCGCAGGCTGCTTTTCGGCCTGGCTGGACGCCGTTAAAGCCAGTGGGATCCTGCTGGGAGACTCTGCCTTTTGCCAACTTCCGGTGCTTCACCATGCAGGGGAGCGACTGACAATGCCCAACACTGGGCCCGGACCTACAATGTGAGGTCTCTGTGGCCCCGTCGCCCCCCCCACCCGCCTGGAACCAACACACTGAGGCCTTTCTCCGAGCCTAGAGCAGCGTTCTTCCTGCAGTTTAATTACTCAGCCAGCACATGCGCTTTCACGTGCCCATCACGTCACCTCAGCCAGAACGCTGTGGAAAGGTGATCGAGATAGGAGCGGAACATGTGACCTAAGTGGGCCAGTAGTGGGCCAGTATGGACCATATTTCCTTGGTGCAGCTGTTACATTTGATTATTCTAATTTGGGATGCCGCAAATTGCCTGCAGACTGTGTTCCCAATTATTATAATAATAGCAAAAAAAATCAACTTAGGATATTTTGAGTGAAAGCAAATATGAAAAATGACAATAAATCTCACGCTCTAGAGGTGGAGAACATCGACAAAACTCTTTCAGCTTATCCTGAATTACTGACAGGTGCTAATAATCAATGAATGCAACACACACGCTTGCACGACCTGGCCTCAGGGGGGCGTCCCACTCCTGACAACCGGACACGGAGACAGGAGGCCGTGACGTCCCCTCGGGTCCGGCCGAGGAGCCACAGATCTGGTCAGGTGCTGTGGAGGACACGACCGGGGAACCTGTGTAAACAGCTTTTGCAGTCGCAGCTCTTGTACCATAAAAGTTACAGTTCAACACACCTAATCAGGGTTTCGGGTGAGTGGCGGGCATTCAAACGCGGAGGCTGGTGCAGTTTCGCAACTCATCAGCTGCTGATCAAAAGGGATCGTTGAGATGGTTCTGCAGAAACAGATAAGGCCGACTCATGACAAAAAGCTTGGGGAACACGTGAAACATTAACACTGTGATATTTATCCACAATTTACAAATTTAGAAGAATAGATGGAATCAAATCGAAAGAATAGACCCAAAGGTTTCTTGTTTTTTTTAAGAAATCTGTTGCTGTGCAGTTGATCTCTTCTCTGGTTTCATCACTGATTGGATGCTCTTTCTTTCAAAAAAGCGGTTTTTCACACGTCTAACACCAGAGGCGGCCCACGCCAGTGGTTTGGTGACACTCAAGTGGCAAAGTGGCAGCCGCACCAGTGGCTCAGCCAGACGGCTTAATGTCGATTTACGGGCTGGAGCCTATAAAAGGCTGAGGATGGCTTTTTCAGACGCCTCAAAGGGGCCCGGGCCCCATAACAGAGAGCGCACGCTTCCTAAGGCGCTTCCTGCCCAGCAAGATGAAACAAACCCACCACAGCAAGCAATCAGCCCGGCGGCGTTCGCGTTGCTGTGCGTTTAAAGTTCTTAAAGTTCTTTTACCACTGCTAGCAGGGGAAAGGGGGGGAAGGGGGGGGGGGTCAGGATTGGCTGGAAAGGTCACCTGTCAATCACAGAGCATCCCCAGCTAACAGCAGTGTGTAATTATTGTGTTGCGCAAGTTTTGTGTGGAGTGCACGCAAATCCAGACTTGCAGTCCGTCCGTCCATCCATCCATCCATCCATCCATGGACAGCAAGTAACTAGCTTAGCAGGACACAAACGCACCATTCAGACACGCACGTTAGTTCTAATCTATACCTCGATCCTGGAAAAAAGCCATACAAACACAGTGATAAGACGCAAACTTCAAATTCATTTACAATAATAATTACATTATTATCATCATCATTATTATTAGCATGATCGTTGATAGCCACAATTTCCTGTTGCTCCATAAATTATTAACAGCTGATTCAATATTAATATTGATCAACATTAACATTGGTTAATATTAAGATCAGATCCTGTTTGCATTGAATTATTTAAGGGGGAAACCGCCAGGTTGTCGGTCCTGCGTGCGTGTGCGCCGGTAGGTGCGTGTGGAGGGCCGGGCTTGGTCGTCACCGCCGCTTCATGTTTTATTCATCAGGAGGCTGCGGCCAGCCAAACTGGCTGCTTCTGGTTTTCAAGCATAAATACAGCGGAGCCGGTGAGAGGGAGGAAAACAAGCGGCACAAAGGGAAAGCCGAGGTTCGGGAAGCCGAAGACCGAGAGAGGCAGGTAGAGACGCCGCCGCGGAGCTCCAGGTGCCGCGACCGCTCGTCCGGTTCCCGCAAGAGCGAAGCGGCGACGGCCGGTGCCGAGACCCTGGAGCGTCTTCAGGGTCTTTCAGGGCAAATTTCTCCGGCAACAGCTGCTTTGCTGCCGGCGCTGTGACACTAATTAATATCGGGCTGTTTTCTTCCAACAGCGAAGTGCAAATACAGGAATCATTCATTAAAAAAGCGGCGCGTGTTTGTTTGCGCGTCAGGTCAGACGCGCCGCTTCTTCTTCATCCAGGCGGATTTGTTGTAGTTTTTGGGAATTGATTTGACTTGATTTGAACGATAAACCCTTCTGCTTTGTGAAAGACAAACAAGTTGTCTTTTCTTTCTGAATCAATGTCTTTGGTTGTTTATCTTTCGTCTATAGGGTTCTAAATATTTTTCACTTTGCGCGATCTCCTTTTCTACGTTTAAAGTTTCGTTGTCGTTTTCTGGTATGCATTTATGGCTGATAACCTCGTAAATAATGGTAGTGAACCAGCATAACCCGTGTACATGCCTAAGTGAAAGAAATAAAAGTGCGGACAAGGACAGCGAAACTCGACAATGTCGTTTTGAGCGCCAGATCCAGATGTGGAGGCAGAACCGCGGTCAAGGGCAACACCTGGAACCACCTGGGTTTGTGTCGGTGGGGCAAAACAAGGATGCCACAAGCCTCAGAAGTCAGAACCTTTTGCTTACTGGTAGTTTTTTACGTTTTTCGTTGTCACAGCAGATAAAGAGTTGACTCAGCTGGAAAAAAAACAAACAAACAAAAAAACCAGACAAAAAAAATACTGCCTGTAAAAGTGAGGGTTCTATCAGTGAGAAAATATCCGACATAAGAAAATAACGCAGGTATAAACACATTTATCCAGAGAATAGAACAACACTGACAAATGCATGAAGGGACCTTAAATCCCACGTACACAAGTTCACCCTGAGTCACCACCCCTCCATCTGACTCAGACATGAAGCGCCAAGCAATTTATAGCTCTTCAAATCTTAGACCTATGCACAAGAAGTGAAAGAATGCTTTAAAAAAGAAAATCACCCCCTGCTTTACATGTCAGCTGGTAACTGGGACAGTTACTCTGACTGAACAGCTGGCTGTCATCTACTCATCTTATATACCTGGAATTATTTTCACACAGTTAATGAAGTTTTTACTTCAGAACCCCACTTTTCAGTTACGGAAGCTTCATTAGAAAAGGTGGAGGTTGTGTGAGACCGCACAGGTGGAGATGGGAAGGTCTGTTGATTTTTTTAGCAAGGTGCTTTACATTCCAATAAAATGACACCCTGTTGTTAAACTTGTAAGTATTACTCTCCGAGTTCGTCTGTATGAAAACAGCCCTAATCCTCCAGTGTCTTCGGTAAATACTGGACATTGTATTCACAACTCTGTTCTTTATTATGAGAATTATGTAAACTTTTGCATCTTTTTCTCTCTGAAGACATATATTTTTTTATTTATTTTTATTTTTTATTATTATTAAAACTTGGCCCACCTTGTGTTGTTCTTTCAGAATCAAAGAGGACCTTGGACGGCATGCAAAGTTGTGAACTCTCCTCAGACGGCACGGATGATCCCCTCAGTTGTGGCCCTCGGCAGCCTCGAATAGTCGTGATCGGTGCCGGCTTGGCTGGCCTCGCTGCAGCTAAGACCTTACTAGAGAATGGCTTCGCTGATGTCACTGTCCTAGAGGCGTCGGACTGCATCGGTGGCAGAGTCCTCAGCGTTCAGCACGGTGAGACAACGTCCCTTTGCCCCTGAAACACAAAACTAGCTTTTAAATATGATTTTATACCCTTTGTTTAACTTCAAGCTATGGACAGAGAAACTGTTTTTGTATTTGTAGGCACTTGAATTGGTACAAAATGCTAGAAAGAACAGAGCATAAAGCAACAGTTGACTCAAATATAACAAAGAATCCCCTGATACGAGTAGGAGTTAGACAGTCCAGAGTTACGCTGCAGGAGGAGTAGGTCGAGCAGACTTGTTGAAAGCTTCCTTTATATCTGTCTGTGTAGGTTCTCAGTTATCCAGGTCATAGTTATCCGAGAATAAACTTTGTGTTCATCTGGACTTTAAATTTTCTTTTGGAAAACATTTGTCCTTCTATCCAAAAGGCTTCATCAGTTCTGATCTTCCTTTGTATCCAAAACGTGCCAGGGACACAGATAAATGCGTCTTTATAAAGTGTGCGAGGTGCTTTGCTGCCTGATTGTGCCTCAATAAAGCAGACTCACACACAATTAAACAGAGCCGCATTGAGTTCATAAGGTCCCGCACACCCGTGCTGCTTTTTCTAATCCGCAGGAAAATCAGTTTTGGACCTCGGAGCCACTTGGATCCATGGCGCCAATGGTAACCCGGTGTACCACCTGGCGCAGGAGAACGGGCTGCTGGAGCACACCACGGACGAGGAGAGGAGCGTGACCCGCATCAGCCTGTTCACCAAAAAAGGCGTGTCTCATTACCAGACTAACCTTGGGGAGAGGATCCCCAAGCACGTGGTGGAGGAGTTCCGCGACTTGTACAACGAGGTGAGGAGCCACCAGACACACCGATGCAGCAGCTACGACGGCACAGAAGAATTCCCTAAGGAATCAGAAGATTTCTGCTTTATAAAACCACAAACATGACGTATATAGACAAACCTATGAGCCTTGATAGATGACACCCAGTGAACGTTAGACTGCTGGAGAATAAAAACCAGAACGTGTGCTTTGCTCCTCTGAAGTGGCTCCAGCCGGAGGACCGGCACTGAAACACGCTAAGTAGGTCACGTATGGAAAATCAGTTACAGTGGGAAGCCGTGCCTCTCTTTTTTTGTGTGGTTTTTTAAAATGGTGTGTGTATCCTGGTGACTCTGCATCAAAGTCATCCTTGTACACTGAAAACTGAAGCTGTCTCATCTGTGACACGTGGCAGCCGTTACTACAACCCTTTAAAAGCTTCCTCTGGCTTTAATTATACAGCATAGATCTCTACCTAAAGAAGTGCTTATTATAAAATCCACATATAGACATTGGGATCCACAAGATTTTTTCTAAGGGAAGAGACAAATGTCACTGTCATTTATTCCCTGCTGGCCCTTCAATTAAAGATTTTGCTTTTTCACTTGTGCTGACACAAAACCCGCATGTATTGTTTTCTCAGATATGGTCCACGATCAAGTCTGACAGCCTTACATTTACTGCAGCCTGTTGCTAGCTAACCTATGTTCAAGTTTACTGCTTATTAAATGTCTGTGGTATTTGCCCCAGAGGCCATCCACTGCTGACACAAACCACTCTGAACTCCACTCAACCGGTTTTTTTCCTTTGCTTTCTTTACATCACTCGTTATTCCTCTTTCTGCTGAAGACCAATCTTTCTTCACTCTTCGCCCTGCTTTAGGTGTACGAGCTGACTCAGGAGTTCTTCCAGAATGGGAAGCCGGTCTGCGCCGAGAGCCAGAACAGCGTGGGCGTCTTCACGCGTGACCTGATGCGCAAGAAGATCGTGACGGATCCTGATGACAGCACCAAGAAGCTTAAACTGTGCATGTTACAACAGTACCTCAAGGTGTGTGTGTCTTATGTAAAGTGTATTCTAGCTAATTTGGTTTACTTTGCATTAAATGTCTGGAGTGTTTACTTTTGCAGATGATCTACTCAAAACACTATGACGGTTTGGGAAATATGCTCATTCCTATTAGCGTAGACCAGAGGAGGTCAAGCTAAGGCCCAGGGGCCACACGTGGCCCGATGAACTATTTATTCTGGCTCGCAGAGGCTTCACAATAATTTTATTTGGTGGGAAAAAAGATTAGACCCCCTCTTCGTCTTGCATGCTAAGCAATCCTAAAATGAACATGGCTCTAGTTTTAAATGATTAGCTGCAATTAATTTCTGCGACTAAATCACATTTATATGTAAAAAGCAACAAAATGTTCTGATTTTGAGCTTAGACTCAAAACTTTGTCGGCGTTTCTTCGGTTTTAGGTGGAAAGCTGTGAAAGCAGTGCCGGGAGCATGGATGAAGTTTCTTTGAGTGAGTTTGGGCGAGTGGACGGAGATCCCCGGTGCACATTTTATCATTCCTGAAGGGTTTGCCAAGATCGTGGAGCTCCTGGCCCGGGACATCCCTTCCCGAACCATCTGCCTTAACAAACCAGTCCGTTGCATCCACTGGGACTACTCAGCCCAGCATCGGGAGGCGGTTGCCAAGAGCAGCAACACCGACCAGGAAAACAACCACAACAAAAACAACCACAGTTGCCAACCTCACAATGACCCTCTGATCCTGGGTCACCCTGTTTACATAGAGTGCGAGGATGAGGAGTGGATCGCTGCTGACCATGTGATCGTAACAGCATCACTGGGCGTTCTGAAAGAGAACCACGAGACCATGTTCTCGCCCTCCCTGCCAAGGGACAAAGTGCTGGCCATCGAGAAGTTGGGCATCAGCACCACGGATAAGATTTTTTTAGAGTTCAAGGAGCCCTTCTGGAGCCCCGACTGCAACAGCATCCAGTTTGTGTGGGAGGATGAAGATCAGCTGGAGCAGCTGTCCTACCCAGAGGAGCTGTGGTACAAGAAGATCTGCAGCTTTGACGTCCTCTTTCCGCCGGAGCGCTACGGCTACACGCTGAGCGGCTGGGTCTGCGGGCAGGAGGCGCTCCACATGGAGCACTGTGATGACGAAACGGTGGTGGAGACCTGCATTGAGCTCCTGAGGCGCTTTACAGGTGCGTATGTGTGCGTTTTCGACACGATCCCACCAAAGATCTCCGGTTTAGCCGTGTTCCAGCTCACATGCTGACCCAGTTGCGTTCACACAGCTCAGTGAGTCACACAACCCAGCGTTTAGTTTGGGTCACTGGTCCGACCGCAGCTTCGATCTAAGTCGCTTTTTTTCTGTACAGACAACTCAGACGAGCGACTCGGGTGTTTGATTTGAGGTCATTCGCGGAGCAGATGACGGGTTGTCAGCCCAAAAAAAGAACAGGAACATGACACACCAGCACTTGCGCAGCGCCTTATCTGATTTCGGGACCTGGGAGGATGTGGTTGTAAAAATATTTCAAAATGTTGTTCTTTTAATAGAAAGCTGCGTTGTTGTTCCGCCAAATTCTTTAAAAAAAAACCCAGTGTTCGGTGTATTAGTGGGTTGTAGCTATTAGAAGAAACAGGTCAGAGAAGCTGCCAAGATGCATGCCGCAATACCAAACATCCATCCATCCATCCATCCAACCATCCAACCATCCACCCATCTATGACCAGCAGGGAGGGGTAGGAGGCAGGCCTTCACCAGGGCACCAGTCCATACCAGGATGCACACCCCGCCCGTTCATGCACAGTGCATTCATTCGTGCACGTCTGTGGACTCCGCACGTATCTCATACCCTCGTCACCCTTCCAACCCCCCACTCCCTCCACCCTCCCGCCACTATGTAAGCTGAAATTGCACAAGCGCGGCAAAAACTAGGACAGCGCATCCCTGCTTGTCACTGCTGACGAATACGCCTCATCTTGTGAAACGGAGGTTCTCTCTGGGAAAGAAAGGCCGCCGTGACGCCGCTGCGGAGACGCGGTTGGATGTCCGACGGCAGAGAAGAGCAGCACAACTGAGCGTGACTCATAACTGATTATTACCCGGAAAAACTGATTGCCTCATAAATAGGTCACGGCAAGAGAGCCGAAGCAGCAACTCTCCTGTCATATTGAGGTCAATAGTGATCCTATAGTGCGTGCCTATAGGATACAGTTAAACCCTCAGGTCAGAGCGGATTAATCCCATCAAGTGACGCTTAATTATATATAGACGCCCTGTTGGCTGCTTGCCGAGTTGATTAGTTACAAGTGATTAAACGACCTCCGCCTTCCTAATCTGCCCCGACCTCTCGCTTTTCTCTTTGTCCACAGGGAATCCCAAACATTCCGAAGCCATGCCGCGTCCTGCGCTCTTCGTGGGGCAGCAACCGCTTCATCCGAGGCTCCTACTCCTTCACCAGGGTGGGCTCCAGCGGTGGGGACTTTGAGAATCTGGCCACGCCTCTGCCTTACGCCAACGTCACCAAGAGCCCGGTAAGAAAACAGTGGGAAAGAGCTTTCTTTATCTCCACCAACCAACAAATTCTTCCTGCTTTGTAACATCTAGATCTAGAAAGCCCAAATCAGCCCTGTCAGGCTCCAGCCTTGAACCCTCTGAAAGGCTTCACTAAGACACCATTTCTCCTTTGATTCTTCCGCTCATCTCCATCCTTCCCCTCCTCAGCCTTTGCAGGTCCTGTTTGCCGGTGAAGCCACTCACAGGAAGTACTATTCCACTTCCCATGGTGCTTTGCTGTCCGGACAGAGGGAGGCCACTCGCCTAACGGAGATGTACCAGGACTTACACAGAGCTGAAACCACAAGGCCTAAAATGTGACATCAAACCTTCTAGATGAGAGAAAATACTACCAAACTGTCAGGTTTTTGTTTTGTTTTTTTCTTTTCTGTCTCGATGATTAAGTTATAGCTCGGGCATTATTACACATGGGTATTATTTCTATTGTACTGTAGAGTCCAATCAATGTTTATTTCTTATGCACAGTTCAGAAGATGCCAATGGTGCTGTCATTTATGTCTTTATTTACTCAGTGATCCATGTTAATAACATGTTTTTAATGAGAAGCATCTCAAATGTAACCCTGTTTTTTGTAAGTGCCTTCTGTGTTACATGTTATTGAGTTTGGGATTAACAGAAATACTCCAATCTTGAAAGTTTTATCATAATAAAAGGTTTATCATCATCAAACAGGCTCGGTGTTTTCTAGGTTTTGTCTTGTTGAAATTTTATGAGGGAATATAAATAAACGCTTGTCTTCCGAACAGAAACATCTACAAAACAATCAGTTTTTTCTTTTAATTAATCACTGATCAACCTGTCTGTTTAGAAGAATAAAGTATGGTGTGATGGGATCGTTTTGTTATGGAAGAGAGCTTTCTTTTGTTTGGAATGCATCAGGACCTTGAAGAGTTTTTAAAAAGCTGACCGTAGAGCTCATTATTTTGGCTTTAAGGTTTCTCTAAGCAGGCAAGCAAGAACGTGTCTTCGAGCTAGACTCTTCGGGTGGAGACTGTAGGGATTTGTTTGTGGATAAAAGCCTTTTGCTGTACCTTTGTCATGAATTTCAAAACAACACAAAGATGGCTGAAGCATGATGCCACTGTTGTGACAGGTTGATCAAAAGAAATGAGACACTTCTGTGACCTCAGCCGGGGCTCAGATGGTCCGTTTTGTCTCCATGTTCACTTTTCCTTTTTTTTTTTTTGGTGACTTCTCCAAGGTTCAATTTTTTCTTTTGGTTTCCTTTCCTTGCTGTACTTCTATAGTCACCAGACTTGATTCATACTCATTTTCTGTTGATTATTTTTGTTTTCAGAATCACTGCTCTCATAATCAGTTCAATTTAAAACAGACGTGTGGGGATGGCAGACAAGAAGTCAATTAGAGAAAAAAAAAGAAGAAGAAAAACAGACATTTATTAGCCTTTCAGTATGGGTTGAGAATGTTTTCGAGCCATTTTATGGATGATTTCTTTTCTGTTCATAATTGACCTAGACGCTCCCACTTGCTTGTACAGCGACACCAGGTGGCCGTCTGACATTAACCCTTACAGCGACCGTCCAACGCTACATGGTCTGAAACAGAAACATCAGCGTTGGAATCATCAAAAAAAGCATCAGTTACAAATAAAGAGAAAGAGGAGAAATACTCATTTCGATTCATTCCTAATCCAATCTATTTTTTTTGGTCTGGGGCTTGTTTGATAGACAGTGATAAAAGCAAATCAATGATAAAGACACCAGAGTTTTTATTATATACCATGTTATTGCTTCTATTGCTGCAGATAAAACTGAGCTTATTAACAGCTATATAAATATCACATTGAAATGAATAAAAGATAACGAAAATAGGAACCAGTTAATAAACAAAGAAAATGTAAAAAAAAAAATCCCACTGTTCATCAGATTTGAATTATCTTTCAAGCTGTTTAAGAAAGAAGTTGCGATTCCACACAAATTTAATTTAAAGCGGTTTTATTGATGAGAACAGATGTGCGAAAATGAGCAGTAAAGCATTTCCATTCATTAATGTAAAAGGCTGGTCAACTTCTGGGGAAGGTCATTTCAGCAACGGGATCCATTCTGTTGTTGCAGCAACGCAGGTGAAATTCATGGAACAATAACTGCGATGTCAACAGCCATCAAAATGAAAGGAAGAAAGAAAACAAAACATACAAAAAAACACACTTAGTTGTCCAGATAAGTGCTGAGGTAATGTGTGAAACACTATTCAGATGAATAGGCAGAGTACAATCGTTCATATATAAGTATATAAGTACGCAGAGGTACACGGACGCTCGCGACATGACGCCGCTGCACGAGGATGAGAGTAAAGAAGAGAACATGGTGTGAAATATTAAATAAACAATGCAGAAGAGACATCCGGGTCTGGGATCCTTCATCTCTGGGTGAAAACCAAAAGCGATGAATTAAAGACCATCCGCCTTGAATTCCGCCTGGACACGGATGGGCCCGGCAGCGGGTTTGCTTCCGTTGGCACCTTTGACCTGCTGTTTTCAGGGCCCGCGGGCCCCACGTTTTCAGGTCCAGTTTCACAGTAAAGCAAATGCAGTGACGCACAGGCGCAAAACAAAGACAAGCGTGATCATGGCGTCATACTGACGATGAACCTTGAAAAAGCACTTTTGCGTACAGACCAGCTGGTTCTGTTCAGTTCATGTGACTTTTTTTGTTATTTTTTTGTTATTTTTGAATGAATCCCAACATGTAGGTTAAACGACTTCACACCACGACACACCAAACTGCTGCCGGGCTTCCCGCTGACAGAAACCGCTGCCTTCTGTGTGGTATTTTGTCAAATACCGAGGAGTAGCTAAATATTAAAAACACTTTTATAATAAACATCAGAGATATCTTCTTTTTTTTTTTCTCACCAGTGCAACAATAGACTAGATCAAATAAGGAGAAACAGTATTCATCTGCAGGCAATCAAAGCTCGATAAACATCTAATTATTTTCTGGTCACAGTAGCAGAACAGTTAAAGGCAACTTAATGATTTGATGCTCAAACACAAACATGCCAACATTATACACGCAGCTCTTTTTTTATAGAAATAAATAGCTGAATTATCTTAATCTTCTTGATAATAATTTCCATCTCTACAGTAAATTACTCTGATGCACATTTAATATAAAGCATCTATTACACAACGGCATTTTCAACACTACTGTTATACATAATATAGTTCTCTATATTTATTTTTCGTTCAACTTTGGAGAGAAACCACTTACAGAATGCAGACCTGTAAGCTCGGACCTTTTCCACCCTTAAATATGACCTGGACAACATCGAACGAGTCCCTTTTTTCCACCTCCTCTTTTCCTACAAACATTATGTACAGGTTAGCCGATAGCAAAGGTGAGATTGTCTAAAACTCAAAAATCAACAAGTGCTTTGTGTTTTCTCTATTGTGTCACTATCACGACTCCCCTGGTCAAAGAATGTCAATCATCTACGCCAACAGCAGCGTCCAGTCCTGGAAGAACTCGGAGACGTGAACCTGGAACGCCGCCAGCATCGCAGCCACAATCGCTCACGACTGATGTCACCCAGCTCCGGTCCATGGGGATGGGGGGTTCAGCCTCACCAGAAAATGTTGCATTTCGCACTGATTCAAAGTCAAGATGGTGAGAGAATAAACTCACTCACCACTAAAAAAAAACCCAAACAACTCTTCCTTTCAGACGACTGATTGAAATATCAGTTAATGATTATTTCATTATGAGATCTGATCACCCCTATGATTAATCTGATCTTGAATGAACTGATCAAAAGAATCCCCACCCTGACGGCAGAGCCCGAGGTGACACCGTGACATTGCATCCAACCGACAACAACCCAAAGTGCAAAAAACATTTAGGATCCCAAAGAAAAGCAGCAAATGAAGACAAGCTGGAGCTGGCAAAGATGATCCAGATCCAAGCGCGTTGTGCATTTCACTTTGTGCTCTGAAACCCAGCACACTGGAAAAGAGGAACTCCAGTCGTCTAATATTGCACTTGTAACGTCCAGGGACTCGAGACGAAGGAGAAACAGAGAGAAAGAGAGGAAAAGCAGCAGTAGCAGAAGAAGAAGTCCTGACTTTTGGTCCAGGTTTAAGTAACCTTTCTCCTCACATCCACCCCACAAGACGCCCGAAGCGAAGGTGAACCTTATCGTAGCTCCTGCAAAGGTCCTTCTGGCGCTTCAGAATATTACACAACAGGCATGTTAGTAACTTGAGTATGGTTACAACACAGTACTGATACTCATAATTTGACTCTTTTCTATATTTGAAGATGAATTACAACCACCAAAATGTTTAAATAGATACTAAAGAACAAGCAGATGTAATGGCACACTTAGTAAATGTTAGAATTCATACTGTGTCAAGTCATCACTGACCAAGATTATCTGACCCAACTGAGAGACATACAGAAACAAAATAATAGGTGAGTATCATTATTTATATAACTGCTGGCCCCTAAACATAAACCGGTTCAACTTAACTAATGATGAACACCTAAATCTGGGCGGTTTGCGTGTGTAGGTTATGAGACGCCTTTTGCAGTGCTCCGATGCCATTATGAAACGTAACGTACTGCTGCGATTTACCTTTATAGAGGTTAAAATCCTTGAACAAAATAAAAAGCCACTGCCAGTTTTTAAAACCTCACGTATGTGCATTAGGTGCAGGATCGTTGTACTGCACATCTGTCTTAACGGTATCAAAAGACTGCTGATTATTTGACACATTACAGATGACCTTTAAGCTCGCTTTGTAGTGATCAATGGTAATCGATGCACCTCTAACGCTCCAGCTTTGACAACCACTGATTGATGAAGCTGATATGTTCGGCCTGCTGGCTGTAATTGCACCAGATGAACAGCAGGGGGAGCCAGATCTGGGAAAACGGGGCTTTTTTCAGCCTCAACCTGCGACAAGCACACGTGACGAATGGCACTGCTGCGGATGGAAAGATATGGAATTCAACTCATCTATGAACTCTGTAAAATATGTACGCGTTGTTTGTTTGTTTTTTGTTTTTTTTTTGCTTTTTAGAGATTATTATCACACTGTCCCGATTTCCTTCATTAATGGCACATTGGAGAAAACACATTGGAATGATGGCAGACAGGAATGGCACTGGTTATTTTTGCTCCCCCCACCCCTCTTTTTGTTAGAAAACATATGAATTATAGATCAACTGTGTAGACACGACCACCACCAAATGAGTCCAGGTTTGTGATTTGCCGCTTCGAATTCTGTCCTCCATCTCGTCCAGCGGTCACGGATGTACTTTGCACGCGACAGTTTTTCTTTGTGGGATCAACAGTTCAAGCATTTATTAAGATCCTGAACACTGAACCCGTGGTAATATATGCAGGGGGTGTCGTGGGCACCTGTCCGTGTGCCAAAGCTTTAATGGGATGCAAACGTCTGAGCACAGCGCCGTCGCCTGGGTTCGGTCTCGCTCTCTTTGTGACCAACCCATCCGTTCACACACAGAAGGCAAAAGACATCTGAGAGAAGAGCAACGAAGATCGGGACAGATTGGCCGCAGACGCCGAGTGTTTGTGGTCAGTCGTGGGTTAAATGTGTGTATTTAGGGCCTCCTGAGTGGTTTTCAGTTGTAACCATCATGAAGGAAAAACACCTTTCTACTTGTTGGAGGGTTGAATGCTTTTCTGCTTGAAGCTCTTATTAGCCCAGCATGTACACACACACACACACACACACACACACACACACACACACACACACACACTGAACGTTGTACCGTGGTTAATTATGGCAATCTGGTGTCCCTCCTGGTGCCGGAGACGTTCTCAGCTCTCTGTGAGTTGGCTCCTCATGGCGACGCTGCACCTGGTGGAGCCTCTGAAGATCGGCAACAACGCTGTTAGCAGAGGCTGTCCGCTTTAACGTGGAGGATTTTGGAGAACCCAGGTCTCTTCTTCAAAGCCTGAGAAAAAAAAAGGAATAAAAAATGAGAGGAGGGATGTCTGAATCACCCATATCTGCAGCCTCATTTCCCCCACGCTAACTCAGTGGGTGTGTTTTCTTCCGCTAACCTCACACCGGTGTGTATAATAAAACCGCCGAGGTGCAGCAGTTATGACCGTTCAGCCTCACCTCTGTGGAACGTGTCTAACCAAAGGGATGCTTAAACACAAGAGGAGAACTCTGGCTCCATCTTCACAGAGAATTTGATAAAAATAGTCCAGCGATGGTTCTGCCGCCACCTTTGAAGCACTTACATAACGGCTGTGAGCAGGTCCACGATGATGAGCACAACATCCTCAAACTGACTCATAAAGGCGACATAAATAAAATCGGGGATTTCGCTGCCTCGGTGACCTGGGCTTCTCTACCAGGGCACCCGCAGCCAGGCATGACTGGGATTTCAAAGCCTGAGTCATGCTTAAAATGGTGTGTGATCGTGCGGAAATAGCCAGAAATAGGAGAGCATTTCTTCCTCATGGTGACAGTGAGCTTGTAAAGGTGTAAAAATAACTTCCTTCTGTACCTGCAGCTTGTTGACCATCTCATCAAACAGTTTTCTAGCTTCGGGGCTGTTGGGGTCCTCAAAGTAGTCCTCGATGCCGATCTGAACCACGATGGACTTCAGGTTCCGACAAACGCCTGCGTGAGTAGGAGGATGATCTGAGCATCCGTTCATACATACACAGCACGTAAAAACCAGAAAAGGAACTCTTTTTTTTAATCTTTCATGAGTAAAACTAGCAGTAGAGTGTGCACTCACTGTTGAAGTGGAGCAGGGCTTTGGGGGTGACTGGGGTCGAGGTGAGCACCAGCATCTCCAGACCTTTCAGGCCCTCTCTGCAGACCTCTGCTGCCACCTCCTGGTTGATCTCGCTCACGTGATCCAACTCCAGCACCTGCAGGCGCATGCAGTTCCTTGCTGCGGTTGACAAAGAGGGAGGTAAATACATGCAGAAGTGGATTAAAGGCGGGATCAAATCAAGCCGATCGGTTGGTGTTTGGCTGCCATCAAACAGCCATAATGAATACCTGGAAGTGTGAACGGTGGCAACTGATCTGTAAGATTTACCTAAAGACGCCAGGCCCTGAATGCCGCATCCGGCCCCGCCCACACCGAGGGCGCGGAGGTGAGGCCAACATCGTCCAATTGTCTGCAGGCACCGGTTACTGAAACGGGCAGGTTGCTGACTAGATGAGACCAAATGTAGTCCAGGGACTCTTAGTTACTCACAGAATTTACATCAGAACTGAGAGATTTAGTTAAAAAGAATAGCTGGCCATTACCAAGGATGTAACGGCGCCACTTGTAGGGAGATTATGTCTCTGCAACCTGCTCCGAGGGCCCAGATGACCTCCTGGCCGACAGGATCGGTGGCGCTCCTGAAGCACAAATACAGTTTATTGGATCCACTTTTCCTGCAGTCTGTAAAAAGCAGGATTTGGGACCAGGACTCACTGGTTTACCTGTAGGTCACCGCCTGCAGGGCGCGGCAGTAACAGCTGGCCAGCCAGAGGGAGCGATCCGTCAGCAGGTTGGGGCAGTGGGAGATCTTCAGGATCAGTAGGTTACTTCCCGTGGCCTTCAACAAGGCCTCCAAGCCTTCCTCCAGACAACCACTTGGATCCAAGCATGAAAGGAGGACAACCAAAAATAGACGGGGTCCTTCAGGTCAGGAAATTAAAAAAAAATAAAAATCCTACCGTGTGCTTTTCACATAATCGTCCTTGCTTTCCTTCTTTCCTCGCTGTCTCGGCTTGAGGTTCTGCAGGATGAGCGAATGCGTCTGAGTGCACCACTGCGACAGGGTGCCGAGGAACTGGGAACAAAAGGAGGAGAAACTTTCATTTTACCGAAATGCCGCAAAAAACTGCAGTTCTGCCACACACCTTGGAGGAGATACGGGCGTTTTCCAGCAGCACCCTAGTCCACACGGCTGGGTGGCGGGCCACAAACTTCCAGTCACGGCAAACCTCGGCAGTTCTGAGCAGAGTTTTGGTATCCAGGTATGTGAAGATACAGAAGAGGGCGGCGCGCATCTTTAAGATCTCCGGACTGATCACCTCGCTGGATTTGGATGGGCTCTTTTCATGGCGGCAGGATTTATTATAGACTCCATCAGGGCGACCTTGGGCAAAGGCAAAAAACAAACCCAGTCAGTATGACCAAATGTTCTAAAAGCACCATCAAGGATACTTTTTTTTGGTCTTTTCAGTCACTATAAGCTATCATTAGAAATCCCACATTTAAAAAAAAAAACCTTAAGGATGCTTTTTTGTACCGCCTTCTGCCACACGGTGGCGCCAGACTTCACCGAATAATTCCCGTGTATTTTCATCCAGTTGTCATCGTTTCTGCCATGTGTCCAATCCCTGCTCATGTTAATC
>CAAE01015038.1:564929-588634 GCA_000180735.1 Tetraodon nigroviridis | reverse complement strand
ACAAGCACACGTGACGAATGGCACTGCTGCGGATGGAAAGATATGGAATTCAACTCATCTATGAACTCTGTAAAATATGTACGCGTTGTTTGTTTGTTTTTTTTTTTTTTTTTGCTTTGAAGAGATTATTATCACACTGTCCCGATTTCCTTCATTAATGGCACATTGGAGAAAACACATTGGAATGATGGCAGACAGGAATGGCACTGGTTATTTTTGCTCCCCCCACCCCTCTTTTTGTTAGAAAACATATGAATTATAGATCAACTGTGTAGACACGACCACCACCAAATGAGTCCAGGTTTGTGATTTGCCGCTTCGAATTCTGTCCTCCATCTCGTCCAGCGGTCACGGATGTACTTTGCACGCGACAGTTTTTCTTTGTTGGATCAACAGTTCAGGCATTTATTAAGATCCTGAACACTGAACCCGTGGTAATATATGCAGGGGGTGTCGTGGGCACCTGTCCGTGTGCCAAAGCTTTAATGGGATGCAAACGTCTGAGCACAGCGCCGTCGCCTGGGTTCGGTCTCGCTCTCTTTGTGACCAACCCATCAGTTCACACACAGAAGGCAAAAGACATCTGAGAGAAGAGCAACGAAGATCGGGACAGATTGGCCGCAGACGCCGAGTGTTTGTGGTCAGTCGTGGGTTAAATGTGTGTATTTAGGGCCTCCTGAGTGGTTTTCAGTTGTAACCATCATGAAGGAAAAACACCTTTCTACTTGTTGGAGGGTTGAATGCTTTTCTGCTTGAAGCTCTTATTAGCCCAGCATGTACACACACACACACACACACACACACACACACACACACACACACACACACACACACACTGAACGTTGTACCGTGGTTAATTATGGCAATCTGGTGTCCCTCCTGGTGCCGGAGACGTTCTCAGCTCTCTGTGAGTTGGCTCCTCATGGCGACGCTGCACCTGGTGGAGCCTCTGAAGATCGGCAACAACGCTGTTAGCAGAGGCTGTCCGCTTTAACGTGGAGGATTTTGGAGAACCCAGGTCTCTTCTTCAAAGCCTGAGAAAAAAAAAGGAATAAAAAATGAGAGGAGGGATGTCTGAATCACCCATATCTGCAGCCTCATTTCCCCCACGCTAACTCAGTGGGTGTGTTTTCTTCCGCTAACCTCACACCGGTGTGTATAATAAAACCGCCGAGGTGCAGCAGTTATGACCGTTCAGCCTCACCTCTGTGGAACGTGTCTAACCAAAGGGATGCTTAAACACAAGAGGAGAACTCTGGCTCCATCTTCACAGAGAATTTGATAAAAATAGTCCAGCGATGGTTCTGCCGCCACCTTTGAAGCACTTACATAACGGCTGTGAGCAGGTCCACGATGATGAGCACAACATCCTCAAACTGACTCATAAAGGCGACATAAATAAAATCGGGGATTTCGCTGCCTCGGTGACCTGGGCTTCTCTACCAGGGCACCCGCAGCCAGGCATGACTGGGATTTCAAAGCCTGAGTCATGCTTAAAATGGTGTGTGATCGTGCGGAAATAGCCAGAAATAGGAGAGCATTTCTTCCTCATGGTGACAGTGAGCTTGTAAAGGTGTAAAAATAACTTCCTTCTGTACCTGCAGCTTGTTGACCATCTCATCAAACAGTTTTCTAGCTTCGGGGCTGTTGGGGTCCTCAAAGTAGTCCTCGATGCCGATCTGAACCACGATGGACTTCAGGTTCCGACAAACGCCTGCGTGAGTAGGAGGATGATCTGAGCATCCGTTCATACATACACAGCACGTAAAAACCAGAAAAGGAACTCTTTTTTTTAATCTTTCATGAGTAAAACTAGCAGTAGAGTGTGCACTCACTGTTGAAGTGGAGCAGGGCTTTGGGGGTGACTGGGGTCGAGGTGAGCACCAGCATCTCCAGACCTTTCAGGCCCTCTCTGCAGACCTCTGCTGCCACCTCCTGGTTGATCTCGCTCACGTGATCCAACTCCAGCACCTGCAGGCGCATGCAGTTCCTTGCTGCGGTTGACAAAGAGGGAGGTAAATACACGCAGAAGTGGATTAAAGGCGGGATCGAATCAAGCCGATCGGTTGGTGTTTGGCTGCCATCAAACAGCCATAATGAATACCTGGAAGTGTGAACGGTGGCAACTGATCTGTAAGATTTACCTAAAGACGCCAGGCCCTGAATGCCGCATCCGGCCCCGCCCACACCGAGGGCGCGGAGGTGAGGCCAACATCGTCCAATTGTCTGCAGGCACCGGTTACTGAAACGGGCAGGTTGCTGACTAGATGAGACCAAATGTAGTCCAGGGACTCTTAGTTACTCACAGAATTTACATCAGAACTGAGAGATTTAGTTAAAAAGAATAGCCTGGCCATTACCAGAGGATGTAACGGCGCCCACTTGTAGGGAGATTATGTCTCTGCAACCTGCTCCGAGGGCCCAGATGACCTCCTGGCCGACAGGATCAGTGGCGCTCCTGAAGCACAAATACAGTTTATTGGATCCACTTTTCCTGCAGTCTGTAAAAAGCAGGATTTGGGACCAGGACTCACTGGTTTACCTGTAGGTCACCGCCTGCAGGGCGCGGCAGTAACAGCTGGCCAGCCAGAGGGAGCGATCCGTCAGCAGGTTGGGGCAGTGGGAGATCTTCAGGATCAGTAGGTTACTTCCCGTGGCCTTCAACAAGGCCTCCAAGCCTTCCTCCAGACAACCACTTGGATCCAAGCATGAAAGGAGGACAACCAAAAATAGACGGGGTCCTTCAGGTCAGGAAATTAAAAAAAAATAAAAATCCTACCGTGTGCTTTTCACATAATCGTCCTTGCTTTCCTTCTTTCCTCGCTGTCTCGGCTTGAGGTTCTGCAGGATGAGCGAATGCGTCTGAGTGCACCACTGCGACAGGGTGCCGAGGAACTGGGAACAAAAGGAGGAGAAACTTTCATTTTACCGAAATGCCGCAAAAAACTGCAGTTCTGCCACACACCTTGGAGGAGATACGGGCGTTTTCCAGCAGCACCCTAGTCCACACGGCTGGGTGGCGGGCCACAAACTTCCAGTCACGGCAAACCTCGGCAGTTCTGAGCAGAGTTTTGGTATCCAGGTATGTGAAGATACAGAAGAGGGCGGCGCGCATCTTTAAGATCTCCGGACTGATCACCTCGCTGGATTTGGATGGGCTCTTTTCATGGCGGCAGGATTTATTATAGACTCCATCAGGGCGACCTTGGGCAAAGGCAAAAAACAAACCCAGTCAGTATGACCAAATGTTCTAAAAGCACCATCAAGGATACTTTTTTTGGTCTTTTCAGTCACGATAAGCTATCATTAGAAATCCCACATTTAAAAAAAAAACTTTAAGGATGCTTTTTCGTACCGCCTTCTGCCACACGGTGGCGCCAGACTTCACCGAATAATTCCCGTGTATTTTCATCTTTTTATTCCCAGTTGTCATCGTTTCTGCCATGTGTCCAATCCCTGCTCATGTTAATCCCAGCAACATTTCTTCTCATTGACTCATCTCATCGTTGGCCTCTTTGGACATTTTGTTGAAAGCAATCAGGACTACAAACCAGTATTCACACTTTCACCCCCCCTCCTCTTTTCTCTCTTACACCACCTACACTCAAGGCTGCCAAATGAACCAAAAAAGCCAAGTTGTGTTGCATGCTGAGAAAAAAAAAAAACAGTCCGCTTGTAGATACACACCATCTGATAAAAACTGGCAGAGATTCTCTCAATACGGAGAAATACGTCAGAGCAGAAGAACGCCACAAACAAGTTGAGTGTCATGTGGAAATCTTTTTTTTTTTTAAATAAAACACACATAACAGGTCAGAGGAATTTGTCATAGAGCTCTGGCCCAGTTTCATTTTTTTCCCCCAGAGTGCATGCTCGTGTATTGAATAATATTTTTTTTTTTAAAAAGGGACAGCTTAACAGCAGGTGGACAGAAATGGAGAGCAGCAGTGGTGAGTAGAAGGATCTTGGCATCGCAGGAAGTTAACAGCGAGATGCCCAATCTGTGCAGCCATGATGATCTGGACATGAGCGAATCTCAGCATCGGCTGAGATACAAGAGCAGAAACCATCATCTAGAGAAAAAAATACACTCTTTCAAAGGACTGCAGCAGAATTGCAGCTGTCCCCATTTACGCCACATGAAAACACAGAAAAGGAACATTAAAAACAGCCAGTGCAGCTATTTTAATATACTGTTAGAAAATGTTCCTCTGGCTCCTACTTACAAGGATCTCGAAGGCAGCCTACATGCAGCGTCTTGAACTTGGTTGAGCTCATCCCTGAGTTAATTTGATTTATGCTGTACTTCTCATAGTCACTTTACCATAGCCACGTTATTTTTGGTGGCAAATCATTTTGTATTCTTATTCCGTGTAGTCTTGTGGATTTTAAACGAATCACCTAATTATCAGGTATTTTTCATGAAGTGCTGACATGGTTGCATCAAGGCCCTGCAGCAGAGATGAATCATCTGTGGGCTCCTGCACATTTTCTGTAATAAGTGGCACATTACAGGAACAGCAACTCAAACTGGCCTACATACATAATGGTGGGTGCTCTTGTGGGAGTCTTTTCAGGACCTTAGTTTCAGGTCCTGTGTGTCTGAGATGGCTGTTGGAGCAGAGTGTGTGTTTTTAGGACTGTCACCTGCGTTGGGGCGATATCCCGCCCTGCCGTGCTGAGGATAAGGCGCAGCGGACTGCTGCACCTCGGCCACGGCTCTCCTTTCCTGTTCCCACATCTCCATCTCGGACTCGGTGGTCCTCGAGGCCACGTCTGACATGTCTCCTTCCTCGCCCTCGGTGCTGTTCCTGTAAGGTCGCCGATGCCAGTTTTGGATGGCCTGCTTGCGGAGACCCCAGTTCCTCGACCCGCCTCCGCCGCACCCGGGAGAGCGCTCGTAACCCGCCTCGCCCAGTCGACACTGCATGTGATAGTACTGAGTCTCGGGGCACTCCTCCATGGGGTGCATCTCCATGCTGTCGCTGTCGTAACCACCAGAGCCCTGCGAGACCGACTTAATACGCCCTGAAGCTCTGTAAGCAAAGATAAGTGAAACAGAAAATGGGTTGAACGCTTTTATATGATGATTCATTATTAAATTCACAGAATAATAAGAAGCATGTTTTGCTCTCCCTGGGTGATTCTCCAGTTTATAAGATCATGATAACTCAACTTCACTCGATTATACTAAGCGACTGTACCATCCGGACAAGCTGCTGCTGCATCGAACCTGACCGACTTGCAGTCTTAGCACAGATTTAAACCTAAAGATCTCTCCGCTCAATCCACAGTGCGGCAGAAAGAAAACAATGAAGATCAACAGCAGAACAGGAGGATTATTATTCTACCTGTCTGGAACATTGTCTCCACATAGTGGTTGACTGTCGAATTACACCCCAAGACAATCAAGAAGTTCCAAGTTTTATGATTATTACTTTCCCAGTACAAAATCAAATCAATACATTTTATCAAAACAACTACTTCTGCTTTTTTTTATTTCAGTCCAAATAAAAGGAGCTGCAACATTAATAGTTTATCTTTGCAGACAATATTGGCAAATTTAAGAAACCGATCATAAACTCAACAGTTTCACACGGTGCATCCAGACAGCCACAGACGGCAAATATGCAAAAATCTCAAAACTTTTTTTCAAACGTAAAACATCCTGACTGTCACGGAAACTCCGGTGACGCGTTAACGGCTGAACTGATGCAGACTCCGGCTCACAACAACTCTTACTACAGCTCAACCCAGCTGAACGGGTATTAATAACCACACGGCAGATTGGCTGGAGCGCGTTGGTGCGTGTGGTGCTGTCGCTGTTTCAGCGGGGAAGGCCTGACAGGTTTGCCCTTGACGTCATCTTAGGAAGCACGTTCACATACCAGCTGGGGACGACAGTCGCCTTAGTCAGAGCGTCATGACGCGGCCGTGTGCCTGAGATCTCCGGCAGGCGCGCAGAAATACTTTGCTCACACCTCACGCAGAGAGACGTCCGCCCCGCGCTTCACCTAGTCTACTGGTGCGCTGGAGCACGGCTCAGCGGGCCGAAAGGCGCAAGGCCTGTAGATGCACCCGTGTCAGCCGCTAAAGCGTCACCATTAAAAATAACAACAAGTGAAACATTTCCGAGGTGCCAGATGTTCAATTCTGAACACACAGAGAGAGGTGGACCTGACAGGGGTAAAATTATTAACAAAACAACTGAAATAGTGAAAACTAGACTTGAAAACCCTTTTATGTTATTTAAAAAAAACCAAAACTATATTTAAAAGGTAAAACCCTTTCGTTTGCATTGATATAAAATAGATTTTTCTTTTTTACTCACCAAATTTAATTTAAATCATGCACCTAACAAAGACCTCGAAGTCTGGAAAAATTAAAACGAATACAAAAACTAAACTAAAACCAATACTTTTTTTTAAAAGTGACAACTAATAAAAACTAGCGAACCTGTCCCTAAATCTAACTAAAACTAACTTAATCACAGAAAAAAAGTGAGAACAAAAAATCCAAACTCTATGAAAGAGTTCTAACGGTGGAACCAGGAATCTGCACCCTGAGACCCACTTTCTCTCTCCTTCGGCTGGACTTCCCACTCTGAATATTACAAAAACCTCTCCTCTGTTGTGCGACTCTACCGAAATGTAATTTTGTGATTTTTAACTTCCATGTCAAGCTGGGAGAGACCCAGTTAACAGGTTGTCACTGGGGCACAGCCGTTTCCCCCAGTGTTGACAAAAGGAACAAAAGGCCTGCTGCGGAGAGAAAAGTAGATTGTATTTAAAAGCTGTGGGGCCAGAACTTCAGCTACATTTGCACATAACTGTCAGACTGTGTGTGTCACCGTTCTCGCAAGATCAAATACAGCCGCTGAACAGCAACAAGTCCCCCGAAGCTCCCAGAGTCACTTTTAAACCAGAGGACCGGAGGTAATGGCAGCAGGGCAACCTGCGGCTGCGTTAGCAGGCGTTCGCATCTCTTATTCAAACGCATGTTCAGATGTGCAGACGTACCCTGTGCTGGGGGAGGAGTGGCGGTCGGACACCTGGTAGATGCCGCGCGTGCTCCCGGAGAGGCTGGAGTTTCTCTGGAAACATGCAAACGAGAGCCAGATAAGGGAAATCAATCGACTCTTCCTGCTCATTTGTAACCGGTTCAATATCGTTTCCACTGCTGAAGAGCACCTACTGAAGGAGAAGAAAAAAAAACATCAGCATTAAAAAAAAAAAATATATATATATATATCACACAAATGTGTCACGTCATTCAAATCGAGCCCCCACCGGCTCAGTGGGGCAGTGGGGACGCTCTAATCTCTTAATACCAGCGCAGCACTGAAAAGCGAGGCGATCCACGATGCAGTCCTGCTGCGAGGACAGCTGTCAGACAGCAGCAGGATGCATCTGGGGGGTTGGCGTGAGGTGGGCACTCATTGCCCTGATTAGCGTTCTCCCATCACCATTTTGGCCAAAACAAAAGAGCCGTGCCAGCGATGCTACCGAAAATGGACAGGACGCTCTTGTGTGGTGGAGCCAGCCTTTAAAAAAATGAACCACATCCCATAATTTAATCTAAAAATCACATGAAACTGAAATTAAACTACTGCCTAAAAATGAAAGTTTAGGTGTATATATATTTTTTTATGTGTTTGTGCAGCCTAATGTGTACTTGCTCTACTCCTCAAAGCTGCTGGTACATTGATTTATGTGTGTGTGTGTGTGTGTGTGTGTGTGTTTGTACAGGTGGAACTCTGTGTACCAGCCTAGCAATGTTCCCAAGTGGGAAAAGATGCACAGCCACTGTCACTGTCACTTCCTCTCTTTCTTCTCCTCCCTCCCCCGGAGGTGGTTTTTCACCATTCATCGATGGCGCTCAGCCCAGAACAAGGCTGTGGGGGGAGACAAGATTCCCGGAAATGGCAGCAATCGGGATTTCACAGACCGAATGTTTATCAAACGCCTTGACGAATCCGTACCAGAGAGCAGGAAACGAGTCAGATGCGCCTTCTCTCCCCAGTCCTAAAATACCTCCGCGGTTCCTCGGAGACAAGGGCAACCCCGCCAACGCCGTGAGAGTGAGGTCATCGGCATGTGGGGACGGGTTGGCTGACATTTCTGGGCTTCCCTTGACGGTGTAACGAGGCGCCAACCAGCCGATGATTCCACACTTACGGGCACAGGTGAAAGGATTCAGAGTCTGCTAAAAATGGAGCTTCTATAATCCGATCAGTGATCATTTTTGAATCATTGCTTATCAAACCTTCCTGGCAGCGATCAGAGCAGAAGTTTACAGAAAAAAAACCCTCAAAAAATGAGAAACACCCAACAGCTTCTCCCAGCTAAATGAATTCCATACTGCATGTGATGGAGACCCAGGCTGGAACATTCAGCAGGACCAAACCCTGGTTTCTATGGCAGCCTGCAGATCTGCGCCATGTCTCCTGTTCCAGTGGCTGTTGGCTGATCATTTGGAAAACTGAATAACAAGATGTTGCTTTTACCTTTTAGCCTTGCATGATGTGCAGAAAGGAAAATAAAAAGCACAATTTCCATTTTAGGAGAAACAAGCCACACAGCTACATTAACTCCCTCCTAGTTTGAGCGCTAATGAATGTTGCTTTGCTTTCGGTAACCAAAATATTTCCTGTATCTGACCAGACTGTCATTAGTTTCACGTTTGTTTCACTAATGAAATATTCCAGCAGCACATTTGCAAACATCCCAACGGTGTCCCTTTTTAGGGCCCTCGTTTGGTTTTTATGAGTATGTTGTACAATATCACAGTTAATCTTTCCAAAACTCTGTTAGCTTGAAATTAAATTTAAATATTTCCACTTGGGAATTGGGTAAAATAAGGATTTAAAACATGCGCCGCTGACGGTCTCCTGTGCTTGTCTTCGGACGTGAAAAGCTTAACCACTGTTCCTTTTTCATACAGATTCTTTTCGTTCATTTATTTGTCCGGCATTTCGGGAGCCGAGCGGCTCGACGGGGCAGCCGCAGGCGAGAGAGGAGGGACGAACCTGGCACCCGTTGCCCTTGGAGGCCTGGAGGCTGCAGTGGCCCAGGCTGCCGTTGGGTGTGGTGGCGCAGCTGGTGATGATCTGCAGCTGTTTCTCGGCGCGGTCCGCCCGGTCCAGCAGCTCCTCGATGAACTGCTGCAGACGCACTTTGGCGTTGGCTTCGCGCGCCGCCGTCTCCTGGAGGAACTGGTCGATCTGAGCGACCTCCCTGCCAAACAAAGGACGGAGACACTTGGTTGGGCTCCACCGTGCGAAAAGCTACAGATTAAATCAGTCGTAAAAA
Source organism: Tetraodon nigroviridis (assembly GCA_000180735.1). Lineage (NCBI taxonomy): Eukaryota > Metazoa > Chordata > Actinopteri > Tetraodontiformes > Tetraodontidae > Tetraodon > Tetraodon nigroviridis. Next base: position 579,323 of record CAAE01015038.1, on the reverse strand, counting down.
TCAAACTGAAAAGGCAATAAAATACAGACAAAATAATTGTCTTTTCTTTATTAACAATAAATGTTTTATGTCTAAAATTCAGAAAATACCAAGCTGAGATAGAAGGAAGCAAATATGCTCACAGGTCAGGTCTCTGTGATAGAATTCTATCAATGAAGGAAAAGAAAAAGTTTTAAAAAAGAGTTGAAGTGTCCTTCAGAGGCTGGATTCTTTCAGGGAACAAAGATAAATCCGATAGAAAATGCCAGAGACAAACCCCGGAGGAATTCGGGATCACCGTTCTGCAGTCGTCTAAGAAAACTCTGCGTGTCACCGTTTTACCGCAGTTATTGTGTCGTCTGATCGGAACGGCAGCGATGAGCCGGATCACGTTTAGGTTTCCGGTAAAACCACGAGTTTCTGTCGCTTCCCTTGAACAATACCAGAAGACTACAATACCGCAGAAGCAGTGATGGTGACAGAGGCCTAAACAAAGAAATCATCTCATTATTTTTTTTTGCTAATATTTTATAAATGAGTCAAAAATAAAAGGAATTTGTCCTTTCTGAACCGTTCCATTTGTGCACAAAAGACCTTCACCTCTTCTCGGTGCAGTCAAAGCTTCTGCCGTCAGTCTGGAGCGTTTAAAAAGAAAATTAGGACACTTCAAACTGACAAAAAGAAATGAGACGGCTCCAGACGGGACATAAAATCGGTCTCAGTCCAGATTAAATAGGTTTACCCTCGTTGGCCCTCACTGGGAGGCAACGTTCACGTTCTTCCAGTCAGCAGATAGAAGAGTCCTCTAGCCATATGACAACAACAACTCCACTGTTTTTATCTCCTTTTAACATGTAAAGCACTTTGTGTTGCATTTTATGTATGAAAAGTGCTATACAAATAAAATTTAAATTAATTTGATCCCAAGGCACTAGGAGGGAATCTTGCTAAAATAACGAGTAGATAAAAATAATCCAGCATCTGAGCTGACACAGTTACTGTCCGGCATCAACGGGAAAGAACGGATCAATACAAGGAAAGAAAGCATAGTTAAATGACAATCTGCAGCTGGAAACGTGAAAGTGGGAATTTGTGCGCTCATCCGACTCTGAATCTCTCCTGCACGGTGGGCCTTGAACATGCATTCAGAAGGACTGAATCTGAGTCAGCGCTTCATTTGAGCAATTTCAATGATTATATCTGATGTTTGAGCCGATAAAGTCTCCACCACATCTACTTTGGAGTCTCTAACGTCCAACAATGTAGCACTTTATTGGTTTTTTTTTAAAAAAAAAAGCCCGCCGGGACCAGACGGAAGACAATCGTCAGCCAGGCTGCATCAAAAACGCTCATTTGTGGGTGATAAAAACATCAGCAGCGAGACGCTAAAACGCTAAAGATGCCCGGAGGATCTTTATCTTTGTGTTATTCACATTACACATCTGAACGACTGATAGTATTGCACTCTATTTTTGTGCAAAACTTTATTGAATTCGTTCCATTCTCCCTTTGAGACATCACTCAAAAACAAAAGAAGGAAAACTGTATCGTGAGTGATTGAACGTACAAAACCAATAACAAAACCTGACCATTAGCAATCAGCAACAATCAGAACTGGTTCAAAGCTGATATATTTGCAAAAGTGCACATAAAGTATCGTTTGTTTGTGTATCATGATTGAGGCTGTACCTAAAGTACGAATAGGCAGCCTGAAAGCGGGACCCTCGTCGTAAATCAGAAATCCTCTGGGGGGGGGGCAGCCATCTTGAAAAACCTTCCAACCTCGTCCTCTGTGGAAAAAGGAAATGCACGGCTGCACCGGGCCGCCTGGCAGCCTCGGCCACTCAAGCACGCGGAGAATCGATTGAAAGGCCGGGACACAGAAGGGTGAGCAAAGAGGTAGAGGAGCGGAGGGGTGGGCGGGGGGCATATTTAGAGATTTTGAGGGACAAACGAGACACTAGCAGCAAGGATAAAGAGGTGGAGGAAGAGACGTGTGGAAGCAGACAGCACAGGAGGGGTGACGGAGGGAAACTTCCGGCTGTCAATCCTAATTTCAACACACACACACGTTCTCGCACACTCGCACACCTTGCGCTTGCTGTGTGACTCACTCCGACGCCTCAAAAATAAAGCCTCAAGGTGACGAAATAAATCTGCACATTTAGCCCAGATGCTGGCCGGGAGGGGAACGGAAGACAGCCATCTTCTCTTAGTCATGGCTGGAGGGTTCAACCTGTCCAACAGCACCGCAGCGCGCCCACCAACACCTTCAGCGCTGAAGATACGACACACAATCTGCTAAATCCCTACATCTAATACAACAAACACATTGATTAAAAAAAGCAGTTGGACAGCGCAAAATTCTGCCAAGCAGCTCTCTAAGAAGGTAAACATTCCTCCGTCAGGGCTACTGCAGGAGTTGGGAGACCTGTTTTATTTCCCAATCCCAATCCCATTTCCCTATCCAGCCCAGAATCCCAGTGACATCTTAATGGTCGATGCTGGTTCGAAAGGCTCCTGTTGATGGAAAAAACACCGCTCAGCCTCCCAGCACAGGCCTGTGTGAGGAAGGCAAAGCTAAAAAACCAGCGTGCCACTCACACGCGTTGGGATGCAGGCAGATGATGTAAAGGTCTTCTCAGAGGGCAAAGAATGACCAGTCTCATCCTGATGTTTTCTCTCATGGAAAAACAGGGATATTTCCTTCAGTTCTACCATAACACCAAACCCTAATCTAAAATCCCAGGTGGCCCACTCAAACATGCATGGAATTCAGGAAAAGGTTGTTTCCCTAAAATGCAATGAAAGCACAACATATGGAACACAGATTACTATTTATAGAAGAGAAGTGTGTGTCCGTGTGGTTATTTTGAATAAAACAGATGATTCTTGTAACATATAATCATCCGTCTATTCTGCCTTAATTCCCCAGACTTTGAGACTGTGAACAATCAGCTGGATGGACTCAGTCTTTACCTCTCTTCACCCAGATGCTCTCAGAAGCGTCTTGGACCATCACAGTCCACATCTGAACAAGTACGCGAGCAGGTCTGACTGAAACTTTTACAGTCAGTTGTGACAAACTGGGGAAGAGGAGGGCAAACGCCAGGCAGCGCTGCCTCCTCCCTGTTTCTTTTGTGTCCAAAGCCTCTCATCCAGCCTCAAGGACACACGTCAGACTCTTCTCATTAACAATAGGCACCAACAGCCACAAATTCTGCTCCGCCATCTCCTGCCCTTCAGCCTGGTGTACAGAACATGACGCTGCCAGGAACGTGAATGCGGAGTCTGTGTCACATACGGAAAACTTCCAGGAAAGAAAAAAAATCCCAACTACTTATTAAAGACGCTCCGAACTGAAGCCTAAATGTATGTTTCTGACCCACTTTGTAGATGTAAAAGGTTCGTTCTTCTCGTATTTTGGTAATAAAAGCTGCAGCATCTAAGATAATTACAGATTTTTTTTTAATCCTTCCTTTTATTTCAAGCCTGACTCGTCAGTGTCCTCACAAGGATGGAAATACAAGAGTGTGTGAGCCTGCTCAGGAGGCCTGATTGTATCTGTGGGTCTAAAAACCATGTCAACCATCTAAACAGCACATGGCTGCAAAATTACTATAATAACCAGCTTTCTAACACAAGAGAACTCAACAAAGGTATTTACTGGAGGCCGACAACTAACTATTATCGAGTATTTGTTAATTTCTAGTTAGATCTCAGTAGACTTCCTTGGCTTAGACTCTGAAATCCCAAAAGCCTGCTGGTGTCTTCAAGTAGATATTTTTTGTTAACTGGTGTTTTCTGGCTGTTGCACAGCTCATTTTTTCCCATGACAGCAGAAACCACGAGGAAAGGAACATCTGAAAATCGCGCTGCCATTATGTTCCACCAGACATGCGGTCCTCAAACAGCTTAGAACAGCTTGAAAGCTTTTAGCATTGAGACACGAAACGCGGCCTAATGAGTTTCACACATGTTGGGCTGCCCGTTCTAACAGCGATCATCCCTCGGTTTGAGACGACGACATCTGCCGACATTTATTCCAGATGCTGTTAAACCGCTTAATTACTGCGATTGAGCGCCTGTTATCCGTTATCTGCCGACCGCTGCACCGGCGGTTCGAGCGGCGCATTTGTGAATGCACTTCAGCATCTTGCGTCCACACGTGCTGATTTTGCCTCGGTAAATGATGCTTTCAAGCGATGCTCACACAGGATGCATCATCAGCTGAGTCACATGTTTGGCAGTCACACAATTAATGGGGGCCATCTCTTCAAAGTTGTCAAAAGTAATTTAGTACAAAAAAAAGTACCGGTAACACTTGTAGGCAGCTGTGTTTCGTCCAATAAGCTGACAACCTCCTCAGTCATCAACCGTTGCTGAACATTCGTCGACACTGACGCTCTTTTTCCACCTCGGAGGGGTTCGAAACAGTTTTGCCAGCTTCTCCTCAGACAGATGCGGCACAGACAGAGACAAAAAAAAGAGTGCGTCTGTCTTTGAGAGAGGAGAGAGGTGGAGGCGCGGTCAGAGAGCCAGAATTTGGAGGCGTGGGGCCGTGGGTGACCTTCCCAAACGAGCCCGGCTAAAGTGATTGTAGCTCAGCCTTGGAAGAGAGGAGGAGGAGTTCGCAAGATTCCTGTGGGGAACCTCCTGACCACTGATTTAATCTAATGATAACAGTGCACGAACAGACACACCAGCTACCGTGGTCATTTAATAAAATGTCAGGAATCAGGTTTCCTAAATAAGCTCGTGTTTTTAGCTGCCTCAATTGCGATTCAAGACCAGCTCTCGGCCACGGACAACAAAGCTGTGGACAGATGGACTGCCGAGGTGCAGGACTCATTACAGGCAGACGATGATACCAAACAAGAAACTGTGACTACAAATGAGTCTGTGTTACAACACCAGCAGAGGAATGCAAAATGATTAAACACCGCACCGGTGACCGAAAAACACTTGAGCTCCCTGTGTTATTTTTTAACTTTCCAGCTTCAACTTGATTCATCGTCAACTGTCAAAACACCCCAATTATCTCATCCACCCGAACACAGCCACATGAATGGGGGTGAGGATTTCTAAAATGAAACATTTGGTCGAAAAAATTGGATGAACATCAGAACCCATCAGGTGACACCTGTCGGGTCTCCTTGTTTGTGTTTGAGTTGAGACAACAGCAAAGAGAGACGAAGAGCAGAACAGAGACTGCCCACTACAGGCGGTTCCGAAGACTTAGAAGTAGTTAATAATTAGTAAATAATGGATGAAAGTGTGCTTGATGGTGTATTTTAACTAGGTCTGTGAAAATGAATCCCCATGCAGACGCTACCGAGGGTCTAGGAGAATACAAAGCCTTTTTCCTTCCGCTTTAAGGCTAAAAATAGCATAAATATGTGGATCAAAAACATAATGCTTGGGGATTCATTTAAATAAAAGCTCTGATAAAGGCTAAAAATGACACTGGCTGTCTCTGCTGCCGTTATAGGAGAGTTCCCGATCGTCTTCGTCTGATTGTGCGCCAGTTATCACCAACTGTGACTTCTTTTTTTAACAGCAGCTGAGTTTAATCTGCTTCATAAAGCAGCCTGATGGAGGAACCCGCCTGAGAGTGGCAGCGTGTCTCCTTCTCCTGTCTCTCGCCCCACTTTTGACGCGAGCCGGTGGGACAGATGCCGACCAGATCTGCTGAGGGAGAAAATAAAAAAGACATCGTCCCGGCGACCACCGGTGAGCCCTCAGGACGCCGTTCCACAGATTCCTTGCTTGCACTCACTGCTGTTTGTGGTTAAGCTCCGCCTCCTTGTTGACCAGGTCCTGTTTGAGGTTGGCCAGCATCTCCACGGACACGTCCACCTGCCGGGACAGCTCCGAGGCTTTGTCCTCCAGGTCCTGCTTCTCCTGGCTCAGCCGCTCGCTCTCCTGTTTGGCCCGCTCCAGCTCAGAGCTCTTCCTCTCCAGCTCCGCCTGCAGACGGCCCACGCGCGCCGCTATTTTCTGCTCCACCTGTGTGACAACGGGCAAATCAGCCGCCCCGAACGCCACCTGCAAAGGAGTCGCGGCACCGATTTGTTTTTTTTTACCTCTTCGGAAAGCTTCTCCAGCCTTTCGTCCAGGTCTAGCCGTTCGAACGCTCGGGCCTTCAGCCGGGCCAGGCCCTCCTCGTACGCCGCCTCCACCGCGCTGGCCGCAACATTGGCCGCCACCGCCACGGCTGTGCTGGGGTTGCCGTGGGAGGCCGGGTCCGCGGATGTCATGGCTTTCTTCATAAAAATCTCCCCCAGGGGAAACTCCACATTTGGAAGGTACCTGGCGGCAGTGTTCGAGTTAGCCGGCGTCAGGCTCAAGTCGTCGGCGCAGGGGAGCTCACGGCAGGGGAAGCGGTGCTCTTTTAGAGCCGACGGCCTGAGGGGCTCGAAGGGGTCGTTGTTGTTGGCGGGGGTGAGGAGCGCTCCCTCCGCCACTAGAGGCAGCAGAGCCGCAGCATCGCACACGCTGTTGGATTTGGACAGGACGTAAAGGGTCTCGTACGTGTGGTTGTACTCCAAGTGGGCGCGCAAGGACGAAAGACTCCGGAAGCGTTTGTGCTCCCCGCAGCGAGGACAGCGGTACGGCAGGTCCAGAGAGGCCATGCCGCGCGGTAACTGCCGGGGGGAGTGGCGGGTGGGGGGGGGCGCTCACGCGGCACAACGGTGGTGCCAGAATGAGGGCAGAGAGGGCGGAAACCTGTTGGGTCTTCTCATGGTGGGAGCAGAGAGGCTAGGGCAAACCAGCAGGAGGAGGAGAGATCCAGCGCCTGGCGGGTTCCAGCTCAGTCACATGACCAAGCATCGTGGCGACATTCATCCGGTCTTTGCATTTCACCAGTGGCCATTTGGAGGTCCTGGCAAGACAGAGAGAAATAGAAATTTTGTCATATAAAGACATTGACACATACAGTTGCAGTGCGATGGAGTAGAAATGTACCTGTTACTGGCTGTTTTCTTTTAAGCCCATTTTACTAATATTATGGGGGCCGGGTGACTTGGCAAGGAAGAAACTTCCCCTTCTGATTTATTCCCGGTTTCAGAGCCTCCTATGGTAGCGATTACTAGCGGAGCCCCGACATCGGAGGTGTAATCACTAATCACGGAGCATTCTTCACTGAGGGCTTAAACACTGCAAATCCCCTGAAGTCACTGAGACGTCTATTATTAGCCGTGAACGGTCGGGCTGCGACAGGGAGTGGCCTGGCAAACTGTGGCTGCTTATTAAAGGAGGAGGAGATGGCAAGACAGTCACAACAGTGCAGCCGACAGAGCGTCCAAGCTAACTAGCCAGGCTCGGCTGTGACCTCGGTATTGGCCATTCCCCCTCGCCCCAGCAACCCCTCTGCAAAAGGTCCAACTTCAACAGTCACAGAGCAGCTCAGTATCCTTTTGCTCTGTCATGCAGAACCTGGTACGTCGCATTTATTTACACGCCTACTCACTGGGAAAGTGATCCAAGAACAAACCTACAAGTCCCTCTCCTGCCTGACTCCTGTGTTTTTATTCCTCGGTTGAGCTGACGGAGATCGAGACACCTGCTGTCCTCCGCCACTTTACTAGCTCCAAAAGACTGAGACGTAAAAAGGTCTTCCACATCAAAAAAACTCTATCAAAAAATCTATATTTGGCATGAAAATCAGGGCCGCTTCCAATTTTTTTCTCTAAAGCCTATGACGAAGCCCCGCCCACACACACACTGTGATTTAGATAAAGGCCTCTTATGTGATTATTGAGAAAGTAAATTATTCCGAATCGAAACTGGTCGCAGCTGCTACCTGGAACAGAAAATGACTCCACCTCAGACACTTCTGACTCCCTGGTTCGAACTCCCTGATACTGATAAATATTTGCTTTGCTCGGAGGTATGAGGAGGAGAATGAGTCAAAGTCACGGTCAGATTCAGCCGGACATCGCAGCACTGAGCCTGAACAGCTAGCGAGGTGTGACATGAGCATCAACCTACGCTCCCACAATGGAGCTGCATTCGCTGCACGCTGATATTTCTCGTGTGATAACTGCGCTCCTGCACGCCCACATTGTTATTTTTTCGCAGCTGATCCCATCATAAAAGTGAACATCCAAGTAAATAAAGAAAAAAAAGGGACTGCAAGCAGCCTGTGGAGTCCTGGTATCTTCCCTGGGAGGAGCTTTTCCTCCAGAAACCAGAGCTTTAGTCAAAGATTCAAATGCCCTTCACAGTGGGCGCCTACACGAGCATGTCGGTGTGAGACGTGGCTTTGCCACCGCTCCCCATCTGTCTTTTACAGTAAGCTAACATACAACTGTGTAAAGCTGTTTATACTTCAGCAGAGGCAACAGAACAAAAAAAGCACTTAAAGTGCCTGTCACGATCTGCAAATGTGGACAGCATCGTGTTCTTTTTTCTCATTTTGTCAAAGGAGTGAGGAAGAATACGGTCAAATCTATTTTTTAAAGTCGTGTACTTTTTGCATATTGGTTAAGCGTGAAAACTGGATAAAAGATGTCACTTGCGTTTATTCTCAGTGTGCAACCAGATGAATGTGGGCCAAAACAGCCCCTCACCTTGGCTGGACCTTCCCAATTAGAACATAATAATTGTGACGTGCACAAGCAAAAGTCACATATATGTAGGTTGTTTTTTTTGTTTGTTTGTTTGTTTTTTACTGGGTTAATTAATTTAACTGGGTTGTACAGCACTCTGCTGTAGCCTCCACATCTTTGGTACAGCTTAACATGCATGTCAACATTAGATACGCACAGTGCACAGACGTCACTGCATAAATGAGCAGACGTGATTCTCCAGGACCGCTGCAAACAGGGCTAATGCCAAGACACCACCGTGAGACCACAGACCAAACGAAAGCTAAAGCTGCACAGCTGGATTTGCACCGGGCCCAGAAAAAGCACGGCTGTTAGAGTGAGGAAGAGGAAGACGGGCAGAGCTGCCACTGTCGCTTATCGATCCCAACCGCCGTTCTCAGAAAACAATTATCCTCAAGCAGATCGACGATGTGCATTAACGTCACAGATTCCTGCTGTGACCACTGTAAGTGCCAACAATGCTAACAGGAAGGCTACAGTGCAGTGTTTACAGTAGCAACCTGGGGATATGCTTCCATGTTATCACATCACTGAAGGCTTTCATCAGGAACCAAGTAAGCTTCTTATGCACACACACACTTCCCACCAAACCAATGCTAAATCTAAGGATGCAGCTTTTCCAGACGACGCTGGTGAGGAGATGGTGTTGGAAACATTTTGACTTAGTCTCTGAGGTCAACTGAACAGTTTCACAGTCAGGATGAAGTGGATACTTTGTGCACAGTGGTACCGGTTAAAACCAGGAAAATTTGGATTCTGCATTGTTCCATGGTTTGAAAACTAAAATCTGTAAATATCTCAACGGTGAACATGGCCGAATGCTCACAGTGTCAGCAAAGCTCGGCTTGGAGCCCACATCATGAACCTGACCTGTGATCTGCGTGTCGCTCAGAACCCATTTGACTAAAACAACAGACGGACCACAGCTGTCTCAACCCTGCTGTGCAGGCGCGCTGGAACTACGACAAGACGGAGACGGAGCTCTAAATTAATGATGAGTTCAGGGAGACCGTTTACTACAGAACAGACGCTCACAGGTGGAGTCTAAACAGCGATAACAAGCAGAAGTGTGTAGAACGAAAACGCGTTGTGAAGGAAATCAATGACGCCGTTTCTCTAACGCTCAACTTGTTACACTTGGAGAATTCATCGCGTTCCACCGCTGCTGCTCTGTCCCTCTTCACCTGTGGGATGATGCCAAGAAGCTTTGGGATTTTCATTTTGGTTTTTTCAGAGGCAATTCCTTTAAGGCAAATTAAATTAATGCTGGAACATAAATTTGATTTGATGGCATCTGATCACCTTGGCAGCAGCTGACTTGGTGGTATGTTGCAAACCAGAAGTGGCGTGTTGCCTTTACTGCCACTGAATCCGATTTCCAGACACTTTGAGAAGTTTGTCCAGACTCAATGTTCTGTGCACATTTGCTTGTAAACACTCCTGATGTTTTCTACTTCTGCCTTCCTCGTATATAAACAAAGGCTACGTTTTGTTTTGAAAACAGTTTAAGGAAAACTCAAGAGTGGGAACACCGCACCTGTCTGATGCTAAGTCTGAGGCAGTCACACACTCAGTGGGACACTAGTGAGTTCAGTATGTAAAGACACAAAGTTTTATATTTAGCAAGTGATAAATAGAGTAAAAATCTCTGCAGAAAAAAAAAAATACACAATTTTCTAAACCTTAATTTTGTCACGTTGGCCATCACTGTGACGCTTAGGTGGGATCACACCCTGAAGCCTGGTGATGTAGGAAAATAAATGATGGATTTATTTAAAAACGAGTATGAATTCAGCAGTCAAGGTGCAACCAGGCCACGCGGGTCCCCCTGAAGTCTCCCGGCCTGGAAAACCGAGTCAACCTCCGGACGACGTGACAGTAAACACCGGCACGCCGCACCGAGGAGGAAACCTCCTATCTGCACTGCACATGGATCCATCGCACGCAGTTATTCGTGTGGGTGTGGACGAGCACGGCCGTGTCACCCTGCAGCTGCACACACGCCACCGCCACCGAGCACACGTTAATTCACGCCGAAGCCGTGTGGCAGCGGCCGTGCGCTCTCCGGGGGCAATGGGTGACAGCCTGGCGTTGCACACGCTTTTTTCTGCGTGTTTTTCCACCAGCCCCGGCCCCCCCCTCCTCCTCCTCCTCGCCGGCGTTTTCTTTTCTTTACACGACGCTGCATGAACGAATCGAGTTGCACGGGAGCAGCTGCGGCTGCGTTCGCGGTTTCGATGCATGCAAATGCGCCCTCAGCCGACGCGGAGAGTGCTTTTTAAAAGGAATAGAAACGTGCGTCTCACTCACCTGGCGGTGTGTCCTCCCATTTTTTTTTATTTATTTTTTTTTTTTTTGCGCATCCCGAGCAGCGAGGAGCCGCTCCAGCCCACTGTGACGGTCACGCAGCCTCTCTGCAGCAGGCCTGCAGAGAGAGAGAGAGAGAGAGAGAGAGAGAGAGAGGGAGAGAGGCAGAAAGAGAGGGAGAAAGAGAGGGAGAGCTGCAAAAACATGACTCCTCCAGACGGAGCATGTTTCGATCTTGATCTCTACTGTAAGAAATCGAATGAGACTAATAAAGTTAAAGAGGAGCTGAAATGTGGACAACATGAATGTATGGATGGTATAATAGAGGGGCTAGAGGAGGGGGAATTGGAAATTCTTCTTACTTTTTTGCAATATTTCAAGTACTTTTCAGAGAATTCTTTGCAACTTGCCGGTCTGGCCCACGTTGATCATGTGACCTGTGCACATTAGCACAGGTCAGATGGTCCTTTGAGGCCAGGGGCCACACAAACCCGCTTGGCTCCTCTCACCGTGACCCACCGGGAGCGGCGAGGCAGCAGGAGGTGATGCTAAAACACCAGAAGAACAGCAGCAGCAGCTGCTGCATGATGAACGTCTGGCAGAAGGGACAGATCCTGTCATGCTACCTAAGCAGCAGGAGCAGAAAAGAAAAACCTAGTTGTGTTACGCTGTGTTGCTAAATTTTTCAACGATGATCTGAGCTTTGACGTGAGGCCGGAGGGTTTATAAAATCATTTCAGATCAGGTTTTCGCAGCTCAAATGTGCCAAGCAGAGACGAGGAAGCGCCGCATCAGAAGACGGAGACGCTTTAGTCCAGCTGCAAAAGCAACTCACTTGTTCTGTCTAGGAATCTGCACACAAAGTTGTTGCACATCTTTCCATTCCTTGCCTTCTTTCCTTTACTGGGTTTTTGTCTACATTTTTTGTTTTTCAGCACTCCGTCTGACAGATTAATAAACCCATGGAGGCAAACTGTGATTGTGTTGTGTGGCCTAATAAATAAAACTGACCTGACAGATGTGTCATTAAAGCAGATATATTTGGTGAGACAAAATGTCAACACAGATGTCTGTGTGTGTGTGTGTGTGTGTGTGTGTGTGTGTGTGTGCGAGTGTGTGAGAGAGAGAGAGAGAGAGAAAGAAAGAGAAAGCCAGACGGACAGACAGAAAGAGACAGATACCCTGCCGTTCAGGAAAGACAGAAGCGCCGCCGTGCTGGATCAAATGAGAAAAAAACACCAATAATAATAATAATAATAAATAATATAATAATAATAACTAATAATAATAATAATAATAATTGATGATCATAATAATAATAATAATTGGTTGGAATTTGCAGTAATTAGTTATGTAAACTTTTTTTGTTATTTTCTTTTTTTTAGTATTACTGCTAAAGAAGATCATTTTTATTTCTTTTGGGGTTTAATTGACAAAACTAAGCTACCAAACCAAATCTGACACATCATACAAGATTGGTGATACAAAGGTAAGATTTCAAGCTGTCTTTAAAATATTGTACACATGCTGTTAGTTTATCCCTAAAATTAAAAGATTTCCCATGTTTTTCCAAAGCCCACTAAAACTAGCTTTTATCAGTGTGGTAACTGTATCTGCAGCAGCCACAGATGTGTTTTATAGACACATTTTGCCTCAGTGTTTTTGAGTCATTGTTTGTTTTGAACAATGATGATATTTTCATTTGGCACTCAAAGTTTCAAATAAGACACATCACAGTTCAGCAAATTTCATATATCACTCTAGCAAAAAAAAAATCAGGTAATCAAACTCTCACAGGTGTACATTACCGGTTTATAAGGTTTTCAGGCATTTCACAGTAACAACTGACACTTTAGGGCGCTTTAAAAAAAAAATAATGACTCCTTTTATATTTAGGAATAAAGGAAAAAGCAATAAAAGAAAAAAAAAAAAAGCCAAACCTGTTACATCAATCTCTACCCCTCTACGCCCTCCACATGCCACACTCATCCAGTCATGACAGGGAAAGACTGACACACAAAAGCTTAAAAACTCTCTCACTCTGGAGATTTTGATAGGATGAATACGATGCTGGGCTGTTTTCTCATTCTCGCGTCAAGAATCGTGGCAAATTTAGGCCTAACACCTTTATCCATCCCTCCTTTTTCATATTTATGAGACGTGACTGACAAAGCCATTGTTTGGTAATTACAGTGTGGTGAACCTCCATTGTCTTTAGATTGGTGGAGACTGAGGCATGCTGGGCCTCGGCTCGCAGCACTAATGCAAACCTCTTCCATGTAGATATTATTAGTCACTGTTTGCTTAGCAACCACAACACATGTCTGATTTTCTTTTTTTTTTTTTGTACAATGAAAATGTTTTGCCTGGGAGCTTATTTTATTTTGGCTCAGAGGCAGGCAGTGAGAAGCAAAGGGACACGGGCGAGATCATCTGCGCGATGCTCGACGTTGAGGTTTATTCTTCTGGCGTGGTTTTTGAGTGATGTTTTCAAATGTCAAAAAAAAAAAAAACAACAAAACCCAGAGAAAGCACTAAAGCAAGAAGTGAGTCACTGATTGAGATTATTCTCAGCCTGAGTTACTTTGAGTGGGACCTGATAGGTCAGCCCCAAATCCCCCCCACTGGTGATGAAGACATCACCAGTCCACGATGGACAAACCACCAGGACATCAGGTGAGCTGAACACTCTGGGCAGCAGGGGGCGCCAGCAATGTGCGAGGATCAGCAGATGAAGAGTGCAACAGACACTGAGACCAGCAGCAATCAGGGCAAGTTGCAGTCAGAGATTTGGGCCTTTTGGAAGGTCTGGTATTTACACGTAGGCCGTCAACTTGTCGCGGTGTTGTATCGCCACTGTTGTTGTTTGTAACCTTGTGTGGCGCACTAAGCAGACACTGACAAAAAAGACCCTGCACATTTTTTAAAGGATGAGGATGAATTCTTTTGAATCGGATGAGCCTTAGCCATCTGTTAGCACTCGGGGTGACACAATGGAAGCGCTGCCAACATTAATATATCACTTTAAGTGCCAGTTATCCTCATTAAAGGAATAAATGTGATGAAAATACAAGCCAACAGTTTGAAAATCATTATCACATTCACCGCACAAGAATTCAACTCAGCTGTGAGAGCGCAGTTTATCTTCTTCACACAGAATTAACGTGAGCGTAGATCTTCCCTAGCGAAGGGAGACTGAGAGGAAGACTGGCAAAACATTTGCACAATACTTTACAAGACGTAAAGGAGTCGCACTAGTGCAGCTGACTCGCAACTGTTGCTTTATAAAAGGTTCCGCAAGCCGTGCACGAGGGCCTGGAACTGCAAAGGTACATTTAAAAGGCTTTTCAAAAGCTAGCGTTTCTCTCAGTCTCTCTCCTTTCAAGGACCATTAAATTGCCAGTTTCAGACAGCGTTGCAGACAGTGCCATTTTTCACTTTCATTTAAACATACAATCTAAACGTCCAAGCTGATCGGTGTGATGGAACCTGA
>CAAE01015038.1:479060-564484 GCA_000180735.1 Tetraodon nigroviridis | reverse complement strand
ATATCATCATATCTATTTCCTGGTAAAGTTATAAACTGCATTTGCAGCTGACTCATCCTATTTATTCACAGATTGTGGCTGTTCGTCTATGATTAATCGCTGAAGATGGACCCGGGCCAATTTCCAGACAGGTCAGATGACCTGATTTCTGAGAGAATAGTGTAAAGAAAGCATAATAAGGTGTCAATACCGTAATACACAGGCCTTATAGCAGAACTCCGTGTTTCACAGTGACAGCGATTACCCAGATCTCTGCATTCTTAGCTTGTTGCCATAGTAACACGTGTATGTCTTATCAAGTACAGCCCTTGTGATTTTTTTTTTTTTTTTTCACTGCAACTTATTTAGGCTGTTCACTGTAGGTATGACAACAGGCTGTTGAGTTGTTGCATTCATTATCATCTTAATAGACTTAACAGCCATTGTGTGTTAGCTTAACCTCTGATCTCACTCCGTCAGAATTGTTGTCAGCTAATATCAAATTAGGCTTTTATGCAAATGACGTGCAACGCTCGGGGACTAAAAATAGGCCATAATTCATCCGACATCTGAAATGAAGATACCGGATGACACCAAAACAATGTTGCTGCACTTTAATGGTCTAATGAATAAGTGATGGAGGATGCTCAGGGCTGCTGATGCAGGTTTTTATTCCTGCCCGTCATCACCGAGTGGACGTCCAGCTCCGGATATTTCTAAATTCTGCAAATAACCAGCAGTCCGTGTCAGGAAAAATCCACTTTTTCCAGAGAAAGGATGTCACTGCAGCCAAAGAGCCACAAAGTGCAGAATTTATTTGAACATATAGTGACTTTGTAACTAGTTCATCACACACTTGTACTTCTTCCCCAGATGAAAATAATGAGGCTGTTTGATGTGCAACAGCTACGGGCCCTAACGAGAGGAGTAGACTGTTCAGGACACATGAAAGCTCTTCAGTCCATTTAGAGCGGGAGCGGCCATTACGGCGCCAGGACCGAGGCACGGCGGAGGTCTGTCGACTTCATGGAGGGCCGCAGGATTTAATGATGAAGGCAACGGCGGCATTTGTCACCCTTTTAACTTCAGGTGGAAGGAAGGAGGGACAGAAACGCCGCATTCGGGGGCAAAAATGAATTGGCTGGAACAGTTAATGTGGAAGGGTGCAGCACGGGTGCTGCAGGAGATCACAAACGAGGAGAATCTGCTCCATAAATGTAAGTCCTCGATAGTGCCACCTCTGCCTCTGTTTAAGTGATTGTTCAACTTCAATCAAAACTCTCCCTTCGCTCATAATGCTAATTTCCTTCCAGGATTTGTCTTTGTTAGAAAGTGATGAGTCCATAAATTATCTCTCCTTTTTTTGTCATTTAGAGGGAGGAAACAGCACATCTACCTCTCATCATATCAATCTTCGCTTCCACTGTGCCAGAAGAGACACAAACACAGAGAGAGGATGAGTAGGAGGAAGGACGAGCTGATGGCAATGGAAAGATCAGCATCTCTCCATTTATCTGCAGGACGTTGGAGGAAGAGACCCAGCTGGGAAGAGGGTTAATATTTCTCCGGATAAGGTGGCGGGGAAGGGTGCGCCGTGTCACGTCGGTGGCGACCCCAGCAGCCCAGCCATCGAGTTAATGGTTAGATGCCACATCCTGCAACCGGGCACCATTTTGGCTCCATAACAAAGGAAGACCTGCTTGAGCACCTTTGCTATCCGTCACCCGGAGGACAGCAGTTCCTGATTAGCTAACAAGTGTGAGGACGCATCAATCTTGAGGAGTGACAGGGAGTATAAATACACAAATACGCAGACGGCGGCGGGAGCCTCGCGCTGATGCTGTAAACACATCTCGTTAACAGGAAGCAGACCCTCTGCCACTGCAGCGCTGAGTGACAGGATCACAGATGACTAACAACAGAGCGGAATCTTCCCTTTCTGCCTTGCTCAGCGGTCCCTGCTAATTTCTCAAAAGCCACTGTCGCCTTAATGCCTTTGCAGCAAATCCAACCTGGCAGAGGAATTTAATTACGTGGACCTTATTGAATCGATATGAACCATGTCAAAGTGCCTCCTCATCCGAGATGGTAAAAGTATTAGCACAGCTAACAGGCTGGATTCTAGACCCAAATACCGGCCGTTTGTTTTCAGCTTTGACTGGCTCGGGCGCGCTCTTTTAAAACCACAAAAGCTACAACCTAAATGTCATTGTTCATTCAAATGGTGATTGCTTACAGCACAAGACAAGAGGCAGCGGGGCCCGGAACAGAGAGAGAGAGAGGGAGAGAGAGAAAAGTGTTTTGATTTTCAAATGCACTCTGCTGATCAGACTCATGTATATGAAAGCTCCCATTTAAAGCACCAAGAATCACATGGAGGGGGACAAAAACACGTCCCCCCGGGTTTGAAACACTCCACAGGTTTGAGATCAGAGACGCCTCCTGCCGGAGACGCGGCTTTCCTTCCGCCGGGGAGGCCGCCTGTACCGTATACGCCTTTGTGTGACCCCAGTGTGGAGACTATACGGGGAGAAACATCGAGAGAGAGAGAGAGAGAGAGAGAGAGAGAGAGAGAGAGAGAGAGAGAGAGAGAGAGAGGCCTAATATGAACTACTCAGGGTTAAAGAGAGAGGTGAGACATGTGCACTCACACACGCACACATTTACACACAGATCAAATATCGATTTGAAAAGAAGCTGTAACTTTGCTCATAAAGGCCCCAACTGCAGTTGAGCACAAGTTATAGTCTTTTAGACTATAACTGCAAGCAGGTTTGAGGTCACCATGAAGATTTTGGGTGCGTGTGTGTCAGATACCATCAGTGCATTCTTCATGCATTTCATTAGGGTTATAGAGTCATTTGTAATGCTACAGAAATCAATGACTGGAGGCCACCTGATCCGTCTTTTAGCAACCCTATATTACCTTCGTACGCCAAATGGAACAGAACAATATATTAGATGACAGAGGAGGATGGAATGGGATAAAACCGAATACCAAAGACAGAAGATATTTGAATTTTAAATAGACCACAGGATACACTTGAACATAAATTGTCCCTTCCTGCTAACCATCTGCACTTCCCTCGTGTTACCATCCAGAAAACACCCCGGCTCTTTGTTACTCTGTTATTCTTTGCTAATGGCTCCAATTTAAAAGAAGAATTCAACAGGCGTTCAAACAACGGCGGCGGAGGAAACGGAGCCGCTGACGCTGAAGTAGCGACATTTTGCATATATTTCACGGAGCTCAAAAGAGCAACGCTTGATTTGGATGGGTAATTTGGGTGCGGAATACGCACGCTGGAGCTGGAGCGTTCGAGGCTGCGGCGGCAGCAGCAGCGGCGGCGGTGGCGGCTCGCTCGTGCCCATGAAAATCCACGCTGTGCTTGACGGGAATGTGCTTGTTGCAGCCCACTCGTTTTTATACTGACACTCTTTATGTTCCAGCCCAGCTTCTTCTCCTGGGCTCCCATTCCATCTTGGCAATGACAGACACACACACACACACACACACACACACATAGAGAGACTCATTTAAATCAATCACTCAATCAGCCTCCCTCGCTCACTTCTTTCTCTTCCTGAAACACGTTTCCTCAGACTTCCAAACGTTCTCTGGGTGAGCCGTCGTTAGGGAGAGCGAGTGCCAGTGTTTGGCCACAGTCTTCCTCTCTGCGAGCAGTGAACTGAACAGCTGAGGCGTACGGTGGGCTCCCGCTGGTGACAATAGCTGTCACAGGCATGCCTCATTACGGCGGCTGCAAAATGTCAAAGCACTATAAGTAATCACTCAAAGCTCGCGCCGTACACACTGTCCCATCCCAAATTATTCCAGTGGAAAAAGGGGTTAACAGCCGTGTCTCTGTGGGGGAGATAAAGAGAGTGGTTGATGTTCTTTTCCTTTTTTTGAGGTCCTCTTTGTGATCTTTCCTCTTTTTAGAAGATGCCAACGATTTCCTTTTTGCGTGGTTTGATGTGTAGCGTAGAGCCGCAGAGGAGGGTGTGGTACCCCGTCCCCCAGCCGAGTGGGACAACATTTCATCCTGCTGCCTCAGAGATTCTTCGTGATTTTTGGAACTTCAACCGATGCTTGATTAATAAGTGACCAAATCTAAATCTCGGCAGGAGAGATGGACAAGGAAGGTCTTGACTGACTTCCAAAGCCACAAAGCTCCAAGGCTGCCTGTAAATCTTTCCGATGAACTGAATTTCCACAAAGTTGTTTGGATCGCTGGTTCTTTAAGGTAGTTACCATAGAGATGTGGTGTCCTGGACTCCCTGACCCTAAAATTGACTTTCAGTTTTGTGAAGTAGCGAGGAGAAGGTCTATTTTCTAACTCCGCTGCTTCGCCAAGTCTGTATTGCAAATGAATTTTTGGGAGCCAGAACAATGGAAAGAATTAGGCACTTTAGAAATGTTTGCATAACGAGCTCCTTCTCGCCGCAATGGCTCTCTTCTTTTTAATCACCTGCACTCTCCAGACCACCTACACCCTTCTTCACCATCAGATACATTACCGACGGGCCGATGCACGGTCCGGAGAATTAATCTCCTGGGCCTGATTGCCATTACTGCCATGTGATTATGCACCTTGATTACCGAGCCCACCCCGAGGACCGTGACGCGCCCTGGCGCACGGTTACACTTGCGCATAAAATTATGTGGTGATTATCGCACAATGGATCAATCCACAAGAGAAGCAGACTGCACGGCCACACAGTCTCGAGTGGGACTGTGATTATTAATAGGCCCTTCAGGTGACCTGATACCTGAGGCTTGAACCAGCAAAACGGGATCCTTCATCCGAGCAAATACATCAATTTTCATACATTCCGGAAGTCCTTATTGGATTATTGTTGTAGAGGGAGAATTGTTTGGGGTTCAAGCATGGATGAAGGGGATGCTGGGCTCTTCACGGTCGACTGGGGCTGCACTCGTCCCTCTCCAGGCAGACTTCAGACATTCAGCAGCAGCACGGATGTGGCTGGGCCAAGGATGCTCCCAGCGTTCAGCCCCCACACTGGTGAATCTCTTCCATAAACCAGCCAGTAGACGCACACAGGGAAATGTTTTGCATTGAAAAATAACATTTGTTCATCCATCCAGAGGTAGTAAACCGGCAAAGCATGCCTTTGCAAGTACACGTCGTTCCGGTCGCTTATCCTTTGAATTTTGGCCCGTCTAATCCGTCACCGCCATTTCAAAAGATCTTTCTTTTTTTTTTTTCTTTCATTTAATCCTGAGCCAAAGTTCTCATTTGGTACAGCAGATAAATCGTCCCATTGACTTATCCAAAAGCAATCCGACATCAAGCGATTAATTGGATGAGACAATGAAGGCACAAAATTACATCCTTTCATGGTTTTCTCGCTGGTTCCATATGTGAGGTGTTAGTCACACACACAGGAATTACCTTAAATCACCCTCCTCCCCTACTCCCACCACCAAATGGTCTCTAATGTCAACATATTTGCATTAGTAATATCCTGACAAGTATGTAATGGACTTGATGCGCTACCATTCAAGGCGGAGGTCCATACTGGTAAAAGTATCATTCTTAGTGGATGTCATGTGCCCTTGCTGCAATTACTTAATGGCTTCGGCAATTACACACATTTGCAAGAGGGAAAAAGAGAGGGAAAAAAAAACCACATAAATGTCAATCAAGAAAAGGCACCGATTTCAGCCATTTGTCTGAATCAAATGAAGGGTTACTGTACTGTAAAGGTATTTCATTATAAAGCGCCGGTGAGACCATATGCGGCGGATGCATCGAGCACCTTTTTCAACATGCAAATGCGAATTTGAGCTTCGGCGCACGCAAATGCAAAAAAAACTCCATCAGTGGTCAGAGTTCAATGACTCTCTAGTCTTCAAGTGTGTGGATAATGGTCACAGCGGCCGCACGCAGCAGCAGCAGCAGCAGCAGCAGCAGCAACCGCAGCAGCGATCCGAAGCCTCCACCATCCAATACCTGGACAACCAAAACAGCGCGGACAGAGGGGCCCATGTCCGCACCAGTTGGGTCACGCCCGTGCGGTTGCTCGTCCACGTGACAGCTTGCGCGGACGCTCCAGTCCGGCGTGTTTATCAGCCACGGAGGACGCTCCTGCAGCCGTGGGCAAACAGAACAGGCTTCTGCCGGCCAGCTCGTGTGTGCGGGGCGCGTCTGTTAGCATGAAGCAGACTCCCTGGAATAGATACAGGTTCCGCTTACGGCATAAACACCCAAACACGGCACCTTTGTTTACCTTAAATAGCTCTTCACCTAAATGTTCCATTTGAATTAAGCCTTTGTAATGACACACATTTTGCACACTCTGCCTTTGACAATGCAAGTAATGGCCTTCCGATATGTTTTTCTTTCTGCCTTTTATGTACTAGGGGAGACATTTTAAGCCATACCAACCATTAACCAGATATCAGACCTGCACGGGCAGCCCTGGCCAGAGCAGACTTCTGCGAGCGAAAATATGCGTCAAAAGATTCGCGTCCCACCTGGCAAGTGAGTGGAAATAATACACTTTTACCATGAAAATGAATGAGTGAAGGAACAAAGGCATGAATGAACAGGGCACATCGGATCATGCTCCTGACATGGCAGCAAAATGTCCTGTTTCACAGGTTTCCCGCAGTTACCATGGCAGCCGCGCTGCTCATTGTGTACATATATGAGGAAGTAATCTCTGAATTTGAGGGGATACAGAGCACCGGCTCACTTAATTGTGTTTGGGTCTCAGGGTGAGGGTGTAATATCTAATGTTGGGCAACCGTGCACTGCTGCACGGGCGCGTTCGCATCTGAACGTTGCGACAGAGGTCAGAAAAGGAAAGTGAAAATAGGAGCGTGAGTCCAAAGCACACACAACAAAACTCGCTGCTTCCAGAAAATGTTTATTTTACTCATAAACTTTTCATTTTCATTTCAAAAATAACAACATCGATGTCAATTTAAAGGATTGTAGAAACTGTATATGTACAAAATCTTTACTTAAACAGTTAATATAACTTAAGGCGAGTTAAATAACTTTTTTTTTTTTTTTTTTGCAGAACCCTGGTTAGAATGTCACCAAAGTCTCAACAGTTTATTTGTTTATTTATTTTTTTGTTTTTAGTTTTTTGCTAAAGTTTTCAGCTTATACTTGAGTTACCCCTGCAAACGACAGCAGAGTCCGACAACCCCCCCACCACCCCCCAGCCATTATTATTTTTTTTTTTATGTGTCACCAAGGTAAAGTCAACAAAAACTCGCAGCAATGTGTGCTACCGGATTACTCGAAAGCAATTTCTAGGTGATTCGCCAGTCGTTTCCTCAAGTGATTAGACTGAAATCTGTACATACCGTCACCTCATTCCCTCCACATCTACATGGCACACTGATCCATTCAAAATGTAGATCAGCAAGTCAGTGAAGTGACCGTCCTAAAAACCGGCACTGGGAGACCAAGTGCGAAAAATGCTTCTGATATCAAACTGGAACATTTAAAATAGTGTTAGCCCTCAAAACCCCAACATTATTAATGATGTAGAATACATTTGTAACCTTGATAAATGACACTCAAATATGATAAATCTAAAATATACAATCAGCTATAAAAATACAAAGAAGTACAATAATACAAATATATTTATTTGCCATTTATGAATATATCTTTCACGACTGTAATAATCCAAATAACCGTAACACAACACAAAGACTAATGACAAAAAACACTGACAGCCAAATGATAAAAGGTTAAACAAACACTAAATTTGATTTCAAATGGACAGCTTTGTCGTCAAAGCCATAAATATGTTAGCCTACATTCATGTCAATGGCCCTCGCGGTGCAGCGAAGGGAATCCCTTGACAGTTCCAGAAAAAAATAAAACATTGACATTAACATGCATTTTTAAGAAACATAGTCCAAACCATTGCACTAAGAATGCTAAAAAGCAAGAAAATAAGGATCTTAAATGGAGCCGTTAATATTGTGTAAGTGCAATCCACCCAGGCTGAGAGGCGGTGGAGGCTGGAGCTGTCCAGAAGAAGAGGTGCTGAACAGCATTCATGCAAGCACGGAGGTTTGGCACAGCTGACACCAACAGCAACCAGTCACTGTTTACCCACTTCTGCAACTTGCGCACGCTCGCATCAAGTCTGCAGCTTCGGGAGCGGGAAACGAGACCGAAACAGTCCTCCTGTGCTTTTCTGACTGGAAAAAAAAAAGAAAAATCTATATATATATATATATATATATCTGCAAACGTTGGAAAAACCTCTGCCGTCGGGCCTCAGACATCGACTTGTCTGCTGGCTTGTCTTCCTAGGCGGAATGATCCAAATGTGTGTGCGCGCACACGCAGACCTGTCTTCAGATTCCCTCGGGGAGGGTGAACGGCCATGCGCCGGCGCTCACCTGTGGCTTTATTTCCATTTTTTCCTTCTGTTTCAGGTGCACGCGTCCGTGCCGCTTCCTCTCGTCGCTCCGGGCGAACCTTTTCCCGCAAACGTCGCAGGAGAACGGCTTCTCTCCGGTGTGAGTCCTGGTGTGGGTGGTGAGGTGGTCGCTACGGCTGAAGCTGCGCAAACAGATGCGACACTGGAACGGCTTGTGGCCCGTGTGGATGCGGATGTGCCGGTTGAGTTCATCCGAGCGGGAGAAGCGCCGGTCGCAGCTCTCCATGGGGCAGGCGAAGGGCTTCTCTTTGGCCGTGCCGTGGGAGGCGGCGGGGGTCTTTCTCGCTCGGGGGGATTTGGCCGGACGGGTGGGGTAGCTCTGAGCGAAAGAATCTGGCAACAAGGAAGAGTAGAGAATGGAGTCTATGGTGCTGGGTAAAGCCGAGGACGTGTACAGGGGATCACACTGATTGGAGCCCTGTGGGTGTTCGGGGAAAGGCTTGAGGTTGGAAGAGAGGCCCATGGGAGGGGGTGGGAGGTAATTGTTGTACAGGGGGGTAGGGAAGCTCTGGGAGCAGGTGTCGGAGAAACACGGTTCCTGTTTGATACCTCCCTCCACTTTAAACTCCATGTCTGGGTTGGGGCCCATCGGGGGAAACGTGTCTAAAAGTTCCTTAACGTCCATCTGCTGCTCGGGGGGGAAATCGCTTGACATGGGGAAGGTTTCTGTGTGGAACGTCGTTTCCAAACAGTCGTGCTTGCTGAAGGCCCCCCACTCGTAACAGCTGCTGTCAAACTCGTTCTTGACCACCACGGGGAAAGACGCGGCCTCTGACTTCGGCTCGTCCTTCTTCTGGCTCGGAGCCCGACAGGAGCCGAAGCTCAGCTGGGAGGTGGACGGCTCGGGCGCCTGGCTCCCGCTCTGATCGTCGGCGTACCGTGGGCACGTCTGATCCGGGGGGTAAACAGGGGGGGAAGGTCCGGAGCAGGTGTAGGATTGTCTCTTCACGCCGGGGTCAGGGAAACTGCCGCCGCTGCTCTCCATCGGCGCAGGCGACGGGTAAGTTTCCCGACTGTTGCCGCTCTGTTGCACTTCTGAAAGTGGCATCGTGGATATACCCACGATCTCGGTGATCATATTGAGCAGCGTTTCGGTGCTGCACGGCGCTCCCTGAGATGCCTCCACATAAAAACTGCCGGAGTAGGCGAGCGAGGAGGGATTGTAGGTGTCTTTTGGGCACTCGCATGCGTTAAAAGCGAATTCCGAATTGGAAGCTTCAGTTTTGAGGGTCGCGGGTGTTCCTTCTGTTGGATTAGAGACACAAAAAAAGCTTTGTTAGGGCTGGGGTTTTAAAAAAAAAGAAAAATCGGACACGAAAATCAGCGTTACATAAACACTCGTGCTTCTTTGGGCGCTGGAGCGCATCGATGTGACGCGCAAATGGATTCTTGGTTCCATTTTTCGGTGCGTCTCTCGGACACACGCATTCTTCATGCATGTACATTTATTACCGTGAACTCACCGTGGCCAAACTGGGCAGGTACCCCTCGCTCCGCATCGACGTACACCTCCTGGTTGTCTTTGCGCACGCTGTTTTCCATTCCGAGGGACGCGCCGTTGCAGTTCTCAAACTGAGGGTAAAAAGAATCTTTCGCGTTCAAATCCATATTGTTCAACATAATGAGGCACTTGGAAGTCCGTCAGTCCAGGGGAGGGGAAAGGTAGGAAAAAAAAAAAGAGGTGAAATGGAAAACAAACGATGGCTGTTGCTCCTTGAAAGCCCCTTTTCACCAAACGATCCAAAATGGCTCGTGTCAAAAGGTGTAAAAAAAAAAAAAAGCAATTAAAGAAATATTCCTTTCCGTCTCTGCTCCTCGGTAGGCATTTGCTCGCTGTGGTTTTCACATCAGCGACTTCCCTTTTCGCTCCTTATATACACTTCGGCAGCTCCGTGGGCCCTCCTCCCCATTCATCAGCCCCAGTGAGAGGATTCCCCGCTGCGTGTAAACTTCATGCCCATATATGGACAGAGGATGTGACGGAGTCCCCCTCCCCAAGTCCTCCCTCCTCCCCTACCGGGGATGCTGGAGAGACGGAATCTGATGCTGCAACAAGTGGAGATCTTCCCTGACACGTAAAGTCTTCTTAAATGTGCTTTTTTTGACCAAAAAACCCCAAAAAACAACAATTAAGAGAATCGTCTTTAATGCTGTTGAGTGGAGCTGGAGGGTGCAAACACAGGGAGGGTGGATCCACAGTGGGGGGGCAGTCCGTGTAGCTCTTTGTAAGGAATACAAAGAATAAATGATGAATATACACGTGAAACATAGATGGATTCCACGAATAAGGTGGGGGGGGTGTATGTGAGCCGACAAATCACTTCCAAAAAAAAAAGAGCTTTAGTCCATTCCAGCACAGTCAAAATTAGAGAGGCATAGAAGAAGACAAGAAAAAAAGATTATACTGAAAGATTATACCGACTTTCTACAAATAATGCTGTTTTGCAGCAAAGTGATAGGCTGAGGTCAGTTTGCAGACATTTGGAGGTCATACAGGGGTCACTTCTGCTTGTCAGCCATTGCGGCTGAGTTGGGGGTCAGTGGTCCCTTTAGGAAGGTCAGGTGCACATTAAGCAACAATATTTCACCATGGTGAGTTTTAAACTGCCAAATGTGCGTATGAATATGCATGAATGATGCCTAAATGAGTCATTAATAATGATAAGAGTGTCAGCTGTTGTTTTAAACGCCTGTCCTCATCAACAGGTCTGAGGCTAACGCTTCGTCCATATCTTTATCTTAGTACCTCAGTATCACCTCCTGAAAGTGCACTGCTGCAGATTTAATGGAGCAGTTTTTGGAAATTGTGGCTGCACTACACTAACAGGGCAAAAAAAAAAAAAAAAAAAGATAAATAAATAAAAAACCTCAGTAAAGTCTAAACGAACCCCTGGCCTTTAAAAGCATTGAAAGGGAGTCGATAACACCCCTGAGGTGTTCAGTGGTTGAACCCAACTGTTCACATGACATTTCAACCCCCGAAGCGTTTTTTTTGATGTTCGGCATCTGTTGCCGGGTGCCCTCGGTGGTCACACTTCCTATTACAACTAGTCGATAGTCTTTCACAGGGTGCGGAGATCTGCAGCAGACCTCTGGCACCGGCGGGTTCAGGACCACGGAGAGCGGCCGTGCAGCATTCAGCCGCCTTTAATCACACGGACGCGCAGCACAACATCTCTGTGCTTCCCTGAAACCGTAACCAGAACCTCTTTTGCAGAGATTTAACCCCAGGGCACCTCCGACGACCAGGAGATTTCCAAGTTATCTTCCAAAGGTCCATTTGCCGCCATAACTTGAATTCGGTTGCTCACACTTCATGTTGGGTCATTTATTTTAACTAATAATCAATAGTTTTGTTTAGTCTTACACTGACTTTATTTACTTTTCTTTGCTTTTTGTGCTATATACTCTGCTTCTACCCATTTTCTTCCCATTTATGAGTTATTTACTGCAGTTTTCTAACTGAAAGCTATATAAAATAAATTGTTATAGCAGAAAAACAGTATTACCTTTTATACTTGCAGTGTAAAGGCTGTTTTCAGAGATTTTTTCATTATTATTTAACAAAAGCATTTCAGCAGCGCAGCCGCATAAATACTATTATTTTTGCCAATATTTAAAAAGCCCCTGGGACATATGGAAGGAAAACGTGCCTTCATGAGAGACCATTATGCATAATATGGAGCATGTTTAGACAGAACACTCAGATTTGACGGTATCTCCTTCAGTGCTGAACGGTATAAAACGTATCAAAAGCTCTCCAAGGCTCTACCCTGTCATCTTTCCAAGGCGCTGGATGATAATAGCACAGAAGCTCTTTCAGTGCAGCAGTGACATTCTCCTCGACAAATGGTTCTCACCTCAGATGTGCACTCTAATTCCAGGCGCAGAGATAGTCGGCTCTAAGGAGCTGCCTCACAGGTAATTCAGAGTCTATTAAAACCAATCTGATCACGGAGAGTTCAGATCACGGGATGCTGTTATGATAACTGCAGCGTGGCTGACCTCTCTCCCCCCTGAAATGCCACGGCGCAGGGACCGAGTAATGGATTTATGTAATGTTAGCACTTACTGACATTACGGCGCAAGGCTAAATCGATAGCGGTGAAATTTAAATGTATGCCTTTTTGATTCTCTTTTCTTTTGACTCCTCTTATCGGAGCGACATGCTCCTGTTTCTCTAGGGAACTTTGAGGCAGGTGAGGGGAAGAATGAAGAGCACAACATTGCTGCCATGTTTTTACCAAGGATGTTGACTTCAGAAGAGGTTCAAAGCGTTGGCTGTGGAAAGAAGACGCGACGCTGCTTTAATGAAAGGATGCCCTCGCGCTTGTACGTAAAGGCTGAATGCAGTAAAGCGCACATAGTTGCTTGCATTAAAATTGCCCTGAAAACATGCAGGCTGCGAGTATCCGCAGTTCCAGCGAAAGACAAACCAGTCAGACACAACACTCAACACAACCAGACAGCAGAGGTCAGTGAAGATGGAGCGTTGGCTCTGTTGGTCACTGGCAGGAGCATCTGGAAACAAAACTGTCTTTCACTCCACTGATGAAGCGTTCATGAATCAGGCAAAGCCGCTCTGACAAAATAAAAGCATTGAGGAGGAAAACTACAAGCAACATGTTGTTGACTTTGCAAAGGAAATATTGACAAAAGCATATCATTAACACTTTTTTTGGGGGGGTGAAAACCAGATACGTCACTCGTTATCGAAAATCACTGCCCGGTGTCTCTGAGGGCATCGATGTTGCCACAGCAGCTCGGTTTAGTGGACATTGAACGTGCAGCCCCATTTACTCTGTCCTCAGAGCCTTCGTTTAAAAGCCCAAGCAAATTAGCCGCCTCGGCCTCAAATCCACGCCACTTCTCAGTGGTGTGATAGGCAATCATTAGGCGGAGAATCAAAGCGAACTGGATCGCTTCTTTTACAGCAGGTCCACCAGGTCTCCATGCTTTTGGCACGCAAACAAGCATTCTGCCCACTCTTTAGGAGTAAATAATAGAAGAACGTGATCCTGGACCATAACTAGAGATCCACTGAGATGCAGAGGTTGCTAGCTGATACGCACAAACAAATAAACAAACAACCCAAAAAAAAAAAAAAAAAAAAAAAAACTTGACTGGATCTGGAGCAGTTCTGCATAAAATATTGCATTAGAGCTGCAAAAGAGAGAGCTTGATGAAAAAAGGTAGGCTGCAGCTTTGCTTGATAAATGCATGTGCATTTACATTCAGCCTCAGGTGCTGTTGTAATTTTAATGCTCTATAAATGCAAAACAGCTTTTTTTTTTCTTTTTTTTTTTTTTTGGGAGCCATCCCACGAAAGTCAGGGTTGAGAGAGAGAGAGAGAGAGAGAGAGAGAGAGAGAGAGAGAGCCAAAGAAATCCATCTTCCTCCCCAAAATCACATTCTGACACGTCTCGCAGTCAAAACTCCCCCCAAGGCGCTAGATGAGGGAACATCTTCAATCTAAACCTGGATACAATAGGGCCTGAAAGACACCGCAAAAACGGATTGGGAGTGTTGAAACCACAGAAACCTCTGCCGGAAACACGACTTTCTATAAATACAAGACACTCGCCTCGGCTGCCAAGTTCGTTATTTCTCCTCTCTCTCTCTCTCTCTCCCTCATGTCAGGCTCTGTAGTTACATACACTTCATCATCATCATTCAAATACCGGGCAACTAAAAGCAAAAGGGAAAAAAAAAGAAGCACAAATAAGAAAAATGAAAGTGGCGGAAGCGTGGTTCTGCTTTTGAAGGAGCGCCTCTCTCCCGCTCTTCCTCTGAGAGTGGGAGTGGGTTAGGGAAGCCCGGTACCAGGCCCCGATGCTGCTGCTGCTGCTGCTGCTGCTGCCCGCTGCCGCTGCTTCTGTTGGTGTGGCAGGTTTCCCGGGCGATCCAAAAATACCTCTGCATTCGCCCACTTTGGTCCCCAGCCGCCTGTACTCTCTGGTTCTACAGCGGGGATGGGTGAGACTCAGATTCAGCTCTCCGATCGTGATTGCGGAATGCCCCGGTGTTTCTTCCACCGTGCCCCCAGACTCCTCCACCTCCTCCGTGGCACCCACCTTGCCCTCTCCTCTGCCGGATTCATGCTTCCAGCGCTCCGTTTCTTGGGCTGGATCCAGCTTGTGTACCTTGTATTACCTAACGGCACGGCTATGTTCAGGACAAACACGTTCTCAGGAGCTATTTTCACATTTAATTTCCCTCATAAAAACGATCCTGATTGTTGCAGTCAAACTAAAAAAAGCCATCTCCTCCAGATCATCCTTGAAAGCAGCAGAAATCAGATTTTTTTTTTTTTTTTCTTTTTTTGTCGCCCAACACTCGTCTTGGATAAAAGCTCGATAGCATCCACCACACTAAATCATTACCCTGCAACACGGGACTAATTGCGTGTACTTTTGACCAGCACAAGTTAACGTGTCTAAATATTGTGGTCTCTGACTCATGTGCACCCACACTGATTTCTATTTGTTGCTCTTTCCCAAAATCCACAGCCTGCACGGAACAAACGAAAGTTGCTAGAAAGCGAGGTGGGTTTTTTTTTTCCCCTTCCTTTCTTTTTTCATCCTTGCTGTATGGATGCACATGCAGGCATTAAAGAGACACGCGATGCAATCAGTTTTCGACGAACGGCTAAGAGACACGGCAAGGAAACAGACGAAGGATGTTAAGAGCTTGCAGCTAACAAAAGTAACTATGGAAACCAGCTCTACATTGCACTAGCTTCCACAGCTCTCTCCAGAAATAAAAACTGTTGGGCTAAGAGCGAATCAGGTAAAGACAAAAGATCCCGGGTGAACCTATTTATAGTGGGCCTTACATAACATACATAGACCTATGTTGGGTGAGGGAAGTTTGGCGCTCTGCAGCAGCCTTCTGGGGGGGTGGGGGGGTGCAAAGGCAGCGTACAGAGAACTGAAGATGCAGAATCCTGGAGGGGATTTTATAGAAACACATTTAATACAAACGGCAATAAGGTCAGAGATGGTGATGCTGATAGCAACTGAAGTAAATAGAGGAATGCGGGCTGCAAGGCTGGCTTTACAGAAGGGAGAACAAACACTGTTGCATGGGAGCGCAGAGATGTCAGAAGCAGAGCTCTGAAACATTTACACGCAGCTTTCAAATCGAAATGAAAAAAAAAAAAAAAAAAAAGCCGGATCCTTCAGCGGAACAGGTATTAAAAAAGGAGCGCAAATTCATTCTTTTTTTTTTCTTTCTTCCCACTACATCAGACCCCAAAACAAAGTGCAATTACCCACATTGTTATGTGGCCTCAAACACCTGATATTTCCAGAGAGATGTTATGAACATTAGCCGCGGTAGCAAACCCGCGCGCGGAGCAATCACCTAGAAATAGAGCCTGCCACCATATCTTAAATCCAAATTGAGCCATTAACATAATTATGCACTTACACTGCCTTAATTTCAAGTAACTCTTCATTGTAAGTAAAATGATAGATAAGCTGTATTCAAAAAGCCTCTTTTCTGCTTGCAAATGCCTTATTAATTAGCTCCCTCTAGCAGCAAGTTCCCGGTAATTACATTCAATAGCGTTCAGCTCCACACAGGGGGGTATTTCAAGCAACTATTAGACAACTTTTCCCTTGTTAATTGTTCTGCACATGAAATAGTTTCCATTATCAGAAATAATCCATTTAATCTGGCTAATATAGGAACCTGGGAATAGCAAAAATGCTCATGATAGAGAAGCTCTGACAGGGCCGCCATGATATGCAGATGAATACTCCCTGACTCATCTGTTTATTATGCAGTCACATTAGTTAGCTCTGATGCCGCTTGGCTATTATCCTATCTCACTGTGAAAAAGGGGTCCGGGTGAGGCGGGGGGACGGGGGGCGGATGGCACTGTGAGTGCTTTAGTCACACTGATTGTCCGAACTCTCCAAAGAACTAAATGCATTTTCCCGCCGCGGCTGCACGGGAGCGGTTGCAAGTCCCTCTGAGACCCAGCGATGGTGGGCAGGGCAGGATACAGCTCATCCATGCCCCGATACTCCTGGGGACACATTTTGCGTTAGCAGGTCAAACGGGTCAAGGATGAGCGGGATCTCTCTCTCTCACACACACACACACACACACACACACACACACCAAAGCAGCTGGAGGAGATTACTGCACACTGATACATCACAGACACATTTACAACACAGAGTCACATCACAGACCCACACACACACACACACACACACACACACACACACACACACACACACACACACACCAAAGCAGCCTGGAGGAGATTACTGCACACTGATACATCACAGACACATTTACAACACATGAGTCAGTCATCTGAACATTTTGTGGTAATGGGGGGGTGGAGGGGTGGGGGGGGGAGTGCTGTTGCTCTTGTGTCACCTTTTTTCCACATGCAGGTAAATAACTCAACATCCCCACTTGCTGTAATTTGCTTACAACCTTCAGTAAGAACTGGATATTACCACCCCGTGGATGTAATGAGCGTGCCGGATCTGCCAGTCAATGGTTACTCGGACTTCTGTAACAGTATATTTTTAGCAGCGCCAGCTGAGTCAACCGCAACCAACCTTCAGCTATTTAATTGCGCATCAAGTCATTGCAGTCTGAAGATTTGGATCCAGACACAGCAATGTATTTCTATTGGATGTTGAAGCATTAAGAGGCTCGTGAGCCCTGGCGAGCGTCCTTAGACCTCCATATATCACGGAGCTGAAACGACTACCATCTATGTACTTTACATGCCTTTTATTTTGGCTAATTGAGGCCCCAGGCCTCACAGCAACGGTGCTCCATGGAAACCGGGAAAAAAAAAAAGGAGCCACAGTGACGTCAAATAAAAGCCTTCAAATGTGCCATTTGACAAAAGCAAGAGAAAAGGAAAAGGACGGGGCTGCTACACTTAAGGTCAAAGTTTCGGTAGCGACTACTGAAGGGCTGCCAGCATTTTGTACTCAAACTGTGCACCGGAAAAATGTACAAAACAGGCTTCAGATGAGTGAAGCATATAATTCAAATTTAAAAACATGATTAATATAAAAGATTGTTGCACTTCCTCGTCTGGCTACCTTGATCATGTCTTCTTATCCTCTGCATGTGTGTTTAGGTGCTCTTACCATATGTGCAGAGGCGGTGTCAGCGTCAAAACGTGTCTAGGTGTTCTAAGAAAAGGACAGAAAAAGCATTAAGACAACATTTGTAATTAAAATGTTTATTACCCTGCAAGTAAAAGACAGAGTACAAAATATGGCTGCATGGTTTTATCTTTTAAAAAATGATTCTCAAGACTGTATAGAAGCTTTTCTTCCCAGATCAAACTATCAAGTATCAAAATGAAAAATTGGAACGAGAAGTCGAGCACCAAAGTCAAATGGCACATCACGAAATAGAAGATGCTGAATGACTGCACAACGTGTCATTAATTCTCCCTTTGACAGAAACTGACAGGCCCTTAAGAGAAATATAAATTAACATTTTCAGACAGAAATTTAAAGTCAAATTTGTAAAGAAGGTTTTTTTTTTGACCGTTAGCCTTGATCCAGAAAGAGCCACTTTCTTGTTGAAATTCATGTTATTTCTGAGGCCATACTTTGGTTATCAAAGTTATTTTCCCCAGTATTGCAAGTAAACACTGTTTATCATCCCGATATGCTCATTAACGGTTCACAGGCAGGACTTGAGCTGGGCTAATTAGCAACAGGTAGTCTTTGTGCACCCGCTTCTTCTCACAAAAGTAAAAAATAAGCATCTGTGTTTCAAATAAGGAGCCAATAATCTTCAATTCAACACTGTGTCATTGAGTAGAGTTTAAACGATGAAATTAAACAAGTGTACATGGAGATCCGAGAACATTCACCCCAACTTCAGCTTCACACACAAATACAGAATCCAGGAAACTAAGACGGCGACAGCATTAGTACGAAATGTAGAAATGATCCCACAGTGACACCAAACACAGTAAAATAGGATTCAGCAGTTGCGATTACCACCATTTAAGTGATTCCCCGTGGATTATAACTACAGAAGTGAAGCACACGGCTCCTTGATAAGGGTACACGTCACCAAAAGTCCTTCAGATAAAAGCCAAGCGATTCCAAGTACACGGTAATCCTGAAAATGAATCAGTTATGAATGGTAATTTTCCACTAAAAATGTCCAATTCAATGTGCTCAGTGGCTGCCAAAACTTTATTGTGATAAGACACATGAACATTTCCTAAAACCTGGAGATGTTCTCGCTTTGATTCCACAGATGAAGTCCGATCCTGGACCGCATCAGTAGTGTTCAGCCATTATTAATAAGGTAAGGGATGACCAGCCAGTGAAGGGGTGACTTCCTTGGCCCCTGCCGGTGTTGTCATTGTACTGTTCCCAGATGTACCCTGTTTCAACGTACTGTCTGTAGACATTAGTGAAGATGCTAGTCCTGAGCTCCTCGTACAGCGCGGCTGCCTTGTCTCGGTGCGGTCCTTCCAGGCTGCTGTAGTGGTGCAGGGCCCTGACCGCTAGGTAGTTGAGGTTAATCCATACGGGCCCCCTCCAGTAGGGCGGGTCGTGCTCCGTGTTTCGCTTCATGTAGAGCGGGTCGGACTTGGAGAGCGAGCGCAGTCCGTAAGGCGTCCACAGCTTATCGGGGTCGCTCATGTCGCGCAGGATGTGTTCCAGCTTGGGCGAGTCCGGTGTGAGGACGTGCAGTAGGAAAGGGAACAGGCTGACGTAACCCAAAGCGTTGACATACTGAAGCTTGGGGGCCCGGCGGACTGAGCGCACCAGGCGCGCCACGGGGAACTGATGACGAGGCTGCCCCGGGGGCACGTACACCTTCTCCTGCTGCAGAGACACGGCCTGAGTGTGGTTTCCGAAATCGCTGAAAGCCCGAAGCTGCTCCGACCAGTGAAGTTCGTTCAACAGGTTGTTGTCACTCAGCACTCGGTGCGAGCGTTCGTACTCCTGATGGGGTTCGCCGAGGAGCCGCGCTACGCTGGCCATGATGCCCGAGGACAAGGCCATCCAACAGTGCAAATCCACGTGTCTCTCGTCCACTGACGGGTGCGAGGCGCGCGGGTAGTCGTCCAGGCCGGACGTCAAGGTCTTGGGATTGAGGAAAAGATTGGTGTCCTTGTCGCGCCCACGCCAGCGGTACGAGTGTGGAAGGGGCCCCGTCTGTGTGGTATTGTACCACTCAAACCAAGTTTTCAGCCTGGGATAGACCCTCCGGAGGAAAGCCAAGGTTGTTTGGGAGTCTAATTCCTCGGGATTTGAAGAGAGCTGCTCAATAAGTTCCTGAAGAGCCAAGAAGAGAGTGGGTGGGTTGGCGTTTTCGTTTCGCTGGACTACAAACTCAGCTGGGACTTTGCTTCGGGCTTCATCTCCTAAGATCTGCTCACGGGGGATCCAGCCCTCCATGTTGATCAGGTCCAGCCAGTGGCCTAGGGTCTCTCTGGTCACCTGGGGATCCCACTTGCTTAGCAGTAACTGGTGAAATCCCTCGTCCCAAAGGAAGCCTCTTGGGAAGAAGGAGCGTGACGGTACAGCTGTGAATAAAGCCCCTGGAGGGTACAAGAGCGGGTAATCGTTGTAGACCGACTGCACCACGGACTGGCCGTAGAAGTAGCCCATCCCCCCCAACATGTTGCTGAGGGCTGCCTTCCCAAATCTGATGTGCGCCTGGCTAAAACCTTTGCTCTGAAGACCAAATATCTTCTCAAACTTTGCCTCAAATGCTGCCTTTCTCTTCTCCAACTCCTGAGTCAGGACGGAGCCCACCAGCTGGTTGGGCCGCGTGTGGAAGCTGCCAGACTCGAACAGAACTTCAACTTGGAACGGTGTCTGGACAGTCACCTGGTGGACCACAAAGGCGCTGTCCTTCCTCGTGTCGGCGGGCTTCTGCTGGTTGTGGGGGGGCCTGTACGTGTCCACAGCTATGTAATGCCTCTTCTCGCCAGAGGGGGGGCTGTAGACGAACCTGCGATTCAGACTGTGCTTGACAATTTCAGTCAGTTTTTCCAGTCCAGGAGAGACAGTCTGAAGGTAGTTGTAACTGAAATGATTAAAAAAGAATGTTTTTTTAGTAATTTATGCATGCACTAATTAGTAAAATCAAAGTAATCAAACAAATCTGATGAGTCTGCCGCTGCTGCGCGACTGATCTCATCAGCTCTGAGCTGAGTTTTGCTGCATCGATGTAACGCTGCATCACACCTTCAAAGCTCAGCATGGTTTGAGCCTTAGAGGCCTCCCATTCCACTGTGCATATTGTACTAGTGACTCAGAGGTCAAACAAAAGGCCGTGGTAAAAATCAAACTTTTAGCTCCTACTTATTCTCTATCATCTGCCTTCCTACAATAAATTGTAATTCAAACTATTTTTAACGTTTGTATCAGCGAACCGTTTTCTTTCCATCTGAGCTTCAATCCGTGACTTTGTGGACTAACCGTGCTGCTGGGAAATACACTCCAGTATGCGAAAAATGAAAAAAAACGCCACCTATACTGATTAAAAGACACCTCTGTATATATCCCGCTATCATGTAAATGATCTGTCAGGTCAGGGATAAGATATGTCTCATTTTTGTGCCATCTAGTGGTTGGTTTTCTTTATTAGCCAATTGCTAATGTATGTTTAAGCCATAATATAAAATGACAAGACTTATAATCCAAAAATAATGTGTAAAAAAAAAAATATACATAATAAATAAAATGCATCTCAATGCATGACTGTTCATTTCCATAAACAGTTTGTAAATTGTACCATGGCAGTCATTGTGTTAAAATGAATGATAATAATTTTCCCATCTAGCTTTTCTGGCTGTGATTACATTCTTTTGATGCTGCTGCTGCTGCAGATTTTAACATCATTTCTGTGTTGGTGCAATTACCTGGCATACTTAGCACTGGATAATTCCCCTGTCACTGGCTTTCTGAAGGTGATCTTAAAGTTTCCCAGCTCCTCGGAGAATCCGGTGATGGATGCGAGGCGGTTTCTCTCTTCAACGTGAGCCTCCAGTGAGCCTTGTGTGTCTGCTGCTGCATAGAACATCAGGGAGATGACGGGTGCTTGAGGGGCAGAGCTCTTGTCGGGGAGGAAAAAAAAAAAAATTGAAAATATTGAAACCAAAGCAATAATTGCAGCTGCTAAGTGTTTGATTTTAACACGGGGGTAATTTAATGCAATAAATTTAGCGCCTACATGCTGTTTGGCAGTGATCCTCCAGGTCCAGTCGCCACCGTGATCCCCTCCCATCCTCTTGACAAACTCAGTGGTTAGCGTTAAATCACCGTCCCGGATTTCCTGGACGCCGAAGGTTAGGCCATCGTGCATCAGCCAGCCGTAACCATGCAAGCGATCCCCCTGCTCACACGTGTGCCTGAGGTTCACGTCCATGTCAGAAAACTGACGCATCCACATCATGCCTAAGGAGATACAACAATCCTGGATGAACACGTTTTGATGACGAGGGCATGAATCCATCATTTAGAAACACACATTTGCATAAAAACCCTGACTGACAATCGGCACGTTGTTTGTAAGAGTGGGGTTTCAACAACAGTAATTATCTGCAGTATTTCCTCATTTACACATAAACACGGTGAGGACATCAGGAGTGTTTCTGGATTCAGTATTAGCTCAAGTACACTCTGAAATATACAAGTGTGATGTCTAACCACTATAAAAATCAGCAAAGACAGCATGACCAAATCATACAGCATGTTCAAAATGTGTTTATAAATTGACTTATACATAGTAAATTATGACTGTTTGGCAAATTAAACTAACAAAAATGTAGCTTAAAGTTATTATATTTTTTTCTGTGCCTTGATAAAATCTAAAAACATCAGAAACTGCTAGTGTAGCCAGTATGAAATGGTTATTTATATTTTTAATTTGATCTGGCATATTACCACTCTGTTTTTCCTTACCTGTAACCATCGAATTGGGACTTCTGGTTTTCATTCCAAAATAGACCTGAGGTCTGTAAGAGCCCCAGAACCTCTCTGGGGAAACCTTGGCGCTGCTACTATTGGCATCGAGGACAGAAGGTGACGGATGCAGGGTGACCACACGTTTCGCCAGGTTGGACCGCATGTAGAGCGCATAGAAGAACCAGATCAGACTAAATATGCACAGACCGATGGAGATGTTGATGAAGACTTTGCCGATGTCAATTTTCTTTTTTTTCTCTTTGCGGTGGAACGCAGAGGGCTTGTCGTCTTTCCTGGGAGGGGGAATAGCCTCCCCAGTGACCACCCTCTTCCTCTGCCTACCCATCCTAACCTACTGAAGCTTGAAGAAAAAAAAAAGAGAAATTTATTGTTTTTTAACTGTAGGGCTGTGTCACAGAAAAATGAATGACGCTTTCATAGAAAAAAATTGACAAAGATTTTTATAATACACACTGTTCTCTTTATATATGAAAAAACCTAACACAAATATTTGTCAATGATACCTTAAACAACAGGTATTAACAAAATGTTATATATTATTATTTGAGCAATGATGCACCTCCTATAGATACAATGAACCAGTTCAGTTTCCAACACTCTGCATAAGCCTTCTATAATTAGACATAGGATTTATCATGCTAAGAATGGTCTGGCTAGAATAACGCTAGATGACGACGCGTTATAGAATAAAAAGTCTTGATTAAACTATAGTTTTTTGCAAAGCAACTGCGATTTCAATTGCGCCTTTCGACACCAATTTCACCAAAGGCACATTTAGTCATTCAGTGGGTGAGTGGCTACTACTCCTCTGCACTGCAACCTTAGCCGATACTCGCTATGCTAACATGTGGATACCAACAATATCACACGTTTTTGTCACATATATGTATGCATTAATACATTCAATGGCTTAGCAACAAATATAATATTAAAAACGTGTAGTATACGTTCATGTCCATTGGGAAAATGGGTACTAACCTGACAAAAGTCAAATCTCTCAGTAGCTCATTATATGCTAATTGCTTGCTAGCTACTTCCTGGTTTCTGCTCGTTCTCGCTGACGTGTACTCCGCCCCTGGCGTCTGCGTATGACGTCACCGACAGTGACGTTACGCAGGTAAATAGAAGTAATGCGCACTGATGGAAGTATTAAGAAGTGCGATTACGTCTTTGCCCAAGGTTACGCCATTTATTCTTCTAGTTATTTTGTGTTTGTCGTATAATTATCTTCAGCACACCACAAAGACGACTATGTGAAGTCCAAGTAATTTAACATCAATATTTATTTTTGCGAACAAGTCATGTCATAAATTGTACGCTTTGGTCACCTGTACTACACATCCCTTACAGATCTTGGTTACCAATTTATAGTGGATCTAGCAAAAAGGAAACAGACACTTGTTTTTTTTTTAATCTTTTAATGAATGAAATCTCTCGGCCACATTACCTTTGGTCAACATGAAAAACTGTTACAGTGGCAAAAATATATGGATATGCATAACAGTTCAAACTTTGCAGACAAACGGATTCCAGGTTAAATGACATTTCCAGATGTAGGATTTTGTTCGAGTTTTCCCATCCATGGCCAAATGGTGACACCTTGTGAAATTTTCACCTTAAACAAAAGCAAAGCCCAGATCCCCGGCCCCCCCATGCCTTTTCCAAAAGTGCCTTTTAGTTACCCCCAATATTTCCAAAACTGTGCTTAACAAACTGAACATTTGGCCTAAAAGGCCTTGCACAAGAAGAAAGAAAGAAAAAAAATAACAAAAAAGCACTTTTCCCCTGCAGTTTTTCACCTTCTGGATTATTTCTTGATCGCTCCTCCATCTCCTTCACTTACAAAGCGTTTCCGCCCTCTAGTGGAATAATTCAAATAAACACATCATTAATTTACAAGTCTTTCTACAAATGCAGAAAAAAATCAATCCAATTCATTCTTTTTTTTCCCATGTACCCAAAACATAACCGTAGTTATTTAAAGTGCTGACCAATGGCAGACTGACCTGGAGGGACACGCATCCCTCAGCTGTTTGGTGATGACAGACTCCTGGTGGCACAGGTCCACAAAGTTCTCTATGATAGAGTGGGCGTGGGGCACGTCGAGGCTGATTTCTGGCAGTTCGTCGTACACTCGCTGGAAGCCCTGCGTGAGAAAACCAGCAGTGTGAATAAAAGGCGACATTTACTGAAATCCTTTCCCTTCACCGCTCACGTCTACATGGACGCACCCTGTTCATCTGATCCACAGTGATGAGGCCTATTTTCCAGAAGGTTTGTAGCAGCTTAATGATAGCGGGGCTTGCAGTGTCTCCTTTGGACTCCAGCACCATCACAACAGCCTGTAAATCGAAAATGACTGAAACTTAAATGAAGAAATAAAACCGACGAGGCAAGCACCACATCCCTCCAGCAGATGGCGGTGTTGATAAAGCACAACAATCTCGAATTTGAATTATTAAAATTAAAAAAATACAAAATTTTATAATGTAGAAAGAACACCGACATTGACTTAACATTGCTGCAAAACTTGTTGTGAATAGTGCGCCCGACTCTCCCTTGTTTTACCTCATAGACCAGCTCATGGTGGAAATGTGGCACCTCCAGGTCTCGCAGACAGCGCTCCGCCTCCAGCACATCTCCAGAGGTCAGGTACTCTTTCAGCAGAAGGTTCATCTGAAACAACACACAGAACATGCGTTGTCAGTCAAATGAATGCAAATGAACACACGCCTATAAAAGGAGTGGGGCAAACGGATCTTTAGTAAACGTTTGAAGTCTTCATGTGTGTTATGGCTACAAGCGTCAGACTTCAGGGTGTGTATCTGTGCCCTCATTAGTGCAGTTCTTTTTCCTCAGGACAAAGAAATGCTGACACAGCCACACAGAGGGCGGCTTCAGGGCGGCTTTCTGTCTAAACAACACGCATTCCTGCGCTCTGAGTCTGTCCGTCCAAACCGGCCTATTCGGATGTCTGATGATCTGCTGCGGCTTTACCTCCTTGATGAGGTGTTTGACAGGTCTCTGTCCTCCACCCACGCCCCACACGTTATCGAGACGGACAATCTCCCTCTTCATGCGCAACAGCACTGCAGCGCGGTCCAAAGCCACCCTGCACAAACAAACACGCATGCAAATGGGTGAATATTTACAGAGAAATGACAGAACTGACCACAGATGAGTGCAAGGAGGG
This sequence comes from Tetraodon nigroviridis, assembly GCA_000180735.1. Taxonomy (NCBI): domain Eukaryota; kingdom Metazoa; phylum Chordata; class Actinopteri; order Tetraodontiformes; family Tetraodontidae; genus Tetraodon; species Tetraodon nigroviridis. The sequence continues at coordinate 538,912 of CAAE01015038.1, read as the reverse complement.
TAACCAAAAAAATCAACAAGGTGACATAGATCATATTCAAATAGAGTTAACGCAAACATCGGCGCATCCAAAGGTGACTTTTGGACAGTGGATCTGGTTAAAGGCGTTACAACTTTTGCTTTTTTGGGATCTGGCTGACCTGGCGTGGTCACAGTCCACTTTGCCTTTATAACAGTCCAGGAAGGACATTGGAAGGATGTGGTCAGCAATGGCTCTGGCAATGAACTGGCCCAACATCTGGAAAAACAGACAAGAACGTTACAGCATCGTTACCGCAAAACAAATGGCAGAATGACTGAGTGCCAGTCCAAGTCTCCGGTCTACCTGCGGAGCTTCCGGCGTGTCCAGTATCAGGTCCGGCAGCTCGTTCAGCATCTTGTCGAAGGCGCGGGCCAGATCGCTGGGTGACAGCATCTTCCCGGACAGGTCGGAGAGCAAGCGCGAGGTCAGCTCTCTGTGGCTGGCCTTGCCCTCCAGGGCCAGGGACACGGCCATGGAGGAGAACTCGTACTTATGAGAGCCGAGGTTCAGCTCCTTCAGCAACATCTGCCGGGGATGGAGGAGGGGCAAAGACCAGACGGACTCAGGTCAAAACGTCTGGAGCCGGTACAGACTGATCCACCCGCTTCACCGCTGCAATGGATAAAGGTAAGAACCTCGACTGCTCACCTGGACCTCTTTTGTGTCTCCATGTTCGAAATACTCCTGCACGATGGGGTTGACCATTTTTTCCAGCTCCTTCTCATCCACCTCTGGCACGACCGTTTCATAAACCGTGTCCCCCTGTGCAGCGAAGACAAAGAGGTCAGTGGGGTCGCCAGAAGAGCCCCTCCCAAAAGCTCAGAGGGAGTCATTCTCTGACTTTTCATTTAATTTCTGCCATTAGAGGGCGTCTTTACGGTAAACACCGACACCGCTCTGCAACTGTGCCAAGGTCAACTCCGCCTGATCCGTTTCAGACAGAAGCTCAGTTCCCACTGCACCAAAAAAAAACCAACATTACACCGCCGGCACCCAGCGATTGGGACGGGATGGAACCACCTGGACAAACCGTGTTATCACACTTGTCCCAATATCTGTTCGCTGATAAGTGACCGAAAATAAAATGTTCCCACAGATGAATCATTAATCAATCTGTGAATTTCAGTGCTTTAACGACGCGTAAAAGCAGTCGCCCGGAGAGCCGCGGCTTTGTTTGACGGGGCCTCTCTGGAACAAAAAGAAAAAATAAACCCCGAGCTGCTTGACCACCAACAATGATCGGAGGTCAGCTGCGATGTCAACGCTTTGGGAACAATGGAAGCGCCTCCGCTTTGTGCCTACGTTGGATTTTCCAGGCGCGCAGTCTCACCTGAGCAGCCTCGTCGTAGTTGGGATCGCGCGCGTCGGGCTCCTCGTCTTCGTAAACCATCCCAGCAGCCCCCCAAACTCCTTTACCACCAGCTCCGCCTGGAGAAACCAGCACACCACCCATAAAGCTTCACCCTAAAGCCTCCCGAACCCCGGGTGTAGCTCGTGGTGTGTCTCCACTGTACCTTTTTTGGGCAGGCCTCGTCCTTTGCCCGTCCTGGATTTGCGGTCGTTGGTGGTGACCTTTCCCTTGGGGCTGTGGGGGTCGCCTCCCGCCACCTCTCCCGACTCCGAAAAGGACTCGCTGGTGGAGTTGCGGGAGGATTTGCGTTGGCGGCGCTTGGCTTTGGCTTTCAGTCGCGCCTCGTGCAGCGCTTTCTCCTGAGGCGTCCAGTTGCCGTTGACCTCCCCGTCGTTCAGCGCATCCTCCTCGCCGCTGTAGCGCTGGTTAGCATCTGGGCGTGGGGGAGGGGAGGGGGTCGTTAGAAATGAAAGTTTCTACAGTCAAACAGGCAGAAGTCATTAAAACCAGGACAAACAGACTCAGCAACGGCTTTTTTCAAAACACACACACACACGCATGTGCACACTAACCATACACCCCTCTGGCTTGACATGTGTGCATGGAAATGTGCAATAAGTCTTTTTTTTAAAAATTTAATCTCAACTATTCATATACTTAACTTTTTATTCAATTTCTAGATCTAGTCTGTTTTTGTGGTCAGTCACACAGATGTCCTTAAAGATTTTTTTTCTGACAAATTTGGCTTTATTTACCCCTTTCACTGCACAGTAACAGAAATCTTGGTGCCGATGGCCGAGCTGGATGATAACAGCAGCTCCTGTGTGGGTCGGCCTCCACAAATCCCAAAACATAACGCAACCTCACACATATACTGCCAGAGCCCCCACAGCTCTGTCAGCAAGAACTAAGTGGGTCAAAGTGTCAGGTTGCTACACAGACTTATCAAAAAAAAAAAAAAAAAAACCAACTTTACTCCATCTGGAGAAAATACAAAGAGAAGCATCCATGCTGCTTCTTTACGGACTGCGGGTCTGACAGTGTGCAGAAACGCTGACACCACTTTTTTCTTTTCTTTTTTTAACTGGTCCACAGAAGATGGAGTAGAAGAGTATACATATGGAAAGGTGGGGTCAGAAGGGTAAAGTGAAGGGGATGAAGAAGAGAAGGGAGAGTGAGAAAAGCAGGAATGTATGGGGGTGTAATAAATACTTGCGCCGGCCCAAAATGGCAGTTTGAGGATCTACAGCACCGCGGGTACCGAAAGGTTTGCAGTAAACATACAAATGGTGGATGAAAAGATGACTCCTGCAAACCACAGACCAAATTAACAACGTCTGAAGATGGTATTTGCATCGTTTTTTTGGAGTTTAAGCAACGGAAAATAGAAGGAAGCACCTTGGAGGAAAAGGCGCACCAGCCAGAACGTCTAGTAGGAGCAGTTCTCCACCCTTCAGGAAAAAAACCAAAACCAGTCAACAACCCAGCGCTTCTCATCACCTCCTCCTCCCCCTCCTTCCTATGAGGAGGCCACGCGGCCAGGCGGTGCTGTAAATCAGGAGCTCGCCCACAGCAGGATGCCAAATAAAATATATGAGGAGCCAATCGGAAGAACAACCAAAGGCGGAAAAGGAAGTTTTTCACCAAGAGGAACAAAGGATAAGCAAAATAAAACTCACTCCCCAATCACTTCTCTTCCACACATCAATCTGTTCCTTCGAGAAGTTACTCGAAACTGGCTTCTGTTCCTCTGTAAGGGGGGAGCAAGACACCCGCTCCAAAATGAACGAGCAGATTTAAAATGTTTTCTCCCTCCGAGTCTGGTTTTTGTTCAATTGCATGCCAAAGGAAGTCTAGCTGCCCCAAAATGGCACCACGATGCCTGCAGTCACAAAAACCAGCCTGCCATCTCCTCCAGGCTGAGACATGAGAGCAGCTGTCGCGAGGAGGGTTATTCAGGGCTTCAGGAGGTCGCCAGCCCGGCGTTACCGTGGGTGTTTCCGACCATACCGGCCAAAACACACTCCCCGAGGGTTGCATGCAGGGGATCCTGGGTTCTAGCTTCTTCTGGGTGCCTCAGGGGTGATACTCCGACACCAATGCTCAGCAGCACACACCGTCCAGGGGCTCATTCACGCATCGCTCTGAGCCTCAGTGGAGGTCCGCCAGGACCTTTCCCACCCACACTCAGCTTGAGCGTTTGCATTCTTTCACTCGCTTCCTGGTTAGAGTCATACAGACTTCGCTGGGTGCACGGAGCGCACCTGTTCTCTAAACCATTGAGAACATGGAAATTCTCCAAAATAAAGAACCTGCTGTCTCTCTCTTTGAGTGACTGGTAAACAGAGCCTGGAGCGCCGCCCACGCAGGGAGCAGGCAGCCAGGGGCAGGGCCACACCGGAGGCGTACCTGTGGCCCCCACGCTGCCCGTTGACGTGTCCATTCAGCAGCGTTTGAGATCGCGGTCCTCAAATTTTATCTGTCCGGGCGAAGAAGGGCGTGGGCGTGAGGTTTAACTGCCAGCCCGTATCACAAAACAACCACAGGGACACACTTGAGAGGTCTGCACGCTGGATCTTCAAATCCTGAGTCAGCCATTGGCAAAATACACGAATAAATCAATTAAATAAATAAAAATGGAATAGGGTAAAAATATGAAGGTCAAGAGTTGACAAAAACTTGTGCAATTGTGTCCTAAAGGCTCGAGAGCAACAACACAGATAAGGCAAGAAAGAAAGATTAGATAAACTCCCGGCAGCAAAGGCTGACTAACCAAGCTGATGTGCCTGGTTGATAAATGCTCCTGGCGTGGTGTTTACACGATTGCACGCTCATCTGCACCGTTCCAACGGTTCAGCAGCCCATGCCTGTTGCAGTTTGCCCAGATTGAAGAACTCTAAGACGTGCCAGCAGGCGAACCCACATCTTGGTGTCAATAAAAAAGGAAAGGGGTAACCGCCTCAGAACGATGACGCAAGACGGCAACGCTCATCCCCGGTCCGAGAGACCGCCATCCACTTCTATCTGTGTCAAAGGGCGAAGCCATAACTTAGCGAGCGCCGTGTTTCCCCTCTGACTTAATGCATTTATTTATTCAGCCGGTTACGTAAACACCCTCACAGGTTGGGTTTAGACAGGCCTCAAACCTGCAGCTATACGGCTTTCACCACACCACGAATGGCACCCAGGCCGTGCCAGGCAAAGGAAACCACCTCTAACGTCCGGTGTTTGTTTTTATGAGTCATTGGGTGCTAAAAATGCCGCTCCGCTACCATTTTCCAGTGTTCTGAAACCAAGCAACATTGAGGATCAACAGGAGAAGGATTGTCACAAAGGTCTGTTGTATCTCCTGGGCGATTTCACAACATCCCAAACCATTCCAGGCTGTTTCATCACAGCTGGATCTGCTTCCCTTAACCTCGGTCCTGCTGATACTTCCACAGTCTGGACCCACAGCACACCAGTGGTCATGCTCAGTGTGCCAACATAATGGCAAAAAGCTGGAAATAGGCCGGACAGAGAAACACTGGATGTCATTTTTTAAAATACTGATCATACATGTGCATGATGTATAAATATAAAGGAAAAGGTGCAGTCGCTATAGATTCGGAGGCATCTGCTTCAAAGGAGAACACACTTGTCAGATTCGTGCCGAGAAAAACATCTGTGTTAAGAGCAATCCTAAAAATCACACAATATCAGAACACATAAGGTGGTGTCGTGCCAAGATCAACCGTTGCGTTACCAAAACAAGCGGAACAGTTGCGTTTTTACGCATTTGCGTAAAAACGCAATTGATTAAATGTATCTGAGCATATTTGAAAAAAGATAAACTCTCGCTTTGGGTCTTTCATAGTACACGAAGAGAACTTATATAATCCTTAAATACAAACCAGTGCGGAGATTATGTAAGGCGTTCCTATTGGCTCCTACGGGGGGGCCATACATGTCGACGTCACCGCCAAACAGCCAGAGCGACGCAAGAAAAACAGGGTGCACAAAAATGCCTTGTGGAGAGCTTTACGGTCGTCCTCTGCAGAAATCCTGTCCCCTAAACCCAATTTTACGCGGCACCGTGGCGCAAAATATCCGCATTACATGGCCGATGGCAGTACCCAGTCCATTAGGAAGGTTAAAGGGACCAAAACAAACCCCCTGCACCCGAAAAATGAACCACAGTAAGGGCTAAAAAATACCACCAGTGAGTAGAAATGAGGTAAACAAGCTGCGTGACATAAAAAAAAAAATAGCGGAAGTAAGCGATTCGCTCTCGGCCAATCAGAAACGCGTAAAGGTTAAACGCAAAAACAACAAACTGTCACGCAGCTGTTTTGTTTGCTGTGTTTGTTTGGTTTTTGTTTTTGTTACGTTGCTTCCTAGTTTTGGCGTGTGCGGGGGAAGGGGGGGACCAGAAAGGCTGTTGCGTGCGCCGTCGCTGTTTAACGCAAGCACATGGTGAGCATGGCTGGCGCTGCAGCCCATCCCATGCAACGGACAATGGACCTGGCAGAGCACGCCAGCAGGCCCCGGGGCAGCTCTGGAAGACTCTGCACCGACCTGTACGTCCGCTAAAACAAAGGCAGTAACCGTGCACTCACCGTCCGCTTGGGGAGCGGGGGACCACGTATCCACTCTAGTCGCCATGGCGCTCTCCGAATTGTCGATGAAAAAAAAAAAATCCTGCGCTCCTCCTGTCGAGCAACAAATGCTCACAAACCTCCCCCCCCGCCGCAGTAGCAGCGCTTCGGCGCAAACCTTCAAGGCGACGGAAATAGAAAAACCGTGATACCGCACGCAGAAGATTACGCACCAAAATCTGAAAGCGAAGTATACGCGCAGGAACAATAGAGCTGGAATGCACCAAAGTTTTTTCTCGGCGTTTGCGCCCGGGAAAAGCCAGATAATAATATTAATATTGGCTGAGGTGAAACAATCCAGTCGACTGCGGGCGCATGTCACACGAGCAGGCGGCCAAACAAACTGTTTTTAACTTTGCGGAGCGATCCGAGTCCAGTCACGTGGGAAGCGAACGCGGATGAGGAGTTGTCAGTCCGGGGGGGCGGGGGGGGCGGGTGCTGTCCGAAACCGACCAATCACAGAGCAGCACGAACACGCCTCGCTCTCGCCAATAAAACGCTAATCTTCAACTTTTATGCTGTTTTTACAATTGAAAAAGGCATTCGCTGGTAGCAAAATAATTAAAAAAAACCCCGACACTTTCTATTGAATAAAAAAATAAAACAAACGGCTGACTATTTAACACCCAGGAGTATTTTTGTCATACTGACGTTGACCACTAGATGGTAGTAAAGACAAGTTCTTTAGCAAAATCATTAGTTGTGAATAAAGTACACACATGAATTTCGTAGCACTCTGTCATGTTTATTATTGTCACAAAATCCACAGTTTTTGCAGATGTCAGTCAGTAGAGAAAAAAAAATCAATAAATTGGAGGTAAAAACTTGAATGGAATAAAATAATAAGTCTGCAATCTGGTGAGGGGAAAAAAGCACCTCAATAAAGGCAACTGAGGAAAAAACTACCTGTTTACATTAGTGTGCATCACAGGTCTCTATGCCATACACCAATATTTTAAAAAAAAATAGATGTTTATCATGTGAACAAATAGCAACACCGACCGGCTTTGGCCTCAGAATAAGCGACGATGTTTTAACGGCACAACAAACACGGCTGAGAGCGACTCACACACGCGCACAACACGCTGAAGAGCTGCAGGATTACACACCAATACCCTCATAGTACAGCACATTTTAACAGCACTACTGACCTGAACTATACTACAGATAATGACATATAGATTCAGAATATTTTGATTTCTTTTAGCTGCAAATAGTAGTGATTAATCTTATATCTACAGTATGTGATCTTAATTCTTTCTCCTAGTAAACAAGTACCAGTGTAGGGGTCATTGAGACCCCAATCATCTAGTTTTTGGAATTATAAAATAAAGTTTGTACAAATATAGAGTAAAACTATTATGATAAGAAGTAAACAGTCCTTTGCAGTCGAAATGTGGAGAGGTAACAGTCTAATACTAGACCCTGGCCTTCAGGGGCATTGAGGGTAGAGTTGGAACATTCTGGCTGTATTTAGCTGCTGGAAATGTTGGATGTAATTTTTTTTTTTTTTTTTTAAAGAAAAATTCAAATTCTTTATTTACACAAAGCTAAAATCAGTTGCTCCTCAATGTTAAAATCAGAGTCAGGGTCCATTTGTGCTTTATGATCAATTTGAGCTCAAAGTGTGTTTTGGGTTTTTTTTTCTATCTGGATACAGATGCTGGCAGAAAAATACTCATTTTAGTCGAATCGAGCTCCAAAACAGCTTTTACTGGCAAAAATGTTCATTATAGACAAAAAGTATGAACGAGAGGGATTAAAATACACACCGATGTGCATTCAAATGAAAATACTTGGCCAAACGTTGAATGGTACACCCTTGTCTTGTCCAAAACTGCACAACTGAGTATACAAAATGATACAATAAATCCATTTACATGGCCTTTGTGTTTTTATTTTAAATTAATCTGAGTAAACACAATTCTAAAACACCAGAAAACCCTTGAGAACGGGTGGCATGTCTGATGTTTTTTTTAGGAAAACAGATGTTTAACTCTGCAACCCACCAAAAGGCCCAAACTGAGGCCGAGGGCCAGAAGATCTGAGGACACGCTGGATAGAAACCTTAAGTCGAACGCGTTAAAAAAGCCGTCTTATATACAATACAATCAAGGGCCCTTGCCTGGAACAGCTCGTCGTTATCAAGAGGTAAATGCATGTTTTTTTTTCACAACAGTTAATATCCTAGCGACCAGCATTAACTAGAGTGTGAAAACTATTGCTAAATACAATTTTTGCAAGTTACACATAATGTTTAATGTAATGTTTACTTTACAAAGAGGACACAAAGCATTGCTAGAAAAAGGTTAGCCTGTTAGATGTACAGCTATACACCCTTCAAATGCACACATGCACACTCACACACACACACACACACACACACACACACACACACCTGCACAGCTATCTTTGTTGGCCTTCACATTGACTCCAACCCTCCTTTACCCTCACCTTCAGTCCTGTACTATAAAGGTTTCGGGGCCTCAAATTTTGGCACCGTTATAATGGTCACAGCACAACAAACACTGACACATGTGGCAGCGGTACCAGACCCTGAACAGAATGCCCATTTTAACAAACACAGACCTTAATAAGCGAAAGATCTCCATATTGAAGCGATCAGCCCAGCTTCACTAAGGATCTGCTCTCCATCGGACACACCCATGAGTCACTGCAAAAACCAGAGACGATTAAAGGATGACAACGGAACCAAAACGTCCCAAACGCATCTGGATTTCCTGAATTTGTCTACAGCACTAAAAAACTGCAGAGACGTCTGTCAACACAACTGCGGGTTGTTGTTTTTTTTCTTTTTGCCTCCACACTTTCGGACAGAAAGACACAAAGATGAGGCCTCCAGTCAACGTACCGCAGAGAGATTCCGTCTGGAAACAGCAACAAGAACGTGTTCGAGTGTGCGAGTGGGCACGCAAAACTGAAAATCTCAGCGGCTGCACGATTTGATGCGATACCAAAGAAAGAGGAGTCCTGTGACCTCAACCCCTCACCACCTACAGAAATCCTGTGTCCAGAAGCTCTCTGTAAAACCAAATATCTTTAGTTTAAATCTTTGTGTTGTTATTGTTCTTCTTTGTTACATTTTACAGTCTATAGTATTACTGGCTAAATTTGGCTTTTGCCACTTTAAAATCCCAGTCACGCTGTCTGCGAGAGAAACAGTCCAACAGTCAGTCAGTGTAATCGTATAACAGTCTGAAAAAAACCACTATAAAGCTATTCCACCTCTAATTAATGTTTGTGCCCCTTGTCATTAAGGAAGCAACATAAGACACAAAGTAGAAAACACACACGTTCGGAAGCAGCCCTAACGGTCGCCTTCTTGTTACGTTCTCCACTTGCCTGACACCGATCGAAGGTCGGAGCCCAGGGCCCCGGAGAGATCTCTTCCGAGCATAAAGAAAATCCAAAGCTGCTCTTTTGAAATATAGATTATGCTCCCAACGCCAGCATACATTTGTGTTTTGGAGCATTTTATGCTGCGGAAATATTAAGCTACGTTCGTAACCGTGATTTCACCTGCAGGTTGGGAACCACGATAACATGCTGTTTCAGCAAGGCTGTTCTAATGGGAAGATAAATGAAAAACGGTGGAAGAAAACCACAGCAACACAGGTAAAATCAGCCTGGATGAGCATCCGACAGGCCGAGAAATTGTCATCACCTCAGATAGAAACTGTGCCTTGACCTGAACCAATAAATAAACTACAAAACTGGACTTTCAGGTGGCGGCAAAATGAAAAAAGGGGCTTCCTCTGCAAGGCTTTCCTCCGATGACACCGATTCTCCCCTCTTGACCTGTGAGGAGCATAAACACTCCTCCCGGTGCTCGGTTCCCTTTGTGCCCCCGGCTGCCGGAAGCCTTTAGGAGGACTCGGCGGTCATGGCGGCCTGGTCCGTTTTCTGGATGAAGCGAGGCTCCCTGCTGTCGTCCGCGGGAGGAGGCCCAGCATCCGGGCGGCAAAGGTCTGTGCTGTCGTTCAGGTGACCCTTCTGCAGTCTCTCCTCCTCCGATCTCCTCACGTGACAGCGGCACACCTCGATGCCCGAGTCGCCCGTTAGCCGCCGATGTCGGAAATGATCCTCCTCCTCGTCTTCATCGTCCTCTTCGTCCTCTTCCTTGTCCCGTTTTTGTCCGTCTTGGTTTGTGCACGGCTTAAAGGCGGGCGCGGAGAAGAAAGCCTGTTTGGGGTTGGAAGGGGAGCGTCTGGCTGTGGGAGGTGGGGGCCCTTCTTCCCTCTCTTCCAAGATGGCCGCCGCTCCCAACGGGTCGGACAGGAGCGGGAGGGCTTTACCGGGAGGGAGGGACGAAAGAAGCATGAGGGGGGACAGCGGAAGGCGAGAAAGGTGCTGGGGCCGAGAGTGCAAGGGAAGGAAGAGAGGCGGCGCCAGAGACGGCGCCCCCTGGCGGACCGTTAGACCATCGTCTTTGTGAAGGGATGACGTCTGGCGCCAGCGTGGGTATCACATCAGGGGGGGCCCGCGAAGGAGGCGAGGTGGCCCTCAGCGCCGTCACGGCGGGGCACTCGCCGGCCGCCTCGCCGGGCGTGGAGACGCGGCTGCTGCCGTACGTCTCGTCCGTCACCTGCACGGAGAAGGAGGTGCTGGAGGGGGAGGTGAGGGAGCAGGAGTCGCAGGAGCAGCTGGTGTAGTTGTCCGAGCTCTGGGAGGAGGTCAGGCCGCTGGGGCCAGGGACAAGGTACGGAGGGCAGGGGTGGGGGTGGGGGTAAGAGGAGCTGGGACCCCCCATGGAGGCCCCCTGCAGCGCAAAGACAGAGCTGTACGGGGAGGGGGGGGTGTGGTGGGGCTGGGCCGCTACCTCTTCATAGGACGGCAACTTGAAGGAGGCCAGAAAACCTGCGAGGACCAGATCAGTCATCCAAAAAAACCCCAGAAATGTGTTATGAATGACCCGAACTAACCTCCACCTCACCTTCAGGACTAGTTTAGTTTGGATTTTAATGTGTAAATATGACAAGTGTGCCAAAGCGGACAGTCCAAATGAACGTACTGAGGTCCAGCGTGGAGGACGGGTAGTTGCAGGCTCCGTTGTAGGCGATCAGGTTGATCTCTCTCTGCCGCTGCTGCTGCTGGATCCGCAGCTTGGCCCGCCGATGGCGATAGGCGCAGAAACAGCTGAACAGGATCAGGACGGTCCACAGCAGCCAGAACCCTGAGCCACGAGAAGAAGAAGAAGAAGAAGAAGAAGAAGAAGAAGAAGAAGAAGAAGAAGAAAAAAAGCAGGAAATTAAATTGAAGCCTTTCTTTTCCTGCTTTGTCTTGTGCAAAATTGACTTTTCTATTTCGTTTCCTCTCCGGAGCTCAGAAACAGACGAACCTGTGGAATCTAGCCTGAAACCCATCCCACTGACCATACATCTTGTCTCTCTTCTTCCTGGACAAGCTAAAACAGCCTTTTATGGTGTATTTAAATCGAGAAAATGCGCAGAGGCGACGCCCTTTTACGCGACTCACACCAAAGCTCGTAATAGTAGGTGCAGCAGCCGGTCTCTCCGCAGCAGTGACCCGTCTCACACAGGTAACCCGGGTTGTTGTTCACTCCAGGACAGTATTTGGGACTGACAACAGGCCTGCCAGCAACACCCCCAAGATGCTTCACCACCTAGCGGACAAAACGCAGCGTTAAAACCCCCCTTTACGGCCAAACCGTAAGAAATAACACAGGCGCATCAACGTTGCTGAGGTTGAGAGAAAAAAATGAAATAAGGAGAGAAAACATCACCTGGAGGGGAGACAAACTGGAATATCTGCAGGAGGAAGTTTGTGGGGAAAAAGGAGGACAGCTCTGACAGAAAGAAATAAGGAGGAGGAGGCCAGAAATAACACCGGTGGAAAAAGGATGGAAAGTAAAATCAAGCAGCTGCGGGGAGCAAAGCAACTGGCCGAGGAGAATCAAAGACGGGGGGAGAAAAATGGAGGGAAAGAAAAACAGCGCACCCAGCTGAAGCAATAACAGAAAAATAAATAGGAAACGTCAAAGAAAGACAGGAGGCGGGAGGGAGGTGAAAAGCCAGAGTGACTGAAGCCATAGTCCAAATAATATGGCACCTTATTAACTGTGCGTGGGTCCGTTTCCGGGGAGACGGCCACCTGTGGAGAACCAAATAAAACAGACCATTCAGACGACAAGAATCCACCGTTTATTCCAAACCAGAAGATTCTGAGTTTTCTGAAATAAATATATAAAACGCTGCGGATTGGTTATGTGATGAATGACGTCATGGATGGCAGTCTTTCCTTCTACGTGACGTTTAAACTTTATGAGAAAAATGTAAAAAAAAAAAAAAGAAGACAAAAGAGGAGGCATTTATGGGAGGGGGTCTGAGGGAAGGGAGCGATCCCGCCGTGTGTGTGGCTGCGCCTTTCTCACCGTGGCAGCTTCAGTGTCGTCCAGGCCCTGCAGGGACATGGTCATCTGTCAGGAGAGCGAGAGAGAGAGAGAGAGAGAGAGAGAGAGAGAGAGAGAGAGAGAGAGAGAGAGAGAGAGAGAGAGAGAGAGAGAGAGAGAGAGAGAGAGAGAGAGAGAGAGAGAGAGAGAGAGAGAAAGATGGAGGGATGATCAGAGACAGCCAAGATTTGAGGACGTTTCGGCCCTCGTCTCCTGACACGTCCGTCAGACAGTCAAAGGCCCGATCTCCCAGTCTGCACGGACGCTCTGTCGGCTCGTCAAAGGAGACTGGCAAGGTCATGCCACACACACACACACACGACACGCGAACGAAAAACTCCCTCCTCTTTAAATGTCATGCAGGGATCCACACAAGGAGGCAAAAGCCGTGTGTGCAGCTGTGGGGATGGAGGGCCAGTGGGGGGACGGGGGGACGGGGACAGTGTGTGTGTGTGTGTGTGTGTGTGTGGGGGGGGGGTGTAGCCTGCAGCAGCCCCAGGCCTCCGGCAGTCTGAACGCAGCGCGGAGCACTGGGAGCAACACTGGCAGCGTGTCCCATTAAACACCGCACACGCCTGGTCCAGAGGCTGAAAACAGGACAGGGAGCCACGACACAACAGGTGGAAAACTCTCTCTTTCACACACATACACACAAACAGACACACACACTGAGGCTGCTTTAGACATGGATGTTACTGTTGCTATAGTAATACAATTATTTTTAGTTTTTATTATTTTGGATTGTTTTTCCAGTCTAGTCGTGGCTCTTCCTCCTTGGTGGCTGAAGTGCTGCTGCCTGTTGGACCTTGAACTGACAACAATATCACTAGAATTATTGATTTAAATTGAACCTGGACTTTGGCAACCCTATGATCGACCACGGTTATGCTGTCATAATCCCACTTCTTTCAAGGGGATGAGCTAGAAGGTAAAGTCTGCTGTTCTCTGAGACCACCTGTCAAATGTGACCTTCAGGGACTCAAAAATAAACTTCTGCAAAGACAAAGTCAGTCGACGCAGGAAACGTTGAGGTTTTTGCCCATGTGGAACTGAGTTCTTCTGGCAAACCCGCTGAAATGATTTTTCACACTTCCCACCAGACCGCAGGCCGACCACAAATGATTTCCCTCAGTGGGGGGGGGGGTTCCTGGCGCACGTCTGCAGCGGGCCGGCACTGGTGTGACGCCGCTGCAGCCTGGATGAAGAGCGCAGGCTGCCGAGCAGAGGCTGCTGCATCGGTGCTGAGTCGGCAGGTCCCGAATCAGCATCCGCATCCACCAGATCTGTTATGGGATAATGGCCCGACAGCACCATGATGGCACCCAGGAGCTAAATCTGCAGGGCCTCTCCACAGATTGGATCTCCTTTAATTGGCCTGATGGAGCTGAAATTGAGCGGCAGCCTCAGGAAGACAAATCAACAAGTCCCAAACCGATGAGACCAGTAACCTTGTAAGCAGCCATGTAATCAGATTTCCGGGGAAAGTTGCTGGTACATACGTAGTAAACATCTCAGTCTGCTTCTCTGAATGATGGCTTGATACAAATGTAATACATAGACACACACACACATATATATATATATATATAAACACACCAGATGATTTGATCGTTTGCCCTGCACGCTGCACCAAAGCCTCCACAAAGGCATATCTGACGACAACAGTGCTGTTGGTTAAACGCAAATAATAATTAAAATAAAACCCCGACTGTGCTGGAATATGAATCCTATCAAAAATAACGAAGGTGCCCTCGCTGCAGAGACAACTCTGTCAACAACAACACAAAGCGCGTCGCCGCGCTGCAGCATGACCGTCTGAACCGGGGGGAGCGCGTTACCTCCTCCGCCTTCAGCCCGAGGCAGAACGTCAACGTTTTCTCTGGATCCATGGCGAAGTCGGCCGACCAAGCTACACAGAGAACGCCGTTATTCCTCTAAGCCCCCATCACGGCCGGCCCCGCTCCGCAGACACGGCGTCAGCCCCGTCCGCCATCGGCTGCACGGACAGACGGACGCCCCTCCCAGCCTCCGCCGCGCACACCCCGGGAGCCAACCGGGGCAGGGCGCATGGTTCTACGGACAGGAGGACCGTGGCATCGCCGCAGGGACCAGCGTCCCCCCCCAACCCCCCCGTGGCTGTTTGGTTTTGGCGTGCTGGTGCGATTTTGGCTCTTTGTTTTTACCAGCCAGGGTCGAAAGTGGGAATGACGTCATCGCCCCAATTGCGCGCCTTTGATTGGTCGCAGCTCCCAGCGACAGCTGGACGGATGCTTTGCACATCTGGACTTTAGGAACACACACAGCGCCCCACCTAAGCATTTCACACCTTGTTTCTTTTAAAAAAAAAAATGTGTCAAAATAACTTCGTTTTAGATTGAATTCTTAGCTTCGTTTCAAGGCCGAAAGCGCTCAAACAGGTGAGTTCTTTGTTTTCATGTTCCGCAAACGACTCATCAACAAGTAGCCGAAAAGTTTATCACCCAGCGGAAAAACACAAGTCTTCTTGGAAACAAAACAAGTGCAACCTTCACAGGTCATTTCCAGGACGCGTTTTTGTTTTTTACATCTCATGACCTCACATACCACCGGATTAACGCTTTATTGGTAGTTACAGGATTTAAAAAAATTGCAATTTATTAAATAGAGCAGTGGGTTTACATCAATAATTTCCCTTTCATAGTGAAATACTTAAGAACATCAGTAGAAATGTCCTTTTTTTTTGGTAACAAAATGCAAGAAAAACCACACAGAACAGACTGGCCTGAGAAGGCGCTGTTAAAAATGGCCGCTAGAGGGCGACAGACCACCAGCTTTTGGATCAACTGACGTAAAAGCAAAAAGTCACTTCCTCTGTCAGACTGACAGGCAGCAAATTGCTGTGACCGTTTCTGTGGAAGGGAACAAAAGCCTGATAATGTCTGACTGATCGCTTTGCTGCATTCCTCACACACGTGGTTAAAGGTCTGGACGGTGTAATGTCTGGGACTGACTCATCAGTCTTGTCAGCAGCATTTCAATCCATAAAAATCACCTGGTCTTAAAACACACAGGGTGTGTCAGACCTGTGGGCCTTGTGTCATCTGTGGTTTCAATCCTAATATTATATTATTGACAAAAAAACGCGTTACAACAGTGTTACAAACCAACAGGAGAAAAGAAATATGAGCAATGCACTTTGGGTTTCAAGTCTTAATTTGTAAAAGAGCGGAATGATCCCTGCCACACCCCCGCACCCTAAAAATGCTTGTAAGCATTACAGAGAAGATGCGGTCAGTTTCTTTTTCACTCACGTATCAGTAAAAAAAAAGCACTTCCTCAGCATGACCTGTCTTCATGCACGTAAAGCAAGCCCGTAACCATACGCATGATCAATAATTAATGGAAAAGTTAGGACAGAATGCTGTTTTAGAGTTCTTTTTTAGGGTGTTTTTATCTGAAAACTGACAGGATGAAAAAAATTCTGACAAAAGACCTATTTTTCCATCTGAAAGTTATTTAATACTGCTACAATCTTTACTTTTTGAAACTTAACTAAGTTTTTTTTTTTTTTTTTTACCTGCAGAAGCTGAAAGAAATGTGTGCTTGGAGCTTTCCCACATAAAATACGTTTTAAAAAAAAGTACAATTCTTTTGTCTTCATCCCGAATTCTTAAAAAAAATGCCTCTGCTGAAAGAGGACTTGGAGTGGCTGTGGCATCTTTAATAGCAAACACATGGACGGAGTGTGACAGCATGAGGGATGATAAAACTCAAGTTGTTTTTGGAGAGATTAGATGAGCCCTTGGCGAGCATTCAAGCGGAAGAGCTTGACATGTGTTTGTCAGACATATAGCACCTATAAGAGGGCAAAGAATGCTCCTTGCGCCGCCCCGAGGCCCTGGTCTGTTTAAAACCCGTCTGTCAAAATGGTCGTCGTGTGTTTCAGCTGCGGTGATGTCACCTCTGTAAGTTGACAAAAAAAAAAAAACAACCCTGCAAATTTCCCTGCGTCCCCCTTGCAGCAGACGGTTCACAAACCGGCCAAAAGAAGCTTGATGAACTGCCAGTGATGGGAAATGAAAACGAGCATGCTGCTGCAAAAACAACACGCATCTTCCTGCATTTACCACACGCTCAAGTCACATCCTGTGCCTCTTGGACATGTGACATTTCAAAATGCCACTGTAAATGACAGCTCCGTGCGCGGCGGGTCCCAGGAGGAAATGAATCCCAAACACTTTGGTTATTGCCAGCTACTCTCCCACAGTGTGTGTGCAGCCACTCGTCTGTCCTCCGATGGGTCTTCCATAATGCTCACATGGTATTATTGGCATTTTTCCCCAGATGTGCTCTCTTCATGTTGCTTCACGTCTGTTTATTTACTCCTCACATGCAAACCCACAAGTTAAACCAACAAGTTAAAGCCTGAGTCGACCTGTAAACTGTGTTAGCAGCAGAATATCATTCATGTACTACATGAGATCATTTAGATAAGATGGTTAGTAAAGTGTGAATAATTGATATATTAATTGATGTTATTGTGAAGACTACTATTATTGATGCATTATGTTTTTTAAAAGCACATTAAAACCAACTTTTGCATTCTCATAAATGAAGAAATGAAAGAGAACCTCAAGATTATGCTTTAAAAACCAAGCTGCCAGCGTGCTTCTGCACTTTTTTTCCGACCGCAACCAACAATCAGACAGCTCGTCAAGACTTGCCACTTTAGTCGAGGGCCTGCCAATCATACCTGACGACCCAGGGCTCCCGTACACACTCCCCGGCTGATCGTGCACCAGCTGTCACTGCTTGACACACACACACACACACACAGAGCGAGTCACTGGTGTCTTTGTTTGAAGCGTGACAGCGGTGTGTTATCATCGGCGCTGTAAATCAGCCGGCCAGGCGCTCATATACTACAGCTGTCAAGCACAACTCCAAGGAGACAGATAAACCAAGCTATGCCTATGATGTTTGTCGAGGGCCACGGGACTAATCTGGGCGCAAACATTCGACCTGACATGGCGCGGCCCTGCTCAGACCGCATGCAAACCAGACAAAGACAACAATACGCGATATGTCACAATAAGAGGCACGGCAGGCCTTTACGGCTGCGACGCTGTTGTTTTCCCACTTGCTGATCCACCCTCATGTGAGCAGACATCATGCGATACTCAGTGTGAACCATATTTTTGTGCTGACGTGGGCCTCGTCGGCCTCGTGGTGTTTGCTCCCATGGCGACGCGACAGTTGTAGCGTGAGTCACCGCGCTCTTGCTTGAAGAAGTGCGTCCCAGTCGTGAGCTGGCATTAATCTGCCGTCTGGGCACAAAAGCCTCCCGACGGCATGGACAAAAGGCAGCGTTTTGTCGTTTTTTTTTCCCTGCACCCAATTTCTGCGGTTTGATCAAAGCGGGCCGAAGCAAACCCAGGCGAACTTTTCAAAAGAGTGGAGACAGAGGAGTGCACGTGACCGCTGGTGCTGTACGGCACCCTCTGCTCTCCTGTTCCGCTCTCTGACAGCGGATTAAACCGACCGACTCCTAGCACACACAGCCGCGTGCACGCACGGAGGCCGCACGACAGTGTTCTTGACAAGTCGCAGCATGTAGGACATGGTAAAGACGACGAGGGTTAGCAAAGACCTCAATACAGACGCACACAAACACAACTACCGCACGATCGTGAGCCGTTTGGCTACAACCTATCAGGCCGGCTGCCTCATGCTGCCGCCTGAAATGCTACATTTGCAGCCCTAAGTCATAAAAAAACAAAATGGTGCCTATTGTAATCCAAAGATTCAAGTAATGATATGTTTGGTTTACTTTTGCTTTAATACGTGGACTTATTACTGAGCCGTATGGATCCTTGAGGATCCTCCTGTCATTTTTTTTTTCTCGTCGCCTAAACAGAAGTCGGACATTTCAGGGAATATCGTAACCAACAGCCAACAAAGCTAAAGCGTCTGTGTGTTCATTAAAACAACCTCTGTGACTTCCAGAAGCAATCATTTGAGATGAAATGGTCCCTCGTGCCGTATTTGGACGCCACCCCATCGCTCTATTTCCGTCACACTCACTCGTGCGCGCACCAACAATGGTGTTTACTCTGCAGAGCAGCGGAAAAAAAAGAAAAAAAAAAGAAAAGATGAGAAATCTATAATTGGGATTGCATTTAAAGCTAATGCACCTTCTGAATATGCTACATGCAAGTTGTCACCTCCTCTGTGTAAACTTGTTTTATGTGCTGTTTAGCGTCACTGCTGACATTAGCCTGTCGGGGCGGGGGGGAAGAAAAGAAGAAAAAAAAAGAACAGCAGAGAAGCATGAACAGAAAACATCAGCAAGTGCAGCCGACTGAGTGCACCACAGGCAGCTGCAAACCATTCAGCAGAGAAAGCTCAGCAAAAACAAAAAAAAAAAAAAAGAAAAAGAAGCAAGCGGCGCACGTCTGTAACACGTCTGCGTCCCAGCACTCAGGGTTGGTTCTGGTTCAGCTCGTCTTGATCTGATGCAGGTTGTGCGATATGATGTAATACGGCAGCCATCAAACAGGAGTGACTGATAGTGAAACATGCAAACAGGCTTTTCTGTGTCACAGACCTCTGAGTGACACAAGACGAAACATGCCACCGCCGGCGTGTTATTTTCCTCCCAATCCGCAGGTGCACTTTAGTACTTTAAATCCCTTTTTTTTTATTTATATATAAAACCCCCCCCCCCCCCCCCCCCCCCCCTTGTTGTCGAACATTTTAATCCGGTGAATTGCGAGCTGGCCTCTGTCCACATGGACTCTCAGTTTTTCCTTTCTCTCCTCCTCTCTTGCTGCTCTCTGCTTCCTTTTTTTTCCCGAAGTCCTGAGACACAGTGACCCACTTCGAGTTCCTTCCTCTGGATTTTTGTTTTTGCACCATTTTTTTCCCCCTTGTCTTTTTTTTTTTTTTTCTTCTTCTTCTTCTTATGGCAGAGCTCCCACCACCCCCTCCTTTCCTCTCGTCTATGCTCCCTCTCCATGCGTGACCCGAGGAGTTGGGATAGGGATCTTTGCCATGAGTCATTACCAGGGGGACCCCTGGCACTTGGGTGTACCCCCTCTCTGCATGCAAGGAATGTCAGCGCGCTGCAGCCCGGCCTTAATGAAAAGGATCACTCATTCACATGCAGACAGCGCCGCTTAATGAAAGTTTGACGGACGGCTGGGCGTCGACAAAGGGGGGCAATTTTTCTCAAATAAATAAATAAAGAATTTTTCAAACAGGGTTTCCAAGTTTTACAGTCCAGAAACGTACAGAACCAATGACCAGAAGGTTTTTATGAGCTGTTTTTCCTCCCATTTTTTCCACGTTAGGCGTGCACAGCTGCACCCTGGGCTGTGGAAACACTCTGACACACTCTGTCATCAAAACCTATGCACACCATACCTGCAGCTTTCTCCCTCTCCCTCCTTCCCTCTCTCTCTCTTTCCCCTCTACTCTTTCACCCCTTTTGACTCCGGCCCTCTCCTCCCTCTTGTTTTTCTCTCCCGTTTCCCTCTACCTTCCCCCCATGGCTGACTCTGGCAGGGCCACGAGTTCAAAGACACGCAGGCTCCAGAATGTAGGTCAGCCATTGGTGCTGAGTTACCGATTAGAAACAGCTGTGTGCGCTTGCGGGCCGCTCGCCCTCCGTGTGGCGACGCAGGCAGGCGTTTCAGGGCCGTGCAGACAGGCGGCACGGTTCCCTCGCTCCGTTCCCAACACTCGGGTGCTTCTCTTGCTCTCCTTCCCCGGCAGACAGGCTGAAGAACAGGGTTGCATGCGTATCCCGGTTCTGTGAGACGCATGCAAACAAATCAAGCGCTCCTAATCGCCCGCTGTAATGATGTCCATGCACGCAGACAAATAAACGTGTGTTATTTTGGTTGCGGTAACAGCACCCCTGGAGGTTTCTTGCCCTCCTTTTTCTCAGGGCTGCCATATTTGTGGTTCTGCCTATTGTTTTCATGAAAATGGCTCAGCTGCAGAATGTGTTTTCCCCCTCAGCTCTGGACAATAGCCGATGTGTAACGTGGATTATCCAGAAAATCCCAAGAGTATCAGAGCTGCGGCGATCCTGGAGCCTTGCATGTCTGAAATCACCACCTGGGAGTGTTCAGATACATATGCACATAACACCTGGGGTAATTACCTGCCGAGAGGCCAGCAGAAGCGTCACCTGTCTGGGGTTTTAACGTGCACGGTGAAAAGGGAAGATGGCAGAGCCATGCATATCAATCCGCACTTCCAGTGTCACGCAGAGGCTATGGCAAGGCTACGGAGGGATGGAAGAGAAGAGGAAGAGAGCTGCCATGTTGTTTTTTTTTTTTTTTTACAGTCCCAGACCTTTTTAACGGCCCATTCAACACTGCCAGCTCAGCACCGGATATGAGCCAAGCCCTGCACCTCGCAGCTGCCGGAGCCCCGAAAGCCAAAACGCACAACCTAGCGCACGCCCACCCACAAATAGCACAATCACAAAACAAGTGTTTGGGTGAGCAAATAGAGATAAACAAAGGCTCGGATGCATCTGTTGGCGCAAAAAATCCAAAGGTTGCGCGGCCCTGTTGGATGGCGTTAATTACAGCGTCGTGTTGCCGCTGACATTTGTCCCCTCCACACCCTTTAACCACTTGTGAGCTGGTGATGAAGAGCTTAAGCCCGACATTCATTCAATGCAGGTATTTCGGGACGCACACACGCAACCAATTATCGGTGGGGCACATGCACACACCCCCCCCCCCCCCCATGCATGAATGAGGTTAGACATGGCTTCTTATTCTGTCCATCATTTCAGCAGTTCTGCATTTGTGTGGTTGGTTTTATGAGGTCTGTAACGTTGCCACTTTCTTGTTTTTCTGCTATCAAAGCCTAGTAAAGATCACAGAAGCATACATCGCTCTTGTTGGTGAGGCCAAGGCCCACTGGGACAGGTTGTGTCATGTAGAATATTACACCAACCTTTATGAAGCAGTTTGATATCTTTTTTTTTTTTTTTTACCAGGGAGCTTCATTTTTGTGACTTTCCACCCCACTCGCGAGAGTCTCGTTTATTTGTGGGTGGTCTGTCACCATCCATCACTGCTGCCCACCCACTAGTGAATATAGGCCTTGTTTGCATATTTATAGAGAGGATGTTTGTTGTTGAAGACTTGTTGTTTGACTATAGGAATTAGCTTGGAGTGGGCAGTTGCCATGGACACGGTTATGCTTGTTTTCTGAGGACCCTTTGGACTTCCACGTGTTTAAATGCTTGCTCGGCTATTTGAATGAACCCACCTTTGGTTTCTTCTAATCAACCCGAATCATTTTGCAACTTTTAAATGAGGCCACAAATACAAAATACAACCAATCTATTATTGGAATCTTGACTAGGCTAACTGCAGTGCTATGGCGGACACATCATGCGACATCAAGCATGGGAAACGCTAAGCGCCATCGCAGTCATGTGGCATTTTGGAGCGTGAGAGCAGAGGGAGCAAATAACAGTCATTTCTAGCCGCGCCAGCAGGACAGAGGAACTGACAAACCCAGGAACTTGGAAAGAATCCAAATGTGTCCTGCCAGACAGAGAAATGAGCGCTGCAAAAAAGAAGGAAAAAAAAAAAACTGCAACTACATAGATTACCACTTTTCAGCTGTCAGCCCTGCCAGCAGAACCACAGCGAGGGGCTGCAGAGCACGCAGAGCAGAAGGAAGGGGGGGGGTCAGGTCGTTTGGGCTATCTTTAATTTTTAACTTTAATTAACTGACATTGGGATTGAAAAAAATGACTCTATGTTTTCACTGTGTTTGCTCCTCACACATGCTAATATACTCTAACTGTACGTGATGAGAGAATACACGCTAGCCGCAAAAAGGTGTGATGTTTTGTCAACAAAAAAGAAAAAAATGAGCTGGCAGACAGAGATTTGGAGCCTGGCAGCATCAAAGCAACAAAGACAGGTTAGAGATGAGTCTCAGACTTACAGAAGTTTCACAATGTGACGCGAGCTGCTGAAGCGCATGGGCGCCCTGCCTTTGATGGGTCATAATGATGGCGTGTGGAGAAAAAAACGCCCAAACCTGGATGTTGATTTTTTTGTCCGACAATAAAAGAGGGATACAAGACAGGAGATCAAAGGTAGATCAATGTACAACAAAGAGAGTCCACAGTTTGGTTCACACAAAGTTGTTTTATCAGAATTTTAATGAAGTGCTGCGAGGCACGCTGGCAGACGTTGCATCATGCGTGCGCTTGTTTGCGTTGGGTTGCGTACGGCGGGAACGCACACCCCACCTCAACGTTGACGGAAAATTTCCAGACAGGCAATGCCTTGCTCGTTCGGAAGAACACCACATCACCAGCTGTGACACACACACACACACACACACAGAATTCAGCCGAACTGCACAAGACAGGGAAATGGGGTGGGGGAGGAACGACGACAGGGTGATGCCGTTGGTGACTAAGTCTGCGAGTGTATTCCACTGCTACGCAACCTCAGGCTTCCTTCATGCTAAAGCTGGGTGGAAAACCTGACCGTGGGCTTGAATCACCCAAGCAGGGACAGGTTGGGTGCATTCAGGTGATGCTGTGGCCTTGGCTGAATCCAGAGAAAGCTGGAGTTCCGATTTTCGGAACTTCGGACTATCAGCTCACCGTTTTAGCATCAGTTTCAAGGCGAACCAGACTTGCCCACGTAAATAGTGTTTCTGTCTTGTTTACAATAAATAAAAAATGTTCTAATAGACTTTTATCCCCCCCGTGTTACGTGACAGCAGCAGGGCCTTAACAAATCTAATCCGAATTACAGGCGGGATCGCAACGGTTTAAAGGTTTTATGCTAAATGACCTCTGACCCCAAAGACGTACATGCGCGACAGTGGATGCTTGGAAACAGGAGGAAGGTAGTGGGTAAACAACCAGAGCTGAGGGAAAAAAAACACAAAAAACAAAAATGGTCGGTGGCCTCCACCTCTCAGCAGCTTTTAGCTCCATTATCACACATGAATTTCTGCGACTGACACCTGAGCCCACTGCACCAGAGCTGCACCTTTCCTTCAGCGCGTTAATAAGATGGAGACACACCTCAGGAAAGAGTATACAATTCTAGGATGCAGCCAAGGGGAGATGAGAAATGCTTAGTGAGGATACTCCCAAGAGTAATGTGTTAAAATCCCTCAAATTCGCCCCTGGGACGCAATTTTCAGACAAAAACAAACACTGTCAACACCCTATCTGTCGGCGACGGTTTCTACTGGTCAGAAGCTCAAGCGCTGGTGAAACTGAGGAGTCCTGCCTAGAAAAAGGAACAACCCTGCCGTCACAAACCCTGGAACGACGCTTTGATGGAGGAGATTAGCGCTTTCAGCCGCTTCTGCTCAGGAAGCCGAATGTATCTGATATTCTCTTCCTCATTTATGCCTTTAAATGGAAATTTCGCAAAGGTGAGGAATGAAACCTAATAACATCATTTCTTTTTCTTTACTTCCTATTATAGTAAATGAGTATTCCTGTAGCCTGAAGGAGAAACTAAATCCGATTTCTAAATATGATCTATGACAGATCTGATAGATGACAAAAACCTAGACAAAAACCTATATAAAGATAATAAAATCCCTCTCGCTAATACACATCTAGAGCATTAACAAAAAATAAAACTAGAGTAAATATTATATTGTATTGCAGTAGATTGTAGACATGTTTTGTGGTGCGCACAGGACTCTGATATAGTCTTCTGTGGTTTAAAGCACGACATTAGCTGGCTGGTTTGAAACGTTTGGCTCAACCGGAGCGAAAAGTAGAGGAAAACAAGGAAAAGGGGAGCGCCAGTCACTAGGCTAACAGGCCCAAGGCAGTGAGCAGTGCAAGGCCTGAGCCACTATGATCAGAGAGCATGTAGATGATAAGACTATAAATAGAAGCTTGCAGTGGGAGGGACAAAGGCTTTCAACTGAAAAAGAATGGTTATATATATATATAAATATGTTTTTAACAACAATTTATTGATTTTAAAAGCAGCACACAAATTATTATTTTTTTTTCTGATTTTTTTTCTGCCTTTATTTAATCAGTATCCGTAATCAAATAACAACATGGGCAGTACAGCATTCCTACTCATTCCTACCTACGTCAAGAGAGGAGGTTATGTGATAGTTATCATTTTTTTGATTGTAAGATTAAAAAAAAAATCCCTAGGAATGTTGATAATAGGCCAGATGATCATATTAATATATATATATCAGGAGTGTCACAGTATGTGAGGAAAAGCACGGCATCACGTGATGACGAATGGCTGCCTGCATAAAAGCGCTCCGCTCGGTGAAGGTCAGCTGGCTTTTTTTTTTGCTCGGTTGTGATGGCCTCCAGTGAGATCAAACGACCCACGATCCCACAGCGCTCCAAAACTACCCAGAGAACGTCTTCACATTCCTGTGACCTCAAGTTCTGCTTTCTATAATTGCAACATATCGAGCTCTGCGGCTCCTGCCGCTTCATTTGCTTTGTACAAACTGCAAACATCAGAGTGTGATCGCAGACAGAGTAAAAAAAACATGCAGAGCCATCATCAGAGAAGAAAAAAATGCCTCTGTAGGTACTTGAGAAAAATGTAGCGTCAGAAATGATAAGAAATGGAGTTGCCTGGTTCTTCAGCTCATTTTGAAATGCTGAATCTAATTGGTGCACTCAACATCTTCCAACTTCTGATCTTTGCTGTAAAAACCTAATTACAAGTGATACGATCAAAAACGCACTTGTGACACTCATTTTAAAATTAAACGATGCTACACACAATACAGATCTATTAATTTTTTTAAACTATTATTTTAGCACAGCTCTGGTTAATGATGCTTCACCCATAGTTTGGGATTGTCACATGACATATACAAAACAAAAAAGTGAAACAGAATTTGTTGCTCTGTTCCTTTTTCTCATTGAAACAGAATTGTGTCTCTGTTCTTTTTCTCATCACAACATCTTCTTTGTCTCTTCAGAGTGCACAACAATAAGCTCAAAAATAAATAAATGAATAAACAAACTGCATGGCAGATATAACATAACAACATCTGCTGCTTTTGCAAAGTGACAGGCCTCAAATGTGGGTTCATCATGCAGCTGATGGTGCAAAACCAAGCAACATCGTGCTTGATTCTAATAGGATTTGCAGCCTAAAATAAGAATTAATACCGAATGTTGAACTCAGCTCCCACTCACATGATGTGGCCATAAATCAGGGACTTGCATGCGTTTTGATGATGGCAAAATAAGGACATTAAGTTGACTTGCAACTGTGGTAACTTATGAGTGTTTTGTAGACTTCAGAAGTTGCATTTTAGAAAGTCTACTAAAACTAGTGAATCACTTTATTGAAACTGCATTAGTTAGTCCGGACAACAAAAAAACTATCATTCATTCATAAATACTATCAGACTTCATCAGTTGTCTTTTTTCTGTCGACCTACAAACTTTAGCAGAGGGAATGGTCTTAATATCTGCAGGGGAACAGTGTCAGGCTTAGTTTAAGGACTGTTTTAACTGTTTCTACATCATATTGCGGTATGCTACGCTCATTCCCCACACCGATGATAAACGACAGCGTCTTAAGGCCCCGTTACCTAAACAGGAAATGAACCGGCAAACACACCGCCCAATAGGTAAAAACCGCGATGTCACACACTCGTGTTGCACACACTCATGCAGAAAATAAGAAAGAACAAAAAACAGCCTTGGTGCCTTGATTGCACTTATTTTACGGTTCGATTGCACGGGCATATTTTAGACGAGTTATCACATTTAGCAACCAAAACAACACCCTCAGTTTCACTCTAAAACACTTCAGCCAATGGGAGAAGGTTTGTGTTCAGGGAGACCCAATCAGCGGTGGAGGGGGCGGGTGTATAGAGCTGTTGCTAGGGTTTGCCTCTGCTCTGTTTTCCACTCTTTAACGAATCAAGCGAGCGCAGCAACCCAGTCAACAAGAGGCCCCGCCCATAGGCTTTTGCCATTGGTCAGAGAGGCGATCAATCACCTCCCGGAGTTTTTGTGAGGCGCTGTTGATACTGTCTTTAGTTTGGAGTCGCCAAGACCCAGAACTGATTACAGCAGCGTGCAGTCAACGCCAACGACACCGTTTTTTAAAATTACCATTCCATTACTACATGACTTGCAAATCTGCGTAGACAGATCACTTCTTCTTCTTTTTTTTTTTTTTTTTTGGAAAAGAGACACCAAACAGGATGGAACTTAATTCTCTTTTAATTCTGCTGGAGGCTGCAGAGTACTTGGAAAGAAGAGATAGAGGTATTTCCAACTGAACTGACAAGACGGCAGTCTTTAAAATGCCAGAGCTTGATTTCCGAATGGAACAATAATCCGGCAGCTTTCTTAATGTTCTGCAATGTGTAAAGTTTGACCGTGCCTTGCCATAGTGCAGGTATGATGTCACTTTACGGACAATGGGACGTTGACCAGGCAGTAGGCGCAAACAGGACCTTTGTGCTAGAACGGGAATAAAAGCTCTATTTTATTGTTTACGCATATGTCATGTTCGTTTGGTGTTTCTAGTATTTGCAATATGAGATGTGCTTTACATGCTCGGCGTGTATCTGTGTCAGAAGCTCTTCGGAAATGAGTAAACAAGATTGACATTGAAAATACGAGCCTGGATCAAGATGACACATTCTCATAAATGCTTAGAAATGACAGAAACGTTTCAGAGACTGTCACTCCGCAGGCTGTGCAGCGATATGGTGATGTATTAGAGGGAATTACGGTGATGATCGATGACATTCTGGTCCCACTTTTAACCCCACCCGCACAAAAAAAGAAAGAAAAAACCGCTGTTTGCGCGCACCGCGTTTGTGAAACATCCAATGCCCGTTTGTATCATTTTGATGAGCATCCGTGTGTTTTATTGTTGTCTTTTGCAGAGGCAGAGCACGGTTATGCCTCTGTTTTACCCTACACCAACGACTTTTCCAGAAAGAAAACGAAAGCGTCGCCGATGTCCCGAAAAACTCAGAACAACAGGTAAACGTCTCCTTTTCTCTCTTTCCAGCCTTTCTAATCACGGTTCTTTGTGCATGTGCGTACGTAAATACACACAGTAGGGGGAGAGCTGCCTGTTTTCGCTCTCTCTCTCTCACACACACACATACACGCACGCACGCACAAACGCGCACACACTCTGTGCCGCCTGGGCTGGGTTTCTGTTTGGGTCTCTCCAATAAACACTGCCACGCGTACACTGTCAAGTCCGCCGCTCGCGCTCTCGATCCGGTTGTCACACACGCACGGTCACGCACACACCCTCCCCGCACACGCACGACCTCGAGTCTCTTCGCAACCCGGCTTGTCACGTTTTCCACGCAAGCACCTGCGCGCCGTCTCACTGCACCGCCAGATGCGTGCGCGCTTGACACACCGTATACACTCACACACACGCACACACACACACTCACACACACACACACACACACACACAGCAACCCGGCTGTCACGTTTCCACGCAAGCACCTGCGCGCCGTCTCCGTGCGCCGCCAGATGCGTGCGTGCGTGACACAACACACACACACACACACACACACACACACACACTATGACTCCAATATTGATCCCTTATCGTTTGGTGCTTATTAAATTTCAATTATCTCGCCATGTTTTTAAGTCTGACTTCATAAAATCTGCAAATATATGACTGCTGCAAGGCCGTAAAACAATAAAGGATTATATAAATTTACTTTCGTTTCCATTTTATTACGTGGCGAGTTTGTAGGTGAGACTAGATGAAAACTGTTGACAAGTTCAGGTTGGAGAAACTTGGCCGCCAGTTCCGCAGGAGGGCCAGTAAGGGGCGCATTCATGCGCCCACGCAGGACAGGCTGCTAAACCATTGTGTTTTGCTACTTTTTACCAGTAGTTTGCTTTCTGTATCGCATGAAAGACTTTTTTCTAATCAGCTCATAACTTCTGGTTTGCCCAGTGACGTTTCAGTCACGTGATTTCCCCAAATTCCAATTGAGATATTGAATCTGATCGCTTTTTTTTTTTTTTTCAAAACCCATACGCTCTTTCTGTGCACAACAGTCTAGATAAGGTTATATTTAACTAACAGTAATCCCTTTTTTTCTGAGACATATCTGAATTTGTACTTAACATGATAATATGTCCGAATTGGCCTAATTTCGTTCCTGAGTCTCTTCCTTAGTGGCTGACAGGCCACAATGAGCCAGATATTCTTGGTAATGAGCTAAATCATTGCATGTACAGCCCACGTTGTCTGTTTATCATCTGGGTGTGTCTAACGTAAAGCACTCTATCAATTTGAAGGTAATTTTTGTGTCAGCTTTCCATACGTAAGAAGACAGTCCTTATAAAACGGACACCTACACACTCACAAATGACTGGGCTTCACAAAGCAGACGAGCTTTCCTCTGCATTTGTTTTTTTTTTTCCTTTTGTATTTCCGAGACTTGACTTTAAGCAAATTTCCAATTTCTGTTTTGTTCCCTTGCAACATTTCCAGCCATCAGCACTCGTGGTTTTAATTAAAGTAGAAACTGACTGTTGAGGGGAAAAAAAAAACTGAAATGAAAAAGAAAATAAAAAGATGGCACATTTTGCGGCGTAGTGGGTTAGAAAGAGCCACCGTTCTGCACATCACACCAGAAAAACAAGTCCTTTACTTTTTCAAAGACAGTCTTGAAGCTTTATTTTCTATTAAAAGTGAGAAACCCGTGAAGAAAAAGCTTGATTTCTTTTCGAAGGGATGATTTAAAAGTCATGTTGCGAGGTGTGGATCATCGAACACAGCTTTCTGACAGCGAGGTCATTCGCGTTCTTTTACACATTGTCTCAAAGTGTGTGCCCGTCTCCTTCTAACAGCGGCCCGTGTGCATTCTCTCCCTTTTGAGTTCCTGTTCACGTCCTCTTCTTTGACTGGCCCGTTTCCGCAATTTGTGCAGGTTTGAATAGCGCAGTTTCCTTCACGGGGAATAAAATTCTTGGTTATCCTTTTGATTCCGAGCCTTTAACCTCCTGGCGGAGTTACAAAAAAAAAAAAAAAAAAAAAAAAAAAAAGTGCAGTTGCTGAAGCTGTGGCCGATATCTGTAAAGGCCGCTTGTCCGTCCGGCCTTTTGTCGTCGCTGTTTATGTTTTTACTGCTGCGGTATCCATGGCGGTGTCATGAACAGAGGGTCTGTTTGGTGCAGAATGTGGTGCCCTCGCTGCCCTTGGTGGCACATCAGGGCAGATCTCTCCTAAGAATAGCCCACCACTCCAAAGTCAACCATTCATTCAAATACAAACGGGGGAAGACTTCATTTACTGATATGACTGTTGACCTGCAGTCATTTTGTACCAATTTCTGTGATTTTGGGCCACTTTTGGGCCATCAGCTCACTTTGTATTTCCCCGAGGCATTTGAATTTCTTCCCCGGTATCTCCCCAGTGCTCTGGCGCTTCCAATGTACTGACGGATATTCCTCCTGTGTCTTTCAGATCGTCGCACAACGAGCTGGAGAAACACAGGTAAGGGGCCAACCCTCTGACCTCTGACCTTATCTTCTGGTCTTTACGTCATGCCATTTTTTTCCCACCTCTTGCCCTCCTTTCGAATAACCGCCTATGCAGTCGCCTGAAAGACATTAAATCACCTCATACCAAATGCTCTGAGAATGGAGCAGAGATCAGTGTGTGGTTGAGGAGATCGGTCTCTGTTTCACGGCTGGAACCATGTACAGAGGTGGAGACCTGTCAGTGGTGATGACACACGGCTTGCTCACCTTTCCTGCCTTCAGGTCGGCAGCGATCAAACTCATTTGTTAAAAAAGTACAGATTTCTGTTCCTTTTTGGCTTCTTAGAAACAGATCTAAAGGAGATCTGATACAGTAGAGGCTGGAATAAAAGTCTCGCAAAACAGTGGAAGTGACCATCGGCACGCAAGCCAAGGCCGGACTGGGCGTGTCCGACCGCGGGTGCGCGCACGCTGTCACTCAGGGCTCGCCCGTCGCGTGTGAGTGAGTAACAGGGACATGTATGGACATTTCCCCGCTCCCCTCGCCATTTACGTCACACGTGACGGAGGGCGGGGTGAGTAACTGACGGAGTGACGCGTGGCTCAGCAGATCCGAGTGTCAGTAAACTGTTTTGTAATGGGTTTAGTCACTTCCTTTGTCTCTACTGTTATTACAACTTCGTTTTTTGTTTTTTTTTTTGAACATTCGGGGGCTGTGTCATGGCGCGATGATGGACCAATCCTTCTATTTAATGATGATAGGATGCTAAATTGCGGTTGTGTATCTAGCAAATATTATCACTCGATTGTTTTGTCTCGCTGGGTAAACAAAAAAAATGTTTGAAATGTACTATCCAGGAAACTGATTCAAAGTGAAAAGATCAAACAGGATCGATGAGTTCCAACCCTACTGACGTGTCCACTAAAGGTATTTTCAGATTTTTCAGGAGATATGTCTGTGGCTAATTCATAACAAAACCAAAAGTTGCGCTCGGCATCCGCCGCCCAACCGGTTCCATCAGCGCAGCCCTGTATGATTGTCAGTGGCCCCGGTATCAGTCCCAGGACCTTGACCTTCCTCACACGCTCCAAACGACACCTCCAGGGTGGTGCTGATGTTTGAGCTCTGACTCAGTGTCTTTGTTCGGTCATATGAGTGTTGTGTTGGGCTCGGAGTTATCCTTGTGCTTGTGTTCACGTGGTGGACAAGGTGACTGACGAAGGTCTGATGTCTCCAACCAGACAAATATCAGTTGAATTGGGCTATTTTCAAAGTAGGTGCCAAGAGCGTTTTTGCAGGCCATGAGGTGATCCTCAAACCTGACATGGGTGCCAACCAGCCGGTTATGTGAGGCCATGGATGGAAACAAGTTCAACTTTCAAATAAATATGCAAAAAATGCTCCTCAAAATAAATTCTGGAGTCAGCGGGAGCTCAAGTTGGGCCTTACATGGTAGGACCATTGTAGTGGACTTTGGGAAGAAGTCATCGTGTGTCATGTTTGCCTTCTGAATATATTTGTTTTGCGCTTTTAAAGCGTTATTCACGTGGAAGTTGTAGGCATCCCAAGGGGGTCATCTGTCTTGACATGACCTTGTAATCAGCTACAGACTGGCTTCAGCTGTGTCGGCTCTGTCGCTACATGTCAGCAGTGACTCTGCTCTTTTTTTTTCTTTCTCTCTTTCTCTCTCTCTTTTTTTCCGCTCTCATCGTTGGGTCGGGGCTGATCGAGAAAGCAGCCGCTTGACAGTTCCTTGTGACCAGAAAGCTGTGGTGTGGTTGATAGCTGCTGGCACTGCTTCCTTCCCATTTCTGCCTTTCAACCCTGGCTTGACGGCGCCTGTGACGACCGTCCTCGCCGCAGGCTTCCTCCCCACGATAAGGCCGGGCGGGGCTTTTCGAAACCTACAGAGGCTCTGTTTTTTTACAAACACATCACCTGTTTACGGGAAATCTGTCTTCATCAGCTCGTCCGCCGGGTGTCTGGTATGTTTGCCCTGCATTTGGTTGCGAGGAAGGATTTACAGCTCTATTTTTATCTTTCCAGCCAGATACGCCGCCTACAGAGCTGTCAGGTGATCTTGGTTTCGTTTCTGAGGTGAATCAGACGGGTCCGTGTTCAAAGTTTGCTGATTCATTTCAACAGTTAAGGCCAAAACGTGCACCTATTGAACTGAGTTTTAAATTTACACACCCTTCGTGGATCCAGGAGCCGGCGTTTGTCGGGGTCTAATTTCTCCTTAATTAAATTTACTCTCCCTGTGTCCTCCACTCCCAGCTGTGACGGACGACTTATTTGGCTTTGAGGAGCCCTTTACTCTTGAGTGAAGCCTGTGTGTGTGTGTGTGTGTGTTTTGTAGTGGCATGTCAGTGGGAGGGAGACCCGTCCACAGCCCCGTTCCTCCACCTCCATGCCCTCCTCCTACCCTTTGTCTCCTTCTTTCTCCAGAGACCACATCTGTTTTCTCTGATATTTTTCCCCCCTCCTCCTCCCAAATTCAAGCTCTCCCTTTTCACCCTTAAAAGCTCCTGAGTCAGCAGAAATTTGAGGCCGAGAGAAGGAGATAAACGGCATTCTCTTTTTTACAGAGGGCCCTGTTCATGCTCTGCTACTCTGCTGTACTTCTTCTGCGCCCGGTTCTTCACATTTGCCTGTTATTTATACTCATCTAGATTTAAATGTGGATTATATTTGCAAATGTATCCAGAATTAACAAGAATCTATCAAAAGCAGAAATGTCTATGCAAAAGTGAAGATTTCTATCATTATAATGTATCACATATGTTACATGAGCCAACTGTACAGCTCAGTGGGACCTCTCAAACTGCTAAACATTCACCAAACTCTTGAAAGCCGAGTACACGGACATGCAGAACAAAGTCTCTGAGGCTACGTGGGGAACTTCTCCACCATTCCTCAGGCCATTTTAACACCTTGAATCTTGGCTTCAACTCTGGCTGTGTCATTCACACGCTCTCTGTTTGCTCTTGGCTTGCATAAAGGCTCATAGATGACATGGACCGGCTAGTTGTGCGCTCACACTGTGACATTTGAGAACCAGACGACTGTAATTTCAGGCGAGCACATTCCTGCTGCCTCTCAGATGTCTTCGCTGCCAGGTACGCTGCACTTTCTGTCCACGAAGCAGCTGATGCTCTTAAAAACAAGAGGGCAGCATGCACTTTACCAAGGTATTCCCTTATTCTTAAAGAACGCGGCTACAGAAGGTGGAACGGAACCTGCAGGAGCCTTCCAAGGTCAGGTATTCTTTGTTGAGCAGGGGGACAACAAAAGTCCAGGACTGTGAGACTTTCCTGCCTGCTCTAAAGGGGAGGGACACGAGGCAGCGTGAGACGTGGCTTTTCTGTCTGTGTCAAGGAGGCAGCCTGAAATTCAGGTCAGAATGCACACATGGCCTGGAATGCAGAGTTAAGTAACAAAGGCAGTTTAAGGAAGAGCCTTTGAGGGAATAGGGTCATAGCGCCGGTCGGCTGAGCAACGTGCGCTGCTGCTGCTGCTTCGGTCTTCCACAGCTGGCATTTTGCATGAATGCATTTCACTTTGGATATAACGCTGTTGTTTAAAAATCGAGGTTAGTCTGTAATGAGCTCGCTAAGGCTCACTCCCCACTGCTAGCTTCTCACTTTTAACTGGGAAGTCCTCAGCTCTAAACTGAGCTGAAACACACATTGTAGTAGCCGGTCACATGACCTTCGCATATACTCGTCATGTGGCACACCACTGCAACCAGTAAGCAGAGAGGTGGAGTAGTAGAACCAGACGTGCCTTTGCAAAAAAAAAAAAAAAAAAAAGAGAGACCAGAGTGAAGCAGGGTCATGGGCATTTTATGGAATTTAGGAAACACTTATCTCTAAATGTTTTAGAAATAAATATCCGTGTGCTGGGCCTACATTTAGCCTCATATCTAACAAATCCCAGAATAATCACATGGCAGTTTAGGTGTGACCACACTCCTTGCACCACTCTGAAGCCTCCCTGCAGACCAAAGAGACACACGCGTCTAAAACAAAACATGGAAGCCTCCACCATCTCTCCATCTGCCAGTGGATTCCCGAGTGCTTATCACTGATTAAGGAATGGATATAAAGCCCGGATCTCCCAGCATGTCGGGAGAACGTGTTGACTGAGCTCCCTCAACTTGTCTCCGCTGGTTCATCCAACATTTGCAGACACATTTGCAGACACCCCCTCTCCAACAGAAAACTCCCAAGCTTGTCATTTGACGTGGGGTTTGAAGTGATCAAAGGCGCAAAAGGACGTCCCTAAACTTAGCCCCCCCCCGCAACCCAGCCCCCCACCCAACTGTTTGCTTGCACACCTAAAAATCTATTCGACACCCGTTTTTCTGTCAATATCTGCAGTGTAAACAGACTCTGCTGACAATGGGATTCTGTAATGATCCCAGTTTGCACAGGGGATTGTTTTAGCACACACAGATGCACACACACGCATGTGCGCACACACACTTTTTTTTTTAACAAATCCAGGTACCAGAAATTCCCTGGCAAACCCCACTGGACATTCCACGTGGCTCTGTGGAAATACTACCTAAACAACATGGCCACCGATCAGGTTCCTGCTTTGTAATCAGGGAAGCATGCAGAGCTCGTTCTTTAGTGTAACTCAGAGATGTAAACAGCCTCCCCGCCCACCACCCACCACCCCCCCTACCCCCAGTCTGCAGTGTTGCGTTGTTTGCCTCTTGCGTGTGAGAGCCGAGTCATGTGAGACGGAGCTCCGCCGCTGCCACAAAAGTGTTTACGGCGGTTTGTCCGTCCCTCTGATGGGCCCGGGTGGAGCGTCCGCGCAGACTGAAAACAAACACAGCTCAAAGCCAGTGAAACCGGGCCCCCCACACCCCTGCTCCGTGCACTTGCGCCGTCGCTCTCCGGTGTCTTTTCAGCTTTTTTTTTAAAAACCACCTCATCAGACGTCTGGTTAAATGTAAACAAGGTACGGCACCAAGGTGACGTAGAGACTGATGAGGGGCCGCTGAAAGGCCTGCTGTGTGTGTGTGTGTGTGTTGTGTGTGTGTCCACGCGTGTTGGTGTTTAGTTTGCAGGCCGGGACCCTGGGCAGGGTCACAAACACCTTAAGGGTCTCTCCATGTGACTCAGAGGAACCTGCCGGCCAGATGTGGAGCCACTTAGGCAATCCCAAATTCCATCACCTCAACAGGGGCCATGCACACGCAAGTGAGCCCCGCCTTCACTTCATCAGGCAGAGTGCTGAACTTTCAAAAAAGGAGGGAAAATAATTGCTGTCCTTATTCAGTACAGGAAAGCTTCAAATAAATGCTAATATTTTTAGGCACCAAGAAAAAAATATTTTAACACTTCCTTCTTATTTCTATTCAGCAGCACTTGATGTCCAGTCTGACGGCCTGTTCCAGGGAAGGCTTTTAGTGCTTTTCCCCTTTAAAGTGTTTTCACTTTCAAAGTTAAACGACACAGAAGGGTTAAAGGTCAGAGTCACAGACAACACCAACTGCATCAATGTCAAAACAACTGGCTCTGAAAAAAGCACATGAAGTGAATCAGGCAGGAAAAGGCAACATGTTAAATGAGTATAAACGCCAGCAGCCGTAGCTCCGAGCAGAGTGAAATGCGACATTAGCAGGCCCGAATTCTTCTTCTCTGACAAGCTTGACTGACTAGAGAAACTATAACAAATAACTCTGAACCTGCTGCTCAACAGCAGCAGCAGCAGCAGCAGCAGCAGCAGCAGCAGCAGCAGCAGCAGCCTACTAAAGCATTTCTATTTAAAAACCAGGGAGGAATGAACGAGTGCGAGCCTGGGCAGCAAGAGGAAACATCGCTGGGGTGGCCTTTGACCTCAGTTTGGTGACTTTGGCTCCGTGCCAGTCCAGCCATTCGCTCCCGTGCGTGCGGGTGTAGGAATGCACTGGGCTGCAGCGAGCTCATTAAACAGGGCAGAGAGTGAGGGGTGAAGGCCCTGCAGCACCGTGCAACGCCAGACCTTCCACTTCCAGATCCCTCTGCGTGTGCACGTCGAAGTCGCTCACGGTCACCTCTCCTCCTCGGTATGTGTTCACACCTGTGAGCAAGGCATGATCCCTGGAACCATGGAACACAAGCGAGCTGTTTAAATAGCCAAACTTAGTTTCAGCAGCACTTCAAGAACAAGTTTCATGCGTGCCCCCCCCCACCTTCTTTGAATTTTCTTTGTTTTGGCACCGGTGGAGCAGGAAGAAGAGGGGGTGGGGAGGCCAGAGATCAGACACAAATCATCTTGTGGTACCCTGCACGTGAGATCGGTCAGGTGGTTACACCCCACCCCCAACACGACTCCAGAGCAAACCAAAGGGAGGATTTGCTCTTGAATTCCTGGCATCAAGACACGTTCCAGGTTCTTTTGTTTTCGTTGCTTTAGCAAATGTCATTTTTAACAAAAATATGACTAATATAATATAGTCAAAATATGCCGGCATGGATTAAATCCCCCCAGAGCCCTGCAAAACCCGTTTAGAAAGCCACCTTTGACACCACTCAGGTTTGGAATATGAGAAGACCATCCTGTGCTAAAGCCAGACAAATTGGAAAATTCAGTCCAGGAACACGTCGGCCCGCCTGCGCAGGCTCGTGTTCTCACGTTCACGCGGGCAGCTTGTCTGCTGCCACGCTTCACATGACTGTTTGAGGTAATCTGCTAAACATTGCGTGAGCCGGTCTTGGCTGAGGAATAACAAACGTGAGGGAGGGCCGCTGTCCCGTGCTCCGAATCGCCCGCTCACGCATGAAGACTAAAAGCAAGCGTGTCTTGTGGCCAGGGGAAGCATGTGCTGCGATTGTAGGGGACACGTTGTCAGGTTGAAACGTACAGTTTGCGTCATGCGATCAGAAACATAGGCAGCAGGTGCAGAGAAGAAATGCTTTTTTTTTTTTTTTTTTTTTTATATTTTAACTTGTAACATGAACTGAGTAGTGATCCTCACCGAGGAGCACCAGGGGCAGCTGGCACAAACACACACAATGGGCCAAGCAAAAGTGCTTCTAAACATTTCTTTATCCTTTCTAATCAAATTAATTAAAAACTTTATTTATTTCCTAATTCCCTTTCTCCTAATCTCCCCTTAACGCATTAATACTAAATTCAATCGTTTCTTTTGTCCAGGGTATGCATTTACACCGATTTAAGGGGACCCGTTGACAGGTTGACCCGTACCGTTTGCCAAAAACGATGAGAACCATAGGCAGCAGGTGCAGAGAAGAAATGCTTTTATATTTTTTTTTTTAATATATTTTAACTTGTAACATGAACTGAGTACAAAAACAACGGGCATTCTCTGGAGACTTAAAATCCTTTGGAGGAACTTTCTGTGTTTCCACACAGGAACTTGTGTCTAAATTAAGATCCGGGGGACGTGAGCAGGTCATGTTCTCCTGCTGCCATCGCCTTCAGTGCAGACGGGGTATTACCATTTTGCAGTTCAGCCATTCTTATAAATGATTTTTAGCATTGTTTTGTTCACCATTAGGTGTCAGCTAGTTGTGTTACTTTGTGGTTTTCTTGGCACGGTCATGTGCCAAAACACATTATGTTTATCTTATATTTTCAACAACTATTGTCACTAGCTGCTACAGTGAAGCAATTGATCTGGCAATTTTGCATGGAATTATTTGGTCTTTGAAGTTGTTTACTTTAGCACTAATGCATAAAAGAACGCATCCAGATTAGCCTGTTAGCTTTAGTGAAAGTGTACAGAAAATTCAGTGTTAAAAAAGCAA
This sequence comes from Tetraodon nigroviridis, assembly GCA_000180735.1. Classification (NCBI taxonomy): domain Eukaryota; kingdom Metazoa; phylum Chordata; class Actinopteri; order Tetraodontiformes; family Tetraodontidae; genus Tetraodon; species Tetraodon nigroviridis. Next base: position 501,206 of record CAAE01015038.1, on the reverse strand, counting down.
CTAATTCTTGTTTTGCACAACAGCAGGAAGTGTTCCTTCAGTTTGCAAGCCATCGGTTTGATTGGGAGTGACAGTTTGTCTGTTTGCGCTAAAAAGAAGTTGTATTCCTGGAGCTTTGAATTAGGAACAGCGTGCGCATTCATGGATGTTTTTATGTGGCAAAACGACGGTGAAAGCGCATCTGTGCGCATTTCTTTCTTCCGCATGCCAGGTAGTCAGGCAGGAGTATTTGGGGGGAACGCCTTGTTTTTGTTTTTCATTACAAGGTTAGGAGGGTGTGCAAGATGGTTGCCTATTGGCTCGAGTTACCCTTTGGATGATGTGTATGGAGCACTGCCTAGTGCAGCTGAGCACACTGCACTCAAAGAGGCCTTTTTTCAACCCAAGGGTAAGTCATCCACGGGCTGGGACCCTGCTCTCTCTCTAGCCACCCACCCCTTCCCCATCCCCCACTAGCTCCTTCCTGCCCTGCTTCCCCTGGCCCTGGTCCAAGTGCTTCATGTGGCCGGGCTGGGGCAGGTCGGAGGTGGACCCCCCGGCCCCTGTCCTCAGAAGAGACTTGTTTTTCAGCAGGACGAGAGCGTGTTGGTGTTGGCAGGGTGGAGCAGTGGGGTGGAGGGGTTCATTTATTTCATTTATTTGGGGGATGGGTGGAATCGTCCCACGGGAGAGGGGGAAATAAAAGAGCCGGAGCACTTTCACATGCCCCCGTTCTTGCCTGCATGCACCTGTAGAGGTGTAGAAACACTAAGGGCAGTTTTTTAAATCCATATTTACCATTTGAAAATCACAGGAAATTAAAGATATTATCATTTCAAGCTTTTCCTTTAGCTTCTCAGACACTTTTGTTGCCCAAAGGCTTTATGAGTCTGACCCCTGAATGGAAGACATAGAGTGAGAAGGTCTTTTAATGTGAAAAACACAGGCTACACCCTTCCTGAAATAAACACTGGGAAAAACACTGTGTGTGTGTGTGTGTGTGTGTGTGTGTGTGTGTGTGTGTGTGTGTGTGTGTGTGTGTGTGTGTGTGTGTGTGCGTGTGTGTGGGCCAAGAGAGGTTTCTTCTGTTCTCCTGTGTGCTCACTCTGCAGCTAGCTCCATAGAGCTGATTAGGCTTATTGTAGCTGCAGCGATGGCCAGTGGAGACCTTGCATTGTTGGGGTTTGTTTAACGTTCAGACAGCTAGCTAAAGGAACGGGAGAAAAGGGAGACGTCTAGCTCGGAACAAAGAAGCGGTTCATAGACAAGCTTGACTAATGCAGAATTGAGAGGCCTCCATGAATGAACTCAGACCACGAACAGACAGGAGGACATAATCTACTTATTCAAATTTTGCAAAAGTAAAAGCGACGCTTTAAAATATTCTGCAGTATTTATGGCGTAGATTAAATTCGCTTTCTTGTGGCATATGCATACAGGCCATATTTTGATGTGTTTTCTGCCTGATCGGGGGGTTGTTGGCCTGGTTGTTGACTTTGGAGGGAGTGTGAGGTTGTCTTGGGCCACCGCTCGTGTCTTGAGCGACCGGACCAGATGAGAAACTTCTCACGTCCACTATTCTGAAAAGAATGCAGCAATTTAAGCTCTTCTCCCCGGGGGTCAATAGACACACCACGTAGCAAATTCCATAGCATTAAAATTGGAAATGTAGGCATGCAGGGTGTTTACTCCCACGGACAGACAGAAAATCAGATGGATAAATGTGTTTCTTGTCCATAGAGAGTGTGGCATGTGTAGGTGGACATAGAAAACGGTCGTTGATGAGGTGTGATGTCAATGCGGAGGTACTTACGGCTACACAAACACAAGCTGTGTGTGATGTGAAAGACATTTTCCTGCAACACTTCTATTCTAAAATAGACTTGCAGATATATGTGGGTTGGATGCGAAGTCTGTCTTGGAAGCTGAGATCGACTGGTTATTTTCAGTTCAATTAAAGGTCATTTTTTGCAGTTGTGGATGATGTTTTCTGTAGAAGAACACACTGCAATGGTGATGGACAGCAATGAAATCTTTGACATTGTAACCCCAAGTGGTGTGTCTGGAGGGCATTTGAACATGTCTCAAATCTACTGTGCACACTGTATGTCACGTCTGAAACCAAACCTGCAGGGAAACAAGTATTCACTCAAATCTCAATACTTCGCTCCTTGTTTTTCCACCGCAGCCGAAGAACATGACTCTGGTGTGAACCGGGTGACCTCTGCCCTTCGGGAGGGCGACGCGGCTCGGCTCTCGTCTTTGTGCGAAGGTTGTGCCTCTCTGGTGGATGTCTGCTGACTCGGCCTGTGCTTGTGTGTTTGCAGACGTGCCAAGCTACGGCTGTACCTGGAACAGCTGAAGAAGCTGGTGCCTTTAGGACCAGACAGCACAAGACACACCACACTGAGCTTGCTGAAAAGGGCCAAGATGCACATCAAGGTATTCAAATGAAAACACAGCTGCATGACTAAGATAAAATGCTGTAGAAACCTAAAGAAAAAATGATTCCAAATGAAATATTTGCCATGTGGGTGTGATTGGGGTGTATCTCCATCTTCAAGAGTTAAATAAAAAACATGATAATAACAACAGTGGTGGCGAGAAGAAGCCTGTATTTAAATACAGCTTAGGACACGCTATGCTGATCGCGCTATTTACGAGCAGCACATGCGGTTGGTGGAAAATCCAGTTGTAGCGAGTTTTAACCCTTCATTTCCTGTTTACTGTGCATGTCTCCTCCGCTGAGTCAAATTGTGATAATCCTCGTCATTATCGTTATCTAGCGTCAAACAGCGCTAGATGCCGCTGAAAACTCGTACATGCAAACGACGCAGCGCTGCCATATGATTTCAAGACAGAATATCTACAGAATACAGGCCTTATTGTTACTCTCTGTCCCTTCAACCTCTGAGATACTTCCTTATTTCGTTTTGAAATTGGACGTAGCATGCTCATTTTGGGAGCCTCGTGGTTTGAAGATCATTGCAAACAAAACTTTCCACATTAGTTACTGAGGCTCCATGGAATCATTTCAGTACTTTTTAGTGAATTCCAAGTTTTGCATTATTTTATTTAGCAGGGACTTATGAAAAAAGAAATATTAGGGTGGTATTTTGTTTTTTCTCAAGGTTTTTTTTTGTTGGAAAGCTAGTTGTGTGTTCTGCAGTAACCTCAGGAGGCCAGAAACAATAGCTCCTTGTGAGGAAGAGCTATCCTGTTTACCAGTTGTTGGGTCGGGCTAACATGGTCGTCGCCTTTTTGCAGAAGCTGGAAGAGCAGGACAGGAAGGCTTTGAACACGAAGGAGCAACTGCAGAGAGAGCACCGCTACCTCAAACGGCGCCTGGAGCAGCTCTCTGTGTCCGGATCTGTTGAGCGAATCCGCACCGACAGCATGGGCTCCACCATCTCCACCGACTCGGAGCAAGGTAAAAGTAGATGTGCTGCATGTGACTGCGTACGTACAAACCCAGCCTTCTTCTTCTTCTTCTGAGCCGCGCCAGCGTGCCGACAACAAGTTCTGCATGATAGAGCCTTTTGTTCATCAAAGTGTGTCAGTATAAACTTTTTTCGTGCACCACCACCACAACAAACCACCACATGGCTCCATCAGCCATAACACCACCTGAGCAAGAATCCAGCAGCAAACTGGTATAATTTTAGACTACTCACTGGTCCTGTTAAGTGGTGGATGATCTTGCCCTTTTTCTTGTAACTCCAAAACCTTGTGTTGTCTTTCCAAATTGTTAACATTTATGGCCGTTGCTTGGCTGCTAAATCTTCCAGTTGTGGCCGGCAGAAACTGCCAGAAAGACGTTGATGGGGTGTTGTTTTTACAACCTCGGCTCTACACGTGCAATTTTTTTCAGATGTTCATCTCTGTAATCTGCCTTTATGTGCAGTTTTACACATTTTTATTGATCGCACATGTCGGCCACATTGTGCTGTTAACCGGTAACAAACCTCACTTAGAAGGCAGAGCTCAGATTGTCACAGGGTGTTTACTAATCCCACGTGAGGTAAACACACATGCAGTTGTTTATCAATGAGAGCGGATTAGCTGTGGGAACACAAAGATCTGCCTGTTTGTATTGAGTTAATGGCCACCTAAATCTGGGTTTAATCCGCACGCGCAGCACGCCGCCTGATAAACATGCCTACAGTCGCTTGGTAATAAACCCTTCCCCTTCTCCCGGTGTTGCTCCCACGTCAATTTTCTGTGTTTTTTCCCTGCGCAGAGGTGGACATCGAGGGCGTGGAGTTCACCCCGGTGGAGGCCGACAGCGTGGACAGCATCAGCGACGGCGAGGAGGAGGAGGAGGAGGACCAATATGGCCTCCAAAGCAGCTCCAGCGACACCAGCTACACAGCCACACATTCCCACAGACTGCAGCCACACCACTGTTAAGATGCCGAGCGGTCATCCGTCTCCCTGCCAGCCTCCGACCGACTGACCAACACCCACCCCCACCAAGACCCCCCTCCCCACAGCCCCAAGGAAGCGAATGGGGCTCGAATGCCACTCAAGCCTTCCTCCACTGCCCCAACCACTGGCCCTACCTCACCCTCATGCACACCCTGCCTGATCCAGCCCCCCCCAACACAACCTGAGACAGATCCAGAGAGAATTAGAGGCTTTAACGGCGACTCCTGCAGTGCAGAGGGCAGCTCTGACTTGTTAATCCGGATTTTGAAAATGTTTGTGAAAGAGATAGTGAGGTCAAAAGTGAAATACCATTGACATGAGGCAATAATGCACAAACACCAAGCATCAAGGTTGTTTTGCAATAATATATGCAACCATTACATTATCAGGCTATACTCAATTGGGTTTACAGGAGGTGCCGTTGAAACCTCTGACTTAAGTCATTACAGCAGCAATCGATCTTCTCATCCAACTCCAAGCAAATTTAAATGTTCCTACATCTCTCAGGTTTGTAGAGGCTGGAAGAAAACGTGCCAGAGCTGTGGAGAGGATTGAAAATGTAAATAGATGTACAATTACTGTCCAGACCCTTGTGTCTCCCTCTGGTTGGGCTGCCTAACCACTATTCCACACTACTGACCACTACACTATACCACCCTATGGTGTGGATGGACTACTAGAACAAGTAAAAAAACAAAACAAAACTGAGTTTTCCTCAGATTTGAAACTCTATTCCTGAAAGACGGGTTCAAATCTTGTTTCCTCAGTAGCGAATTGATGTAGCATTAAACACAAGTGTCCGGTACTTCTCCTTTGGCATATGGGTGTTTGCAGAGAGCGGACCTGCAGAAGAATGGGGTCTGTTCCTCCCCCTCCCCATTAACACTTTTCACTATAGGATCCCTCTCTTTGCTCTTCACTTGCCCCGATTTTGTCGTTCTCCACAGCTGTGCCACCTTTTCAAGCTGCAATCCGGGTTTATGTGCGGTTTAACAAGTCAAAGCTGGCGGAAGGGCGGGCAGAGGGGGGCTGAAGAGGAGTTTGTTTTAACAAAACTTACTCAACAAAAATTCAAATGCAGTGTGTTTGTGGTGTATACTAAGGCAAATATCCCCATTCCCTCGTCTCTGTTGCTGATTCCTGAAGTTTCTGGCACTGCTGAAGACCAATGTAGATAAAAATTCATCTCCAACTTTCTTTAAGTTATGCACAGTAGTTACTGTTGACGGAGGAGGGGCTTCTGTCCCTCTCTGACAATTTTTTTTGGGGGGGGGTGGGGGAGGAATCATTATTGCCAGGATGTGTCACGCTCACTGAAGGTCGATTGGGGTGTCGGGCGCGGTCAAGTTGTGCTGACACAAGCATTGTTAACACCAAGGCAAACAAGGCTGACTGGGTCCAGTGAGCATCACTGGTTTTGCTTTCTGGTTGTCTCACCGGTGTGTTCGGGTTTGTCCCGCAAGCTGCAAACAGAGCTGGTCGTCTATATAGATGTGCATTATTTTTACGTAACGTCGGTTTTCCCCTAATTTTAGGCCTCGGCGTGTAGCAGACTTTAGATCTCGGTGTCCCTACATGGAAACAACAGGGCCAGGCCCGAGATGGCGGGTCTGACCAAAAAAACCCACAAAAGATTTAAAAAAACAAACAAACAAACAAAAAAACTTGCATAAAAAGCTGTTTGTCACTGAAAGTGATATTAGCCATTGTAGTCTATATTTCTTGTATTAAATTTTGTACTATATTTTCCTAAATGTTGTTGAAAAGACAAAAAAGAGTACCTATATCTATATCTATAAATACACAAAACTATATATGAGAGACAGACAGACATGAGACCAGGCTTGTTGAAGGGAGAGTGGGAGCAGGGGGGTTTATACACTGGCCCCTCTCCCTTGGGTGACTCTCCTGCTGCCATTCTGTGCCTTGATGAGCCTTTTACTTCCCTTTCTCCTCTTCCTCACCCTCCCGTCCCTACTCAGGTCATACCCAACCCTCCTCCTTCCAACTGTAGTCCCTTCCCACATCTTCTCATCCTCTAGTGTGGCCCAGCCCATTGGCCAAAAAAAACGCTTCCACAAGCAAGGGGCCGTGAAGAGAGTTTAGCCCCCTTGGTCGCTACTGAGAAGCCACCTTCGTCGTCGTCGTCGTACGCCCACCCCTGTCCAGGCACTCCCCGCCCTGTGGATGCCCACTTGTCTGCCAGTCACCGAAAGGAGGAACTTTAAAAACAAAGACACACACTGGTGAAGTACCACGGCAGCTTCCAGTCGCCCCTAATGGTTACCAACAGGGTTTCAAACTTCTGGGCTTGAAGCACGTTTTGTCTTTTTTTCTTTTTTGTCTTTTTACTTGTGTTGTATTTCAACTTTGCGTTCGTTTAATGCGACTCGCCGGGAGAGTAGCGATATAAGAACAATCCAATCGATGGCAGCTTACGGTGTTTTTTTTTTCCGCGCTCCCGGCCGTCCGACCCAGAAATAGTGTTACCCATCAGGGGCCCTCGAGACACAGCAATATTACCATCTTGTGTTTTCCGAGGGAGGCTGTTCACGTAGGGGTTTTAAAGACAAGCAGGTGGTTTTTGCTTTTGATTCTGTGGTGCATTTTATTTTTATTTTGTGACCAACTCTATACTTTTTTTTTTTTTTGGGTGAACTTGACCTCCTATCTGCACTCTCTCCATACACTGCAGGAGGGCAAAAATAACCAGATTTTAAAAATTGTTTTTATTCTTATTTGTCATCGAGAGTTTACATTCATGTCAGATAATTGTACATGACTGTTTGTAGCAAAACTGTCCTTTTTCAATTTATCGGTCAAATGAACAGCTACTTCAACCACAGTAACGGCATAAAGGTATTCTCTTGCACAGAACCTCCCTGTGGGAAAAGTGACAGTCAGTGGGGTGAACAGAGGACCAGACAGAGATTATATTTTTCCAGTGGCGTCAGAAAAACGGCACAACATTCGAACACTGGCTGGATAGTGTTTGTGGAAATTCTATCATTATTGTGCCTTGTGGGGGGAAAAAGGCTATTTTCTTAAAACAGATTGTATCAATTACTGAAGACTGTTAATCTTACTCGCTCTTCTTTTTAACCCACTGGAGAGGCTGTTGCTAGATTAAGAGAGGAGCGATTGAATCGCGAAATTACGAAAAAAACGTTTGACTTTGCTTCCACATCACCGTTGCACAGAGATTCACTGAGGCTTGTTGAAATTTTGGAGGGCGTTGGATTGCAACCAGGGCGAAGCACAGACCGAGGTCAGCCTGAAGGGTGGAGGCGATTTCACTGTACGCAGATGACGCCATCCTGTACCTACCTACTAACGGTGCTCGGGGAATCCGCACGAGAGACTAGCCTGAATTATTCCTGCCAAACAAAGTCACTTTTTATTTAACCTTCCATGCCAACACGATGGGTTTCATTAAATTCCATGCGAATAGCTTTAATAGTCTATAGGTCAGCTTCCTGCTTTCCAGACCCATTTCTATGCCTTTTTTCTGTGTGTATGGAATGACGGGAGGGGTTCTAAGACAGGCGTGACACCAGCGTTCTGGCCAAGCTAGCTGAGGGTGGCACAGGCCGTGCAGATTAGGGAGAGTTCTGTGCCAGAGACCTGTGAATATATCTTTCTAGCATATGTGTAATATGCATTCAGAAGATGTTAAATAAATTCCTCTTTTGTTGTTTGTGTGTGTGAGTGCATGTACACGAGTACCAGGTGCTGGCTCTGTTTGAGCAAACACTCGAAGGTATTGTGTGTTCTCTCATTGTAATATAAATAAAATGTTTTATACGTAAAGTGGCCACCGCCTCGTTATTGCCTGCCGGGATGGTTTGACTGCACGTCCCAGATTTGCGCTCTCGTTGCGGGAATGACGTTTAACCGACAAAAGCGGCAGAAACACGCAGATGTTTGAATGTTACAGCACTTCCTGTTTGGTTTGTGCAGCTGTGAAACTGATCAGCAGTGTGGAATCAACAGTTCGTAAAGAACAGAAAGGCAACATTAAATGAATAAATTATTACATTTACTAAAGCTCACTTTAACAGTTTGAAAACATTGGACTTGAGGCTGAAATCTTCACCAATTTCTGCATCACCAGTTCTTAATCATGCATGTGCTGTGCAAAAATCCTATATTACAAATGTTGCCGTCACATATTTTATTTTACTACAGTAAAAGTGTTACAGCAGTAATTCCGGGCTAGGGACTCATTGATCATAGTGTTTCCCACTGGTATTTTCACTAGCAACAGTAACTCAGCTTGCTAACAGAGTAGATCTGGGTACACAAATATGACTCGTTGCTTATTTGACTGAAAACATGTCTACTGATTTCTATTAATACTTCATTTACAAAACTAACTAGGTGCTGCACAAAAAGGTTGACTCCACAGGCATTAAATAAAAAATGTGTAGACAGTCACAGTATTATTATTTGGTCTAATGTGAAGTTCATCTTGGACCAATAATTGGGTTAATCTTGTTTAAGGCTGCCGTAGGACAGTTAGGTACACCTCCGCCATGCACATGCAAAACCCGTTTTTCACAGTTTCCTACGATTGCAGAGATCACAGTTCTAGTAGATCAAATCTAGTAGATCCAAGTTGATGGACCTTTGATCCAAAGTTTCCGTTGGCCCTCCACATCGCAACGCCGCCGCCCCGGCGTTTCACGGCCGGCCAGATAACCTTGTCTTTGCAATTTCCTCGCGACGGCCAAAAAAGTTCCTCGTTTGCTTCATCAGGCTAGAAGACGTTTCTCCATAATGAGGTGTCTTTCTGTCAGAGATCTGATCTGTCCGTCCACCAACTTCACAAAAATGTAAATAAGCAACCTCAGCGCAGCCGTGTATAAATTGCATACATCTTGGTAAAATAAAGGATGCCACTTTAGAAAGTGTTTCGTAGATACTGACAATATGTCGTTAAAAAAATAAACAAAAACCGAAAAAAAGGAACTGTGATTCAATCAGTGTGATATGTTTTCTACTGAGATGGTGGGACCTAAAATATGACACATATTTGAGAAGATCCAGGTTACCAGGTCCCACAAATCCAGCCCAGTCCAGCCGGTGGCGAAGTCCTGTCCTGTCCTGTCCTGTCAGACGTACTGCTGGGGCTCCTGTGGGACGGATGCCGCCGTAGCCAGGCTTTTGGCCGGCTCTTTGGCCTTCCCTGAGGCGTCCTTCACTGGGTCCCTGAGCAGCCGTTGGTGCGTCTCTCCTGCGAGCACTGACAAAGACACACACGGGAGATGGGCTCGGTGTCTGGAACACTGCTGGCTTCAAATACAACACCGCAACAACAGATCTGAGTCAAAAAAGGCTTTGCGGCATCAGATAGATGTCTTTTTTGATAAGGTGACTTTTGGCTTAGTTAGGGCTGGTATCTTCTGAACTCATTATTGTTATTAACGTGTGCTGACTCACTGAGCTGCTGTTCCGGCAACTATCCCTGCAGATAATACAGTTTCACTTCTTACAAAAGCAAAAACCCAACAAATATTCCAATGCCCTCCGCAATATCTAGTTTGATCTCACCAGAGGAAACTACCACCCCTAAATACCCCAGAATAAAGCCTTAAGAAATAAAAGTGTTCCAAGCACTGGGGATCTAATAAACTTAAAATATATGCGCTAAAAATAATCTAAGGACTGGACACCACCAAGGCCTGGATGATACGTTAGACAAATACGCTGGTGTCCACTAGTAGGCGCAACAATTAAAAACAGTAGTGACATTTAAATATTCATATAAAAATTGTAGTGCTCCATAAATACAATATAAAACAAACAGAATGATAAAGTATGTCTCTCAGGTCTCTGTTTTTTAGTTAAATGTGAAAAAATTATTATTTGGCCATATGGTTTACTTTACTATAAATTACTGACTGTTTTGTTTGCAAAGGCGAAATGCCACACCCTTGTCACAATGTTTAAATATTTCACCACTTTTTTTGACACTCTGCAGTTCCTCTGATTACATTATGTGTTCCAGGTGTTCTGAGAAACTCATTTCCCACTTTTGCATCCGCTGAGGGTAGCAGGAACGTCATAAACCGCCGGTCGAAAGAGAGACACTAAACTCTCCAACGTTTTAAAGGCGTTTGTCTGCGAGGCAGCAGAATGAACCAGGGTACTAAACAGCCAATGATCACAGCCTGAAAACGCTGGAGTTGTTGTTGTCAGGACGATGCTGCCCTACAATGGCAGAACGCAGCAACTGATGCTGTTTTTTCCCCCCTGGAAGAGGGTTCAGTATTTAAACCTCTCTGCCTAAATATCGGCGCCATTTTTTTCAGATCAGTTTGTGGATGATTTCTATTTGATACTAAAAGAAAAATGTTAACTAATCTACACACTGCTCTCTAGCTCTACGGACTTCACTTTTTCGTTTTTCCAAACTATCAGCAAACGCGACGCAGTCACAAGCTGGGCTACACTCGCGCGTGGCACCATGTGATAGCCCTGGCCAAGGCCTGGGATAACAGATGGATGCCACGCGGATATTGTACTCACCAAAACGTTCAGCCTGATGCCAATCCCTGCAGTGTCATCAACAAAGGGGGCAGTGGGACACAATTACAACGTGGCACAGTTTCCTTTCAGGCAATAACACGCTGCATCAGCACGGCGCAAAGAACAATCCTCTCTGATTCAGGCCCTCTGCCAAATAACACAACGCTGTTTCCAGCCAGTGGTGCAGGAAATTTAACCACCCCCCCACCAGCCGATCTGTTACATTAAACCTAGGACTACTGCAACTCCTGCACATAAAAGCACCACTTCTCCTTACTTCTGGAAGCAGCAAAGGTTAAAAAAAACTCCAGTCTGTTCGCTGTTCTCTGTCGCCCATACAGCACTTCGCTCTGGTTTTGGAAGTGCACGTACCCTGTAAGTTGGACAGAGCGTATTCCAAGCCTTTCATGGCCTTCACCTGGTTGCTCTTGAAGCGGGCCAATCCAAACTCCTGGGAAAAGACAGAGCAGGAAATAGCTTCACATGAAGGAGAAGTATTAAAAAACAAGACTTTGTGCTGGCCGACTCTCCGGCCTAATTAAAGTACGCCTGGCATCTTCTACGCCTTATAATAACATTTTCAGGGTGACTTATTTTTGGCAGGCGTTTTGTTTCTCCCCTCATATCTCCAACTTCTTTATTTTGGCGGCTGCACAGAGGCTCTCCCGCTTTCTACAGCAGATTTTGACCTACAAATTAAACTGAGAAACTTGGTTTTTATTTGCGGACCTCTGGAACTAAAAGCAAGCTTAATAACTTTTTCTTCCAAGCGACTAAATTCATTTAGATTGATGGATCTTACGCAGATGAGGACTGTTTAAAAACACGTCTCCTAAAATGGATACTAGTGTGAAGCAGGCTGCAGCGTGGAACACCAGTGTGGTTCCTTCAGAAACAACCGCGTAAAGAGGTTAAACCTGAATGGGTCTGGAGAAGCCGAAAACACTTGAGGATATCCACGCCTCCCGTCTCAGCCGAGTGGTGGCCGGCTGCTCTGCAGAGTCCTCGAAAATGCAACGCTCCTCCACTGACTATAAAAGACAGGAAGGAATGAGAGCAGAGAGAGAGAGAGAGAGAAAGAAAGGGAGAAGTCAAGTCCACAGTAAGAGGACTCTAAGATCCTGCAACCCCCTTTATGTACAAGTCATGTTGTACAATGTACAGTGATTCTGATTGTCTGAAAGGTTTTCCTCAAGCAGCAGCGTCTTAACACTCCTCTGGTTCTTAGATCACTAATGTCAGATGTGTCTCACATGAATTCATTTACAGACGGAGTCGCCGTCTCACCATTAGCGTCGTGTGGTTGAGATTCCAGGTATAGGTGGTCAGAATCCTGTTGACAGGGTCCACAATGGAGTCTTCAATGATGAGGACAGAGCGAGACATCCCAGAGGGGAAGAAACACTCAGCCCAGCGAGGCAGCCGGTTCGTCTTCATCAGGAGTCGCCTGGAGAGAAGCCGGTGGTCTGCTGTCACCTCTCTATACACGACGTCCTCTGTGAGGACGTGTGTGCTGATTGGTAGAAAAACACAGATACAGCAATTAAAAAAAGGGTCCACTAATTTTAACACCTTGATGTCTGGTTTGATGACAGCAATCTCAGGTAGCCTACCTGTATGGATTTGGATACCTCTGCCAAAAAGCAGAGGCAACATGCTCCCACGTGCTCCTGATGTCGATGCTATTACAGAAATACTTGACCATTCTCCTCTGGACGACGTTCAGAACGACCTGAATTAAAAACCCTGAAGAGCATGCAAGAAACTGGACTCTTAGGTGCTGACTCCATCCAAATTCTGACAATCCTGCAAAATAAAAAAAAAGTTTTAAAAAAGAAGAAGGTACTTTTTGGGTTCCCTACGCTATAGGAGGCGTTTTGGATATTCAGGCATTTGACAGCACCTGATCTGCACCCCGAACCCGCACATATGACATTCAATCAGTCAAAGGTTTTCAAAGGATTTCAAAGGATTTCTGTACAGTTATGCAGAATTTCAGAGCCAAGTATAAAAATGATTACCGTGCCTTTCATGAGAAGTGATGTATTTTTTTATGTGAACCCTGGAGCAATTTCTCATTTGCTTTCATTATATCGTATATATAACACATTTGTTGTCAGCACTATTTTTCAAAAATGCAACCTTGCGTCTATTTATTTCTTTATTTATACTACTTTTATTTATTTTTTTGTTTTGTTGCATATCCTTATCCTTGCCTTACTTTATTTTTTTTTATTTTGCCTAAAAGACCTGCAAAAACATTCGCGCATGCGCACATCATATTTGCAGATCAGGAAGTGACAGCATTGAGGCTAACGGGATCAGCTAATAGCTTTAGCTCCAGCTTACAGTTATCGACACAGCTAGGCTAAAGATTACTCATGGGCTGTTAAAATTACATATAACATTTACTCTTACTGCTGTCTTAGACTGATCGCTAACCAAGGTAAACCGGTGCTGCACTGAATTGTAGCATTTTACAAACCACTTAATTTCAAATTAGCCAATAGCTGAAGTTTTGAAGTAAATGAGAAGTCCTACCTGCAGTCACTGCTAAAGAACTGACTGGCAAATGCACCGTTCACCGAAACAGTCAAAAGCTATCATATTACCAAAGGACTACCTTTTTATATTAGGTAAGAAAAAAATAACGGGATCGGTGGTGTGGGGGTAATTAAAAGTTCTACCACAAGAGCTCCATTATTACTTAGGATTCTTCCTGCAACTGAATCTACTTAGTGTGACGTTAAGTTCCAAAACATAATATTTACATACTGCCCCCTACTGTACCGGAGAAGCAACGTAACCGTCAATCGCAAACCTAAAATAGAAAATACAGCTCCTATAAAACTAGTTTTTATTTTCTATTTTTTAAGGCATACTATAAGTGTAACATCCTTTATGTATAGACATTGGTTTTCTTTTTCTTTTTTTGCTATAATTAAAATAGCTAATTTCCACCAAATACATAAAAAAAAATCATCTGCGGCTCAATGTCTTCCACTCCAGTAGATGGCGCACTGTTGTTTTATTGGTTACCTCTGTCTTCTTCGTTGAAGTTGCCTGCTGGGGAAGTGTCCTCCATGGTGTCATTGTAGCTTCCCCTAGGTTGAACGTTCAAAATAAGCAATGACTGGGTACACGCCAGATGAGAAGCTCCGTTTCGAACAGCTTATAAAGCTCCGGAGACAGTGGTTGAAGGACCAGGAGCTCAGTCCGAGGGAACCAGTGGTACAGGCTAAACCGCCGGGGCCCATCGCCAAGTTCTGGGCTAGCTTTCTGGAGCCCAAGAGCCTCTGGAGACTTTACGTGAGTACTGCTAACGGCAGCTACATGCTAGCAAAACAACAATCTGTAGGAGAGAAGTAGGAAATATTAAAGGCTTTCGTATAAGTTATATTAGGAAGCTAAGGGCTTCCCCCCCCCCCCCCCTTTTTTTTTTTTTTACAATCATTGATTTTTAGGTAGAAAATAAACTGTCAAAATCATTTCACTCAAAATTCAAATATGCGTCTTTGCAATAATGTCAGGCCAGACAGGGAGGGTCAAATAGTACGTCAGTTGAGCCAGTATTTCTTCTGATGTGTTTTCTCTTTGTCCTTACAGACCTACAAGGCATACAGAGGTGGCGTCTTCACATTAACCCGGCTGTTGATACCTGCCTGGATCGTCCACTATTATGTGAAATACCATGTTGCTGTAAGTCCAGAGATATTTTAGGCATTATATGTGAAATGCTGATGCCATTTCTACTTAAGGGAAAGAAAACAGCATACATGAGCGAACCTGTGTTTTTCTGACCTTTACTTATATCTTGTGTGAAGAACGTACATATAGAACAATCTTGGCTGATTTATAATCCCAAGATTGTTTGTACTCCACTGTACCTGCATGTATACAATTCCTAATCTTATAGGAAATAATATAGAGAAACACTCCAGAGTTCAGCAACAATTCTTGCTCTTAGTGTAGTCCATGTTTACTGTTTGTATTCCGTATTAAATTGATAGTTTGGTAGTAAATTAGCATGGTAAATATCTGTCTTTTTCTTCTTTACAGCAAAGGCCATACGGCATTGTGGAGTTGAAACCAAAGCTGTTTCCGGTGAGTTGTCATGTGATGTTTTTCCAAAATTTGCTGTCTGGAAGGCAAGTTAAACACCAGTGCAGATTTTTTTGTTGATCCAATGTGATAAAGTCTTTCTGACCGGTCAGCCGGTTGCCATATGCTACTCATCAAAATATGTTTGTGTGTGTTTTTGTGTTTAGGGGGACACCATCCTTGAGACAGGCGAAGTTGTTCCACCCCTCCCTGAAAGCCACAGCCATCACTGAAGTTGAAATATTTCAATCGTTTCGTTGTAAAAGTGTGTATATGACAAATAAACTATTAAAAAAAAAGTACGAGGCCTTTCCTATAACAAGTCTACATGTGAACCACAGTAGATATTTCATTTTTTCATACTTTGTCCTACTTGTCTATTAAATCTAATAGCAATAAAAAAACAAGCCAGACAATTTGACGATCAAAGTTAAAAAATAACGTTATACGTGTGCTTTTATTTTGAAAGACGGAAATAGCTTTTCAAAATTGGAAGGAGAAACGGTGACGAAGCTAAACATGTTCCTCTTTACTAAGTAAAGAAAAATGAGCTGCTTTGTACAAAACACTGAGACATAAAGGATTGTGGAAAATCAGGCGTGAAGAAGTCAAAAGAAGATCAAAGTCTTCAATAGTAAGATAACTTTACCACAACGTTAGCCTTCAGTGGGCATGGCTACAGCGGGCTAACCTGGTTAGCCGGCTGTGTTGCTAACTTCAGCTAACCACTTTCTCTCGTGGTTTTATGACAATATGTCTTAGTGTAATTTAAGAATTACATTGACACCTATTACAGATAGTGTTTTTTTTAAGCATTTGATAAAAGTACACCTGTAAGCAGCGCTTATTACTTTTGTAGCCCAACCTGCTTTGGCTACAAAGGCAACACAAAAACAACGTAACCGAGGAAGTGGTGGAACAAAATTTAAAGCTTAAGCTCAGTTTTACTAGATTTATTTTGACTCCTATTTGAGGACAATTACAGATAGTTTATTTGGACAAGGACGCTATATTACGATTGGTCTAGAAAAACCAGTCCTAATACTGTTTAGATGTGAAGTCTAACAATACTACAGCTCATGCTAGTTTTGTAACATTTTTGCCAGAAAAGGTCAATCGGACTATTTTGTGATCCAAATGTATCTAAATGTATCCCTTCAGGTATTTATACAGTATTCTCATATTCCACACACGTAGATGCAGTTGTAGATTACCTCATCATGACCTTCGGAAGAGGTTTAACCTTTTCAATTGTTGCTCACATTCAAAACATTATTGATTTTGTAAAATCAATTCGATTCTATCTTTGTTTCAGGTCATGTCGGCGATTAAGATTGCCCTGCAGCAGAGCAGGAACCCCGATAGAAGGAAAGAATGCAAGCGAATGTCAGCACAGGTCTCTCCGGATTCCAAGTGTCCCATCTGTTTGGACGTGTTCAACAACATATCGTACCTGGACATCTGCCTGCACAAGTTCTGCTTTCGCTGTATTCACGAGTGGTCCAAGAACAAAGCCGAATGCCCTCTATGCAAACAGCCGTTTCATTCCATCTATCACAGCATCAAGTCGGAAAACGACTACAAGCAGTATGACCTGCGGCCGCTGGAAAACGGTTCTTTTGGGATTTTTGGGGGTGCGCGTTTCAGATACCGCACAACTCTCACGGGGATCAACCAGCAGAGACAAGGAAGAACCACACTGCCTCCGGATAATGGAGTCATGTTCGAAGCCTCGACGAATCCCCCCCAGCAGCAGCAGCAGCAGCAGCAGCAGCAGCAGGATCGTTACATGCGGAACATGATGTTGAGATTGGCAGCGAGGAGGGTCGCCGCCAACGAAGGCAGGTCGGTCAGCAGCATCCGAGAGCAGGAGATGATCAACTTCAGGAGGGAGCTGTACCGAAGAGGCGTGAGGGTTCGGAACGTCACCGATGGAGGCCGCTCCAGGGACATCTCGGCGCAGTTCTTCAGGAGGAACCCCGCCTGCCTGCACAGACTGATACCCTGGCTGAAAAGAGAACTCACGGTGCTTTACGGAGGCCACGGCTCTCTGGTGAATATAGTTCAACACATCGTCATGTCCCAGATCACACGTTATGACATGGATGATGGAGCCATTGAGGAGGAGCTCAGGCCGTTTCTCCAGGGCCGGGCGGAGCAGTTCTTGCACGAGTTTATCTCCTTTGCCAAGTCTCCTTTTGACATGCAGGCCTACGACAGGCACGCCGTCTACGACTGTCCCGGGCCTTCCAACGACGACAGCAGCACCAACTCATCCGTCATTGCCATCTCAGAGGATGAGGAGCAGACCCTGGACCTGGACCTGGCGGGAGAGGCGACATCTTCGCTGAGGTATTCGGCGTGGGATGACGAGACCCCCGGCCCGTCGTATTCCACCACAGCACAGCGGAGCAGGACTGAGTACATGTCAGTGCTGGACTCTGACTCGGATAGCAGTTCCGAGGAGACGCGGGAGTCTGAAACGTTCCCGCGGCAACTAAATCAGCACAGCCAAACGGATGCGGTCGGAGGGAGAGTTCAGAAAGAAGAGTGCACGTCCTCTGACAGCGACGAGTGCGTCATCATAGGTTTTACCAAGCCTTTAGCAGAGAGGACTCCTGAGCTGGTAAAACTTTCCTCTGACTCTGAGGATGACGAGAAAGAAACGCCCCCTTTACCTCAGCACATACGCTTTTCCAGTCTCAGCCCTATAGCGTCCAGGAGCACCGACCACAGTAGTGCCGGGCGATCGGAAAATCTCGAGATGGATGATTCCAAAAAGGGACGCTCCACCGCATGGTACGGAGTCGGGAGGTGCAGCAGGCCAGACAGAAATGACAGGCAGGGGAGGTCTGAGAGTAATGACAGAGTGGGAGGCAGGCACAGGTCAAAGGAGGAGTCAGATCACTGGAGGAGGAGGGGGAGGAGGAGGAGGTCACGAAGCCATCCGCGCAGGTTTTCTAGGAGCCCAGCGGGGTCCCACAGCAGAGACAGAGGGTCTTTCTATTCCAGAGACAAGCATTATTCCAAATCTGGTCATAGCCAACGTCGTTACAGCCAAGAGAGTTATTATAGGTCCAGGTATAACCAAGAGAGGCGGTCTTATTATTACAGTAGCCACACCCACTTGGATCCTTCCTCCTCCAGGAGCTGCAGCAGGGAGTCCCAGAAATGGCACAGGTGCCCCTCCAGATCCAGGTCTTACTCCGGCAGTCCATCCCCTTCCAACAGAAAGACGCGTCACCACGACAAGCCAGGTGGGAAACGAAAATACAAATCCAGACATCTGGACACACCGGCGGATCATGCACTCCTCCCCTCCCCCGCTTCGGCCAGAAAAAGCAAGAAAAAGAGCAATAAGAAGCATCGCAAGAAGTCCAAAGAGAGGTCGAGGACGGCGGGCCGGAGCAGGAGCCGCAGCTTTGAGCCCCCCGAGCGGGACGGCCGCGAGCAAAACAGGCGCCATCGCAGCAAAAAGAAGAAGAAACACAAAAAGAGCAAAAGGCACAAGAGTAGCGAACGCAGAGGGAGAGACTCCGCCTCCGTCATTACCATCGATAGCGGCAGTGAACTAGGCGCCAATGACGCCGCCGCCCAGGCCAGCAAGACTGGCAAGAACCCACCCGCCACAGATGCCACTCCTTCCGTTAATACACCTTTAGATGTAAATACAGATTTCCTGTTAAGCGATATCTGCCAGCAATACTGAGATGGAAACGCTCAAAATCACCAGATCTTGTCTTAAAGTTTCTACACATCACCGATGTCCGAAAGCTGCTGCTCTTGATCCTTCAGTGCTAGTTCACAAAGAAGTGGCGGAGTGTTGTTATGGGAAACAAGGCCATTCTTGACTAGAAAGGTCTTCTTTTACACTAAAGGAATAGCAAATGTTTTTAAGTACCAGGAAGACATCATGTTGGAATCAACATCTTTCTATTATTATTTGCTAATCAGATAGTATTCCTTTTGCTGATTTATGCTACTTATAACGTGCTCTCAGGGAAGTGTACATTATACGTAAAATGCACATGGAGTACTTATGACATATTTGCATTGTCTTCTGTTAAATTTAAAATAAATTGTATCAATTTTAAAGATACAATTCTGTGTTGTTGTAATTCAAGCGTTATGTCTGTGAATATTGCCTTTGCAAAAAAAATATTAAGTTTAATATTTATTTCATTATGCCGATTATTGGCATCATAAAATGCAAATATAATTTTTTGCATTTTATGCATTAAATATATTCTTTTACGAAAAGAATCATACAATCGGGCCGTCCTGTGGAGACTAGAACTTAATTTCCACCAGGTGGCAGTACTCAATGTTTAAAATGAAAGTCGCTGTTAAAAACCCAGAAGAAGAACTTTCAGGGCCGGCCGGAGTGCTTTTATTTTGAAGTTGAAAAATCAGCCATTTCTGTCGGCAGTAGGAAATTAGCTAGTGTGTTTAAAAAACAAAGTCTTCCTGCAGTCCTAACTACACGTGTAGAAAAAAACTTTCATTTATAATGTCTGCCACAGTACCCGTGAAGGTGAGCATTTAAATAATATAACCGTTTTTTTATAGTAAGTATTTTAAAAATCCACTCCATACATTGGAGAATAGGCAGGAAACATGCTAAAAATGCAGTTGTGCTTTTCGCAGGCTTTATGCTAGCTTTCAACAAAACTGCTGTGCAGCTTAAGAGTTCAAAGTAAAGAGTTGGGGTAAAATGAAAGAAGAATTCTGTTTAAACTGCAAATCAGCTCTTGAGGGTCATCGTGGATAAAAAGTGGCCCAGTTCAGAGACGCTGACAGCGTTTTTATCTGCAGCGACCAAACCCAGACAGTACTATCTACGTTTTAATAACATTTAGTCGCTTTAAAGCAAACAGGATTGTAACACCGATTTTGGATTTAAGGCTTCGCTGTGTAATGTTTGTTTACCCAGAACCTCTGGAAGTTCAGAATGTACATTCATACATGCAAACATACCCTTTGTACATCGCCCAGGGAGCAACATTGAGGAGCTGTGCCTTGCTCAAGGCCACCTTGGCAGGACCCAGGAGTTAAACTAGCAACTGGGTGTTAGAAAAACTGTATTAAAATGACATTTATTGACCATTGGAAGGGTGATATTAGAGCAGAATACTATTAACCAAGGGAAGTACATGTATCTTAAAAGAAAATTGCATTACAAAAAAAAAGTAAGCATTAGTGAGGTAAATAAACTCTTAGGATTGAATGTTTTTTGTTTGATATCAAGTTCAATGGTGAATGATTACATTTAACGTTTTTTGTGGGTTTAGATTGGCATCATCGGTGGCTCGGGCCTCGACGATCCAGATATTTTGGAGGGAAGGACTGAGCGATACGTCGACACACCATACGGAAAGGTTAGTAGTTGTTCTTGCAGGTGTGAGTGTCTGCTGGTCATTTTCTTAGTCATCACGCTGGGTGGCGGAAATTCAAATCATTGGGTTTGTGTCGTGTGCGCGCTGCTGCAAATTGGAACAGTGTGTTGTCAGTGGCTTATGTTGTCATGTAGGTGTAAAATGTGTTTTTCTTCTCGTGGAGCAGCCTTCTGATGCTCTGATCCTGGGGAAGATCAAGAACGTGGACTGTGTTCTTCTGGCAAGGTCTGAAACGGTCAACACCCCCACCTAGTGGCCAATACCCGCAACTGTCAGAAGGGAACAATGCATAGATCATCATGTGACATGGACCTAGATTAATACTTAATTTTACAGCATATGCTGACTTTGTTTTCTTTGCTTTGTAAATCATCCCCAGACACGGCAGACAGCACACTATCATGCCGTCCAACGTGAACTACCAGGCCAATATCTGGGCTCTAAAGGACGAAGGTTGCACTCATCTGCTGGTCACCACGGCCTGCGGGTCCCTCCGGGAGGAGATTCAACCGGGGGACATCGTCATCATTGATCAGTTCATTGACAGGTAAAAGCCACAGGTGAACACCCCTCACACTGTTTTGTATTAACTTACAGCTGAGCAGAAAGTCTGCTTGACGAGGTCTTCCCACACAGCTAGACTGTTACTGTACGGGAAGGATCAGGCCTGACTCATCATGTCTTTCGCCCAAAAAAAAAAGAAAGAAAAGCTCTCCTTTCCTGTCATATCTGTCTCTCTGTGCCCGCTGAGAACCTGTTCGCCGGTCGGATGACATACCTGCCTTCGCTGACTGGATACTTTACACATACCTTTGTCTCGTGTGTTGGGAAAGGAAACGGCGGTTTTTCCACACACGGACACGCCGCGAACCCACAGCCTGAGCCCGTGGGAGCGCGGCGCTGCGGGTTTGTCAGGGAGCTGACGGCAGACATTCCCAGACATAACTCAATATGTGCAGAGAGCCGCGCCGCCCGAGGAAGATTGTTTATCTGTGAGGGCCGCGCCGACGGAAGGGAAGGGTGGAGAGCGGTCAAATAGGGCTGCGGCGCCTTTCCGCCATTGCGCGCTGGTGCTCAGCACATCGTCTCTGTGTAGGCGTGGGTCGCGTTGCCGCGGGCGACCATCATCTGTGTCGGTATGGCCGTTGAGTAGGCGGTACCAGCCACAAGCCTGAGCATCATATGATTATTATAATTCATCTGACGTGCTTTTTCTGACATGTTCGGTCTTGTCTAAGAGCTGGTGAACACGTGTTTTCAGATGGTTTCACTTCGCTGCTAAAACCACCGCAGACGTCACGTCTAACTACGGCAAAGTTGGCCTTCTGTTGAGAATCTCCCCGGTTTTTTTATTTCACTTTCAATGAGCAATCGTATTTTTCGTCAACATTCCATATATTGTTACCTTTCCTGATATTTTGGCTTCCTGTTTTCCTCTTTACCAGGACCACCAGGAGGGTCCAGACCTTCTATGACGGACAGCCCATCAGTCCTCCGGGAGTGTGCCACATCCCCATGGCTGAGCCCTTCTGCAACAGAACCAGAGAGGCCAGTCCAGGCGACACACACACACACACACACACACACACACACACACACACACACACACACACACACACACACACTTGCCCTGATGTGGAATTACAGAGAGGGTTGGGATTCTTGCAGGTTCTGCTGGAGGTGGCGAGGAGCCTGGGGGTCAAGTGCCACG